>WAAF01014016.1:537327-584984 GCA_013400475.1 Tricholaema leucomelas
CCCCAAAAAAAATCAAAAAACCCAAACCAGGAAGTAGTTTGTTTTAATTGAATTAATATATATATCATGGAAAAATGGTAATCTTTTCTGTTGGTCTCAGGATGTACAAATGTTTGTTCTTAAAATGTGTAGAATGTAAATGTTGGCTTCAAACTGATCTCACAGTGCTCTTCAAAATCTGTATATCAAAGAGACGTTGGAAATCTGTTTAAAATCATAACAGAATACCAATGTTCTCAAACCTTAAGACTGAAGTTAAAGGTTCTGTTCCACAGACATCTAAACTATTCACTTGCTGTGATCAAAAGAAGGAGAGCTTCTTTCACCTTTTTATCTTCCAGTTCCCTCTCTCTCCAGTTCTCTCTTCTTCTCTCTTACCTCAGTCTCCTTTTTCCATCTTCCCCTCAGTCTCCTTTTTCCATCTTCCCTCCTCCGACCCTTCCCCACTTCTGACCATCTGTTCCATCCTTCCCACTCTCTTCCCTTATTCCATTTCTGATGCTCCTTAAAACCTCACCCACAGTGGGAGTAATGAGCTGCTGCTGACTAAGATAGTAGAAATGAAGTCTGAGATGCATCAGCATTGATAGGGGAAACACAAGCAACAAAAGTTTCTGGAGTATTGTGTCACAAATAGTCTTCCATAAAAATTACTTTAACCTGGAGGTCGGGTATCCTACTGACAGAGAGTCTCTGAATGTTTCTGAGTTCTTCAAACACAGAGTTGTGTTTTTCTGCACTTTATAGTATAGAGAAAATCAAACTCAACAGTCTGCCTGCATTTCTTTTTTTTTGCCACTTACAGCTTGGCAGTTTCAAAGAAATAATGCTAAACTATGTCCAGCACTGACTAATGAAATTATTTTCAGCATGAACATTTTTACACTCCATTGGGCCTTTATGGATGGTTTCCTGTAAAACAAAGATGGTGCATTCAGTACAAAAATTAATAAATGGGAAATAGCAGTTACGAGGTTTTGTTCTATTATAATCTGCTTAGTAGGTGCAGAGAGGACAAGTTTGATTGCAACAAGAAACTCCTAATGAGTTTTCCAAGTGCTGTCACCAGCATGTTTCCCTAATGAGTCTGAGAGACTATGATTGGGCATGACATTGTATTTATTCTATACAGACAGAAACATTAGCAACCCTTCAAAAAAGATTAAGCTCCCCCTTGCAGTATTGAAGGATGAAAAATGAAGATTTTATTTTCATAGAGAAAACAAATTAAGAAACAAATGCAGGAACATTTGGTTTGAATCAAGACCAGCAATGTTCATCCATCCAAGAGGATCTTTTTGTCTATTTTTATTCTCCTATAATTTAAAAAACAGACCAATTATTTTTTTTCCCTTTAAAACATGCCCTGAGAAGCCACCTTACTTAGCTCACAGTAAGTTTTTCAGAAGTGATAAACATCTCCATGTTAATGAAAGAGTCATCTCTTCCCTTTACCAATAAGAGAATAAACATACCAAAATACCTATTATTCAGCCACACCTGTAACTCCTTTTAGTTAATGCAATTCAGAAGTTAATATATTACATTCTAAAATATCCTAAGAGGCTTGTTTGCCTTATGGCTAACATTTAGACATTCAATTGTTTATGCTTCTGTAAGAATCACAATCTGGCTTCTCATCCTTTCCTTAATTGGAAGCCATACTTCTCAGGAAATGAATGCAATCCATGAGAGTCTAAGGATGCAAGAAATACTCTTAAAAATATTCTTAACAAAATCACAGTAATTTATAATAATTGCAGAAAGTGATAAGTAAGTAATTCTTTCAAAGTCATTGGCTGACTCAGACATGAATATGATGGTATCTGAAACTTGTGAATGTCAGCAAAGTGTTTTTGAGACCACTGGAAGGTACTGTAAGGGTCAGATTCTCCCTGGGGACAGGCAGTCAGGAGCTGAGGGCAGCTTAAACATATTTTGTGAATGGTCAGATGTAGCAGTTATTGCAAGGTAATGTGCTCAGCAGTAGGAGCTACATTACCTACACAAGAACACCTAGAAGAACACTGGTGAGATCAGTGTCAAGTTCCCAGAAGTCAGGAAAGGCAGAAGTCTTTATAATCTCAGTTGATGGTCTCTTGTGCTTGTGTTGTAAGATAGTCTTCAGCTACTATCTCACTGCCTCATTCGATTTGCAAAATAACCAAAGCTTGTCTAAAGTGTGATTCATCCTGCTTTTCTATAGCTATTTACAAGTCAGGCATCTAGTCTAAGCTAGTCCTCTTTCTAGTTGCTGGAGGAACACAGTAATCTCCAGAGGGTCATATATGTCCCATCTGAAGATGGCTATCTGGGATTTTCATAAAGGAAAAATTCTCAGTAATGCCTTCATAGAGTGAATTTTGATATATTTTGTAGATGAGAAACCTAAGCTTTAAATTACTGAAGTTAATGAAGTCAATTCCCTCCTGAATAGAGAGAGTTTCCTTTATGTTCCAGTCTCTGGCTGCACACCTAAGCAAAGGAGCAGAAGATACAAAGTCTTTCTGCAGTACAGTTTCCTATAGGTGGCACACATGAAATTTGTCATTCTGAGGAGGTGCAAGTGGTTTGGCTCTTCAGTGACATTAGATGTTTTATACATATTAGCTAACTTCCTAGTGGGGCTATACCAGTGTGTGCAATCTGAGATTGGTTTGGTTTGGTTTGGTTTCTTTTTCTACCTGGCCAGTTGTCAGATTTTCAGCAGATTGCAGAGAACTCTTCCCTGACTAAAAAAAAAATTAACCCCTAAGCAATAAAGGTCAAAATTTTGCACTAAAACCTGGAGGAGAAAACAGAAACCTGGAGGAGAAAACAGAAAGTTCAGTGAAAAGGCTGACAGGACTGTATTTTCACATGGGTATAGCAGTGTGATTCCATGGCTTTATTCTCAGAAGTGTCTGAAGTGTTAGGGTTGCAACTTTTCAATGGAACAGCATTGTGCAAATACCAGATATGGGAAAACTTCCTTGTAGGCAATTAAAGTTTGCATATCTGAGGCCCTCAAATGTGAGATTTGTAAATAGCACACAGGGTCCCATCTGTAATAGAATTTATTCCAGCTGCTTGTATTGAGATTAATCCCCAAATATGCAAAGGATTACCCAGCTGTCTGGTAGACCTCCCCTGATTTTCATGATGGTCCTGAACATTTAAAGTATTTTGGGAAAGTTTCAACAAGCATCCAGTTCTCCAGAGGTTTAAGCAACCCCACAGTCTTTTACAGGCAGGTATGAACTCAGTCTCATCATGTTTTAAGTCCACTGGGAGCCACAGTGATGTCTTAGCACATTGTTGAGCTCAAGCTGATATACTCTCAAAGGGTTTATTAGCTCTGCCCCTTGACAACAGCTTTACATAGTTTCTAGCTTGAAGATGGCTTGTATCTAGTCTCTCTGGACCGTGACTGCCTGCAGAATCCTGGTAGCAGTTTAAGAAATGCTGCTTGTCTTGTACACAGGGAAGGCTGCTGAGACAGTGCTTATAACGTGAATAGTAAACTCGCTTACAGCTGTGAGATTTCTCTTTGGCAGCTTAGAGAGAACTGACTGCAATCAAAAATGCACACTGTACAAATGGTGCTGTATGAACTCATTATAATGGTTTCTGTTTTGTTATTATCTGGTGCCGTTATGCACACTGCACAGAAACTGGGTTATCAGGAAGAGTGAAAACCGGTCATGGGCCAGCTATGTCCTGTTAAATCTGACAAGTTAAATAACTTGCAATGCCTTTCAGAGCATCTATTATTTATTATCAGTCATGCAATCTCCCTCAGCTGTTTTTCAGATTTGACCTGCACTGCAGAGTTTTGCCAGCAGAGATATTTCAGCTGCAAGTGTGAAAACAGTTGTGCTCTCTTGCTGATGGAGCCGTGCTGCAGGCGAGAGCTTTTGTTGGCTTGATTAGTGGTGCAGGGGAAAAAACCTAATCAAGAAAACCCCTCTTTAATTAGTGCACACTGTATTTTCACTAGGCTGCTGTGCCAGGATAGTTGTGCTCAAACAGGGGTGTCAACAGAGACTCTGTGGGAGAGAGGAGATCTCAGAGATAAACGTTCTTTAAAAAGCAGCCAAAACAGAACCTATATCTATCAGGAGAAATAATAATTTTGCTCATTATGCATTACAAGGAGGGCTGCACATTATGTGAAATACTGGATGTGTGAAATTCAATAGCAAAGGCCCTGTTCTTGTAGGCACAGAACTAAATTCAAGATTCAGGCTGTAATTTATTCTTTGGCTCAGGCAGTCTCAGTAGAACTAACCTGTTTATCTCTTCACATGACATTTTTCTGTTTTCCAAAAGACTCCTAGTATTTCATTCTTTAATATATTGAACTATAATATTTACTCTTCAATTCTGCTTATTAGAATGCCAATATGCTCTTTTTCCTTGTTGTTGCTTTATTAATGCATTGTTTTACCACGGTAATGGAAATCATTAGAACAAAAAAAATATCCATGGAGAACGGTGAGCTTGTAGGCATTAATCATCTTTCCTATACTTTGAGAGTTTGCTTTTAACTCAGGGAAATCTCTTAGGCTGAATGGACTGGGAGAATGGACTAAGGGTCAGATGAAGCCAGAAAATAAAATAATCACTCAAAGGGCATTGCTCTGTGCAGTGAACACAAAGATTCCAGCCTAATCAGAGCAGAGGTGTGGAATATGCTTTGCAGATAACTATTCAGTGGGTCCTTAGTGCAGCTTGTTGCAATGCACTGCAGTGCTACCTTCATTAAAATCACTTGGTTTCCTAAGATGTGCAAGTTGTGATTGCCTTCACTCTAGCACAACACTTGAGTTTTGCTTCCTCAGTGGTGTTAGTCTTTTGTACATAAGTCAAGTTCATGTTTGATGCCTTCAGGTAGTCCCAGGGTACTCTTCATGTTATTTGAAGGCCTCAGAGCTAAACATAAAAGTGATTTAAAAAATGAAGAGCAAACTATATTAAAGGTTGGATTTCAGCCTATGAACTACAAAGGCAGTTGATCTCCTGGGATAATGCAGCTTACAAATCAGAAGAGATTGGACAATCTCAGGATCACATGCACATTTGATTCCACAAGAGGCCTCTTCACAAGCCTATCTCCTAGCTGAGCCAGTCCTTAGTTTTGTAGCCAAAATAATAATAGTAAGGGTAACCTCCTGAGGAAGGACAAGTATTTCATGACACACACTAAAGTCATCATTGCTGGAAATCTGGGTTAGAATTTGTTTAGCTATGACAGTGATGGGTAGGATTTTAAACTCCCATATAACCTGACACAAGTTAGGAACAATGCTGATAGTGTTTTATGGCTTAGATTGTATTTATTTCAAATAGGAATGGTGCAGTGTTAATTGCTTATGGTTTTGTCTGCTAGATATATAATGGTATCATGCAGGTAATTGCACATAGCTAACTGGGCGAGTAACATTTTGTATCTCAGGGTGGTAAAGGATGAGTAGGACTGAATAGAGAAGTTCCAATTTTGAGCACTAGTCATCAGAAACCATCAAAGCCAATTTAACTGCCTCACTGTGCTTCATCTGTCATCCGAATAGTATCTTTGACATGTTTGCATACCTGTTGCTGAGGATTACTGACTAAGAAGAAGAGTAATCTTTTAAATGTCACCTTGGTACAATAGTTCATTAAAGGAAATAATTAAAAATTCAGTTAATTATATATATATATTTTTCTTAGAGCTGTTAACTATTATTTGAATTTCAGCTGAGACTTCAGAAAAAGAAGCAAGTGTGGTATATATACTCAGAGGTTAGTCAAATGCAAAGGTAGGTGGATGTCATCTAATATACTGAATCAATGAAGTAATAAAAATTAAACATAATAATAACAACAACCATAACTACTTTCCATACTAAAAATTTCCTCCAGGAATTACAGAGGCATAATTACGCTTACAGGACTGTACTGATGTAACTGTCTCTATAGGTGCATAATCCAGTATGAGAGTGGCTTTTTCTGGTCTAGCTGCCAGGAACTAATGCAAACTAGCTACTAGGAACTAATGCAAAAGATGGAAAAAAGCCCTCTTATAATTAGATAAAAGTGTCCACATATGAATTTGTATAAATGCTATTGTAGCACTTTAGAATCACAGCTTACCTTTTATTACCATCATTTTCCATGTGAACAATCTGTAATCTTTTGTCAAATGCCAGTAGCATTAATGCAATCTGAGTTCAGTCTTGCGTGAGGGTCCTATTCTAATCCAAATTTAGCTGTGTTTCAGGCTGTTCTCTGCATTTCTATTATTTTTTTCTCCCTGGTTCTGGGAAACTATGCTAAAAGCTGAGTAGTCACATCTTTTGACTTGAACTGCTGACATGTAAGTTCTTTTGGAACTTACAGTATTATTGCGTTCCATTCTTCAAGTGAAAATGTGGTTTTGCACATAGTGTGTCTAAAATGGTCTTGCCAATTGAATAAATAGTGCTGTATATCTAGAAGAATATTAAGTTGCTTAAACAAACATATAAAAGCATCTTTGTTGATCTAGGAGAAAAGCATTTGTGATCCCAGTGTCCTGTTGGTTTCTCTGGGTTGATAAGAACACATAGTGTTTAAAGTAAGAGAATCTGCATGTGCATTTTAGTAATAATATGATTCTGTAATAATGTTGGTTGACTTTTGTGAAGACCTAGTAGATGTATGTTTCAGGTGTGATTGTAGAGTAAATGTTATCTCATAGTTGCAGACACATGCAGTGTTTGCCAACAAAGCTGTTCATGCACAGACCATATTCTTTACATCACCAGAGTATCAAGCAGAAGGCAGCGATGGTGCTTCCTCAGGAACACATGTACATTCCTCTCTTGTCAACAGATGATGCTTCATAAATTCTGTCAGGATACCAGTAACAGGAGGACTGCCATAATAAAAGAGGCCTCTCTGTACCTTTTCTGTTCCAGCTATACAGGAATCACTGTGCGGATCAGATTATTGACTTCTTCTGTGTTGGGATACTAGAACAATGATTTTCATAGCGGCTCTGTTGAATCCCAGGGTCCAAGTCCCTAAGGGGTCTTGAGAATTCTTTCAGACTTGGGACTATGTCTCCTAAAAATAGCTGGAAGTTGACTTTTTCCTTTATTTTCACTCCAGTTGCTTTTCCAGATTCCTGGCACTCTTGACAGTTGATACAGGAATGTATAGCTGCTCTACAAGGGTCTGCACATGTGCAGAGTGAGCCTGCACTAATTCACTCAATGTGACAGCAATGTGCTCATCATGTATGCACATTAGCTATGTGAAACCCACAGAGGACCTAAGCCAGCATTGCTTAAGGTCTCCCAATTCCCGCTGGCAGCCTCCAGCAGGATCTCGTAGCCACACTTTTTCTAATCAAAGGCAAAGTGCCTTTGGACCCATTAGTTCAGCATGCCTCTTCATCCACTTCAGGCACTCGTGTCCTTGGACAAGTAGTTTTGCTGTAACTGTGGTGCTGTGGTGTATAGTCTCAAGAGGAATGTGGGCAATTTCTGGCTGAGACAGGATATTGTATAGTGGCCATCTGGCTTACTCAGCCCCACCAAATGTTGCCACCCTGTTGCAATGCTGGCAGAAGTAAGTACTCTTTAGTTCCTTCCCTTAGCAGCCTGGTATTGTAGCTTAAGCCCATCTTTGCTGCTAGAGTAAGGATTTGCTCTGAAGAGTTGAAGTATGTGCACATACTGCAGCCTGCCAACTCCTCTTGGAGGAAAACAGCCTCCGGCAGAAGGGAAGAGACAGTTTTGAGACAGAGAATATTGCAAAGTGCTTTGGCAGGACTCCCTGCAGCTCTTCTGTTAAAGACCTCTGTGGTACTGATGTAGAGGAGCCATAGAGACTTCTGTAGGAGAAAAAATAAAGTATCATTTTATGTACAATGACAATATATCTTTCTGATGCAAACCTCACACTCCTAGATGTACTGAGAAAACAGTCATTGTGGACACCTGGGTTTCAGTGATGAAAGTTAGAGCTGACTCATCATTTCATTATTTATTTCATTCTGTGAAATGAAAGCCACTCTAACAAAAAAAAAAAAAAAAAGAAAAAGGAATAACTTGGCTTATTTTAAAGTCACAGAATGATTCTGTAATCCCTCAGATAGATGAACACAGCTTTGGTGCCTTCACAGGTTCAAATAATGTATTCTTCCTTAATTACATTGTTTGCCAAAACTTTTAATGAAGTGATAAAGCTATTTTGTTTTTTTTTTTTACTGATAGCATGGAAGAGGTGAAGGTAATTTCCAGTTACTGCAGCAAATCACTGGGATCTATTTTGAGAAATAAATTGATTTAGATGCCATAAAAAGTGGCAGCACAAAGTTGAAACATTACTCATACTGTTAAATAATTTCTGTCTCATTTGAGTATATCTGACTTGCTGAACTTCAGGATTTATATTTGTAGGCCTTTGATCTCTGAGCTGACTACCTTTTTATATCCTTCCCACAAAACTCAAAAGGAACATCCTTGAAATGAAGACTATGCTCCAAAATGCTTCTGTTTCGTTTTCTTATTCACTTCAGATCCAAAGGGACGAGGCCTTCAGATGTGTGAAGCATTTTTTCACTAACCATAATATTATTCTGGGCAGCTTTCTTGCTCCTGCAGGAAAGGCTATTGTTTCTCCAAGTGAGATTGCTGAGAGTTCAGTAGATGTCTCACAGCAGTTGTGGTATCTTGCAGTTAGCTTTTGTGAGAAAGCTACACTTGACTGGTGAAAGAGAGAGCTGATCCCCTACCTACCTGCTATCTTTTTGCAGGCAGTAGCTAATTTTAACTGTGATGTAAGTGAAATCCAGGGCCTGATCCAATATAGTCAGGATGAATTAGCCCTAATTTCTTAATCACATGTCTATTTTGAACTCTGCTGTGGCAGTTCAAGGTACGTGAATAGTCTGGGCTTGATGGTTACCTTGGGACCAGTGATGTTATTATACTCCTCATGGAGGAACAATGAGTTGTTCCATTCAGTGTTATGTATTCATTGTATATATGTGTGTGTGTGTATAACACACACACATGTATATATGTGTGCTTTGAATAGCAAAGTGATTTCCATAGGTGGAAAAAAATTATGACATAAACTAGGTTAAGACAAAAACCAACTCTTAAAGTTGTGAAATAAGTTCCTTGCCAGATGGATTTCTCAATCAGTTAAGAAGTTCAGTAAGCGCTGTTTGCCAGTTTTTGGTCAGTGATAAGAGAAGGAAGATATAAAAGGAAAAAACAAGAGAGAAGAAAGGAAAAAAACATAAAATACCAATGTTAATGAGTCTGAATGATGAATTAAAAAGAAGGCAGTGTTAATAAGGAGAGATAAAGATATCCAAACAAATAAGACTGGAAGTTCTGAGGACAAAAATAACACCTTCTCAAGGGTATTAAGGGGAGTATGAAATGCAACGGATATCTGTTGCCACAAGGAGATGGATTTTTGTTACGATCAAGAAGAAAAGCTGTTTGTTCAACAAATGTTTTTTTCTTCCTTTTGAAAAGAAGCAGAGGAATCTAGTCATAACATGTGAGGGTGGAGAAGTCCAGCCTTCCCAGATAGTTTGTGTCCCGCAAGTCCTTCTCTCCAGTCAAGGCCAGGGATGCTTATTCCAGTTTTGTGTACCTGGGACAGTAGCATCCAAATTACCACTAGGCATCAGGTAAGGATACAGGCCGGATGTGCATGTTACATTGCCCTTTAATGATAGCAAACCAGTCCCTGTGTTTGTATCAGTACAGGCTACCACAGTGCTCCGTTCTGCACACCCAGTGCTGCAGTAAAGGAGGGTGTGCAGCTGGTGGCGTTTGGTGTAGGGTGTAAGGATAGCTCCACCCCGTGCAGTTAGTTAGGGGCATCTTCAGTTGACTCTATTTGTGGTTAAATTACAATGACTCCCTATAGAATCAGTGACTGAGTGTCACAGAGAAGATCTCCTTTTTCCATCTGTCAAGATAAAGTCTTTGTTTAAGACATTCTGGCAGTCTTTTTGAGGTGTGCAGCCTCAGCACTTTGCAGTACCTTCTTCTAGGATCAGTGACTCAGTCACATATGCATTCTTGGTTTAGAATTCCTGAAAACTCCCTTTGCACATCACATTTTTCAAGGATATAGGTATATATGCATGTAATCATATATCATATCAGCCATGTGACAAAAATTATGCTCGGCCATATTTGCTTCTCTTCAGGCTACAATAATTCTGTCCTTTATGGTGATATATTCAAATCACAATTTCCTTAAAAGCACAGTTGGTCAAACTGCTTAGTCCCCAGTCTGCACATAACCACTGACCTCTTGAGGAAACATTGGGATTTGCCTCATAACATTGATTTTTCAGTACCTTCTTGAAAATAACCTTGAGATAACATATGTAACAAATTAACATTGCTAATAGTTCAGTAATGGATTAAATAGTCCATATAACAATCTAGATGTCGTAGGGCTGTAGAACACTCTGTCCCACTGAGACTTACTGATGCCCATATTGTAATTTCTAGCTGATATTTTTCAGCTTTCTTCTTGGTTTGTTGAGACAGTGTCACTGATTGTGATAATAAATTCATAATAAATATATATTTAAATTTAAACATATATTAAATAGATAATATATAACATATGTTACAATACATACACAATAATATATTATATAATATATACAATCACTATACATTAATTATTAATTAATATAAATTAATAATAAAAAGCTTTCATCTACAGCTTCCATTCAGCTCTTGCTGTTCCTGTTACAGTAACTGTCATCCACTAGGGGTTCTTTCTACATTGTTTTCAGTCATTCTTATTGGAGAATGATGTTTGGTTGTACATTTAAAACCTGTTAAGTAATGGCAATATCCTTATAAAATGAGGGGTTTGGTGTTAAAATATGACCTTACTCCAAAGACACAATGATAGATGTTTTTGCTTTTTTTTGGCCATACCAGCTGATTTTTGAATCAAAACAATTGTTTATGGTGAGTATTTGCTTCCATTTCCTAATACATTTTTGAAACTACATGGTCAGCTGCTTTGGCAGGAATGTCTGGTTTCCACTAGGGATGGACTTTACCAGTTAAAGGGACATCAGTTTCTATGAGATACTCTCATATTTCTGCAATACAGCTCCACACAGTAAAGTAAGAAAAGCTACTGGCTTACAATCTTCTAACATACTTTCAAGATGGTGGACCTTTTTATCCTTTATTAGGTCAACTCTCCTTCTATTAATCCTTGCAATAATGTATCTTAGTATCAGCAAACCACACAGACCTGGTAATACTGCAATCAGATTCATCTGCTATTGTTGTAACATTTGAAACTAACGAGGAAACAGTTTTTTAAGGAGCAATGAATCATAGAATGAAAGAATCACAGACTGGGCTGGGCTGGAAGGCACCTCCAAAGGTCATCTAGTTCTCTGCAGTCAGCAGGGGCATCCTCAACTAGATCAGGTTGCCCAGACCCCTGTCGAGCCTCACCTTGGATATCTCCAGGGATAGGGCCTCCAATACCTCCCTTGGCAATGTGTTCCAGTGTGTTCCATCACTCTCATAGTAAAGAACTTGTTCCTAACATCCAATTTAAATCTACTCTTCTCTAGTTTGAAGCCATTCTCCCTTGTTCTGTGACTACAGGCCTTTGTAAACAGTCCCTCTCCAGCCTTCTTGTAAGCCCCTTTCAGGTACTGGAAGGTCATGATTAGGTCTTCTCAGACCCTTCTCTTCTCCAGGCGGAACAATCCCAGGTCCCTCAGCCTGTCTTCATAGTAGAGGTGTTCCAAACCCCTGATCATTTTTGTGGCCTTCTCTGGACCTGCTAATTCTCCTTGGCTGTGTATTGAAACTTGTAGTCTTTCATCTCTCTGTATGAATGCTTTAATCACATCATTGCCTATCAGTGAGAATTTTTCCCAAATGGATTTCACAGTCTACAGTATTCAGTGTTCCATTCACTACACCTAAATTTCCCAATAAAGTGCTTAAAATACTACCTCTCTCTTTCAAGTATTTCTCAATCCACTGCTTAAATAGGCTTTGCTCAGCATATATTCCAGTTGAATAATTAGGAAATTTAATGGAATAGTCACTTGAGTTAATTTGAACCATATGTAACTCTCTACTCCAGATTTCAAAGACCCTCTGAGTTTCTATATTGCTTTTGGAAATTTAAGCTTTTGAGGACTTTGATTCCAATGACAGTTGATATTTTCCCAGTAAAAGGAAGCAGTGTGAACACATGGAGATAGTTTGTGAGCATGTGTAGGTCCAGCCGTGGTACAAAGCAGTCTGGCCTGATTCTGGCAAAGCTGAATGTTTGATGGTGTTCATATGGCATAATGGTTGCTGATGCAGAGCCACAAGTGCACAGCTGGCTACCAGGGCCAATTGTAAATGCTCTAATATCACAAAACCGAATCCAGTAGCAGTGTGTAGGAGGTTTGGGGGCCAGAGGACAAACGAAGTCCATAGGAGCCTTTTGGATGACCACCTGGGGAAACCGGCACTGTTTAGTTCTTTTTCACCTGTTTACGAAGTGGAAGGAAGATGCTCTTGTGAAAAGAGCTATCATGTAGCTGTGGCACAATTATATAATGTGGCATTTTAGCAATGCAGAATTCCAAAGTAAACCATGTCAAGAGCAATAATGAAGGCCTTATGCACAATCTCATGAATCAAGGAAACCCTTAGGGCAACCTCTAAGTTTTGGACAAGTGAAATGTTCCTGCAGAATGAGCAAGGAAACTTAGAAAATAAGTAAAAGATAGTGATATGAATTGAGCAAGGAAACTTAGAAAATAAGTAAAAGATAGTGATACAAGTTGTCCTGAGGTGCTGTCTGCTGTACTCATGGTCCTGAGAGCAACCATTGTGGTTTGATTGATATATGCTTCTTGAGACTTTGATTTGAAGGGAAGTGAAAACAGCACAACACTGCTAGCTGTATGCAGGATTGCTTTTTGAATGGCAGTCTTAGCTGAGATAGTGAAAATGTTCAACTTAACTAACAAACTATAAATTGTTTAGTTTAGAATTTGAAGAATGAAGTTGTGATGGTTTGGGTGTCCCCCGCCCCCCCACACTTTTAGAAATCACCCAGACTAGACTCAGTCGGCTCTGGAAATTTGAATGAAGCTTATATTTACAGCTGGCACAATTTACAAGCAGATATTTACAGTATATACAGTTACAGACAGAAATATACAAGGTAAAAAAGGTAATACAAACACAATTCCCCTCCCAGAAACNTGCACAGAAGTTTACATCTACACTGGAATTATATAACAGAGATACACTTTTGTTTGGGTGGTTTCCAGCCAAGGTACTTCTTTCAGTGGCTAATGTGACTACTTTCAGTGGGCTAATGTGACTACTACTAGTAATGAAGATATTTTATAAAGTCTAATTAACATTGAATGTAAAAGGCAAGACCCAGACGGTCAGTAATCACTGGTGTGGCTGCATGTAACAGTTGCACTAGTTGTCCTGCTGAGGTCCCTAATTCCTATGGCATTTTTCAGTGGTATCTAATTCCCCTTTAACTACAGTTTGCACCCTGTCTGCTGTAACAGCCAATTTAGTTTTATTTTTCAGTGTATTCTTCTTAGATGAAACCTTGTTGGTGTTTCCTTTTATTCCACAGTATATTCCAAATTGTAGCCTGTGCCTCAAGTTTTTGCTTAACTCACTCCCACTTCTGGGAAGTGTCCACCCTGTTGCATGCTGGAGTTCCTTTCCTGCAAATTTCATAACACAGCTGCTGTCCTTAATCCTTCCGTGACTGCATCACATTCATAATTATACTTGGGCTTGGATCCTGCTTTCAGCTTGCTTCCCAAACACTCCAGTGCCTGAACTGCTCATTCAACAAACTCTCTGGCTACCTTTAACTTGGTTCTCATTAATATCCATGCCTTCAGAAATACATTTTACATTTCCTAACTGCCCATGGAAGGCATCCTCTGTTTGCAGATTAGGACCTTACTGAATCATGAATCTAACTGTGAAGAAAATTTCCCCTTCTTCGAGAAGGCAAGACAAAGGTGGTGATCCTTTTGGTTGCTTGCTTGTACTCCTCACTTTCCATTATGGAATTGGTTTCTGTTCCATTGCATAGTCAGCAATTTCCCACTGCAAAGCACATTTAAGGTATTTCGGCCTGGACTGCAGTCAGAATGAGACAAAGAATATCTCTTTGCCCTCCCTCAGAGTTTCAGGAAGAGCTTAACTCTGCTGCCCACATTCTTCTGCAAGCCTAGCAGCTAAATTACTACCACACCTCAGGTGAAGAAGCAGGCCAGGTATGCACATTATGTTGCCTTTAATGACAGTACACCAGTCCCTGTGTTCATAGCGGTATTGGCTACTACAGTGCTTGGTTCTGCACAGCCAATACTGCAGCAAGGGAGGATGCACAGCTGATGGCATTTGCTACAGTGCACGTCGGCATTGTCTAATGATAGCTCCACTTGTGCAGTGTGACGGTTTGGGTGTTCCCCACCCCCCCCACACTTTAGTAGACATCACTATTGTTTTCCTTTCACAGCCTGTAATCTAGTTCTTCTCACCAAAACATTCTAGCTGGGCTCAAACTAGCACATGCAGTTAGGGGCATCTTAAGCAGCACCTACAGAAGGGCATCACAATTATAGTCTTTAATGGCATAAACGGTGTTTGCTTGGTCACATGCAGATTCCCTTTACACAGAACTGTGTACAAGGTTATAGATGTGTATATATGCAGTGCTTTTTAACCTAGTGCTTTTAATATCTGTGTATTTACAGAGATGTTACTGATACATGTTTGCATTTATTTGATTCTCTTCAGGAGAATTGAAATCAAATGGTTTGATGGTGGGCACTTATCTTTATTGTGGAATCCTAGGAAATTTAGCTCATTTGGCATAGAACCATAGAATCATAGAATGGTTTAGGTTGGAAGGGACCTCAAAGATCATCCAGCTCCAACCCCCCGCCATAGGCAGGGACACCTCCCACTAGAGCAGGTTGCCCAAGGCCTCATACAGCCTGGCCTTAAACGCCTCCAGGGAGGAAATATCCACAACATGAATTTAGGTGACATGAATTACATTAATGAATTTAGGTGACTGAATTACACTATTAATAGTCAATATGGATGTTAAATGGTATGTATCAGCAGAACAATAATTCACATTGGCAAACCTAAACAGCTCACACTCAGCATCCCCATCCCTAAAAGCTATAATTTCTAGGATTGTCTCCTTCAAATGTCAGGTTTGAATAAGTCTATGCATGTGGATAACTCTGAGGATCAAAAACATACAAGTATTTCATAATAATTCAAAATGTCCAAGGGTGAAGAGAAGATAACTGGAGGCTTGCCAGATAACATTAGTTTTTTGGCAAAACAGCATAAAAAGTATAAAGATTCTGTTGGTAAAAGAGAAGCATTTATTAAGCTTGCTGAAGATGATTTTATGAAAAATAGTCTTTGTCCAATTTATTTGATTTCCTTCTTGTTCTGTAAAACATTTGATGTACTATAAAGATCATGCTGATGAAAAATATTAGGACTATGTGGTATCAATAAAGTACATCTTAAAAGGGATAAAGATCTGGCTCATAGGACTCAAAGAGTACTTGTCAGGAGGGAGTTAGCACTGGAGATGACATTTTTAGGAAGGTTCTCTAGTGATTACTCCTAGTTCTTAATCAGTTTCATTTTCACCACCTCTGTGTTCTTCAGTTTCAATCAATAAGCAGAAATAAGTGAAAAATAAAATCAATGGTGTTAACATTTGTGAAAGGTGCAAAGCAGTGAAGAACAAGAGAAGCAAGTCACCCAGAGTATTCTGGGTTACAAATTAGAAAGTTGAGCTCAGTGAAACACACGTTGTACTTTAACACAAACTTGTAAAAGGACGTATGACAAGGGATAAGATTGTAGGTCTTATTTAACAGGACAGTCTGTGTCCTAGAAACCAATCAGAGGTTTTAGCAGAGAGGCAGCAGAGTTTCCCTGTGTAGTGTGCTGTAACAAAAGGTTTATGGTGCATAAACCCCACAACTCTTGAGTAGGGAATATGGAGGGGATTTTATCTCTCTCCATAAAATTCCTTGTGTATGCAGTTGTGATATCAACAAAAATATAGTTGAAAGAACAGAGAGCGGCACAGAGGAACCACAAAAATTACTCTGAGGCTGCAGAAAAGGTTTTACTGTAGCAGGCATCCGTGCTGCATAGTTGATTGATTCATCAATGCCTCTGACCACTGCTCCTTCAATAGTGTAGTTCTGTCAATCAAGTTTTTTTGTGCCCTCAAAAAAATTTATACACATTTATATAATCTCTCAAACCAGTTTATATTGGTGTCCACAAATGGAATTTAGATAGATCTATATTTTATATATATAGATAGATACAGATATAGGTATGGATATATAGATATTCCTGACTTTTATAAGATGAAAGCCAGATATTTTCCTTTGGTTTCCTACTCTTGCCATTTCCAGGAGCACACTAAACACTGCAATGCCTCTGTGTGTGCCTGGATACAGTAAGAGACCATCTTACCTTACAGCACCACAAAGAACATGCAGTACGTGTTCAGAAGTCCTTAAGTATTCCACTAGTGAGCTGAGCACTGAATGAAGACATATGACATCCAGCAGGCTTTCACAACGTGATTGTTAACATGTGGGCAGCACTAAGTTAACTGCTCTTCATCAAAAGTAACCCACTAAAATACACCTTGAGATGCTAAAAAAATTGACTTCTTTAATCTATCATATAGAAGTTGCTCTTACAACAATGCATAAGCACTTTCAAAGGAAAATAATACTAAAAGGGTTCTCAAAGGAACCAAGCAAAACAATAACTTCTGCTTTATTATTGAGGCCAAAAGTATTTGAAGTATCAGTCTGGTACATTTTGATTTTGTGACTATTTTTAACAGCAAGTCTGATAAACAAACAGAACAATTGTCAAAAAAGGTTGGGGTTTCCACTGTTAATGTTATAAAATCAGTGGTGGATATCTCTTAGAAGACACAATGGAAATTTTCTTTAGGATATATTGGCCTATCCTAAAGTATTTTATGAAAAGTGTAACAGCCTGTGCTATAACAGAAATCAGACTACAAGATCTAATACTGTCACCAAAGGAAATACTCTATGAGTAAAGTATAATAAAAGCATTACAGGAGAAACTGGGTTGGAAAGCACCATTCAATTATCTTATAAATCACATCAACAGCTTTCTTGACATTGTGGGACAGAATATTTTTTAAATTTCCTACTAAGCCTCAAGTATTCACTCTGGAATTGCCATGAAACATATCTGAGGGAGCTGAGATTGTTTGGCCTGGAAAAGAGGAGGCTCAGGGGGGACTTCATTGCTGTCTACAGCTACCTGAAAGGAGGCTGTAGCCAGGTGGGGGTTGGTCTCTTCTGCCAAGTAACCAGCAACAGAACAAGGAGACAAAGTCTCAAGTTGTGCCACAGGAGGTCTAGGCTGGATGTTAGGAGGAAGTTCTTGCCAGAGAGAGTCATTTGCCATTGGAATGGGCTGCCCAGGCAGGTGGTGGAGTTGCCGTCCCTGGGAGTGTTCAAGAAAAGACTGATGAGGCATTTAGTGCCATGGTCTAGTTGATTGGATAGGTTGGACTGGATGATCTTGGAGGTCTCTTCCAACCTGGTTGATTCTATGATTCTATGATTCTAAATATATATCACATTGATATTCAGAAACCTGAACTGATTGGGAGGATGTAGGATGTGATTGTTAGAGCTGGAAAAAACTGTAAGATCAAAGAAATTGAGTAGAACATCAAAAGAGGACACATATCATGTATTAAGTTATACTGGCAATAGAGAGAGGTAATGAAGAATTAATATTGTGGGTTTTCAGATGCTTGGGATTAAAGCAGTATTACTCTAAGTTCACACTGTAGTTACTCTTGCAATGAGGACATGGTACGTTAAAATTAACCTGCATTGCTGCAAGAGTGAAAGGTATTACCAAAACTGAACCTAAAGGTTTGATTTTCAAACTGCAACAATGTTAACTTACTAATTAATTTAAAGTGGTGATTTCACCATCACTGGCTGCCATTATAGTGTTTCATTCAGGATCATGTAATGTGTTTGTTTTGAACAGCTACACCAATTTGCCATATAATTGCAAGATCTAAGTGGAATAAAGTCGAAACAAATTGGAGGAGACAAATTCAAGAGCTGTATCTTAGTGATATAACAGAACAATTAGTATTGTGATTCCTAATTGTTAACAAGTCAGTAGAATGAAATGTGCTTTCAGAAGCTGTAGTGCTGACATCATCCCATTCAGCACAGAAGCTGCCTCTATTTACTTGTGCCCTTTGAAAGTTCCAGTCATTGATGCTGAACAAGCAAAAACATACAAATACAATAGAAGCCCATAGCAGGGGAAACGCAGGCTGAGTCATGGAGAGGAAAGAGAAGAAAAGATCAGAAATAAATGGGAAACAAATGAATCAAAAAAATGCTGCTCTGGGCAGGCTGGGATATGAGATAAATCACTGAACAAAAAAGAAAACTGACAAAATAATGACAATCTGAAAGAATGATGGTAAGTGAATACAGAAGAGTAAATCAAATATTAAATCTTACAACTAGAAAAAATCAAAAGGAAAAAAGAAGATAGAGAGTAACTCAGGCAGAAAGAAAACCAACTTGAGAAAGGTAAATTTACAAAGTGATCCACAGAGGGAAAGATCTAAAAGCAGTGAGTTTGTCAAAGGTAGCTAAGAAGGTCACAGCTAACAGAGAGAGCAATAACTAACAAAAGGGTCATATTGCAAATGGAATAATCAGTTTTACTAGGTAAGAAAGATAAAGAGTAAGGACAAGCAGAAGGAAGAATCATTGTACTCCAAGCTTTCAGTGTATGCTACAGCTTCTGATTGTTACATAGGTAATGGCAGGATGGTCTGAAAAAGTAAAGGCAGACTTTCTTCTAATTTTATTTACATCCACACCTTTCTGAAATTGTCTTTCTTATTTACAGAAGAGAAAGTTGAGATATCTCAAAGTATTTGTAATAATAATATCTGTAATATTCCCTTTCTGGGAAATTAGGAGGAAGCCCTTTGAAAGTATGTGCTATATTTACTCATTCATTTTTAAAATACAGACTCATGGGGTTTTTGTATGTGCTGATGGATATTCAATATTGAGATTTCTAAGAAATAATACCAATCCTATGTTACTCCCTTTCAGAATCTAGGAGTGAAAAATGTAACCTTTTCTTTTTAACTCACTGGAAAACCCTGTTACTAAAGGACAGTTGTGAGTTTGTCTAATCTACTGATCTAAACAGGATATAGTTGACATAAAAGAACCACTGTCTTCAGAAGCTTATTGTGAACCAACATGCATGATCTCCCTTCCTAAAAATGACTCATTGAGGGCAAAGTCATAGAGCAGCTACAAAGAATTATCCTTGTTTAAAGAAGCTAAATAACTTATATAAGTGTTTGAATGCAAGACACACAATCATGTTAGAGAAGGCTGGGTACAGCCCCTCTACATTTTTAACAGAGAAAAAAAGTATAATTGTAGATCCTATTCCTCAGAGTCTTTTGGTTGTGGTAATTTTACCCTTTTGGCTGTTTTTACTTAGTATTTGCTGGAGTCAGTGTCTTGCTGCCTACACATACCTGCTTCCCTCCTCTCCAGTCACCTCCCCAGATGGGCAGCTAATCAGCTGTTTCTGGACCTCAGGCCCTTCTGCCCCCTTGAGAGGATGCCAGTAGCACAGCACCTCACTTACTCTCTGTGATGTCTCTGGAGCACCTCCAAACAATGACTTCCTTTGAATATCTTAGAATCTGGGTGTTAACATTAAAATCACAGGATCACAGGATGTTAAAGGTTGGAAGGGACCTCTGAAGATCTTCAAGTATAACCCCTTTGCCAAAGCAGGGCTGTAAAATCTAGTACGGGTCACACAGGAATGCATCCAGCCAGGTCTTGAAAGTCTCCACAGAAGGAGACTGCACAACCTCCCTGAGGAACCTGTTCCAGTGCTCTGTGACACTTACAGTAAAGATGCTCTTCATGTTGAGATGGAACAGCCTGTGCTATAGTTTCGAATCATAGAATCAACCAGTTTGGAAGAGACCTCCAAGATCATCCAGGCCAAGCTAGCACCCAGCCCTATCTCATCAACTAGACCATGGCACTAAGTGCCTCATTCAACCTCCCTGGGCAACTCATTCCAATGGCAAATCACTCTCTCTGGGAAGAACTTCCTCCTAACATCCAGCCTATACCTGCCCTGGCACAACTTGAGACTGTGTCTCCTTGTTCTATTGCTGGATGCCTGGCAGAAGAGACCAACCCCCACCTGGCTACAGCCTCTCTTCAGGTAGTTGTAGGCTGCAATGAGATCACCCCATAGCCTCCTCAGTTAGTACAAATATAGCTACTGGAATTAAAGAAGCAGTTAGATCTTGTAAGTCACAAAGCTTTTATATTGATGGAAGTTTACTTAGATGGTCACAGGACCTTTTTTTTCCCCTTTCCCTTAACTATTATGAAATGTCACTGATAACTATGAATAAACAACTTTGCTGACTAGCAGGAAGTGCTTCACAATCTGTGGCAAGACGTAACAGATGTGTTAAATACTGTGGATAGTTCGAGTCCTTGAATATACTACAGGATGATGGAGGAGTTATGGAGTGCTACCATAAAGTGGTGATTATTGTATATAGAAACCTGAGAAACTTTGTAGTTTGGCTTCTAGCTCTGTGGGTAAAAATTTGCAGAGAAATGTTGCTGAAAGCTAAATTTGAGTTAAATATGCCACTATAAAATATAAGCAGATAATTCAAATATAGGGAATTTTAAATCAGTATTAAAATGAAGTTGTACTTCCTCAACAGATAATGGCATTGGAGGGATGAACTTATTTTCAGAATGTGCCTGGAAATATAAAAATACTGCACTAATAGAATTCAGCAGTACAAAGTGCTGTGCTACATCTGACCACTCTTGGCAACAGAGAAAAGAAGAGCACTGTCATAAATATAGTAGCTTTCTTGATCTCTGCAGCTTAGCGCACAGCTGTTCTCAGTGCTTGGAGGCCTTGCAAGGGAAGACAAATGAGAAATAAGTCATGCATATAAATCTGTAGTGCATTGCTGTTCTTGTGGCTGATAGGCCCAGCTAAGTGCCTCCTCTTAGGACTGATGGAGAGCTGCGGTCTGCATGCCATTGATTTGTACAGAATAAAAGACAAATCCTGAAACAAGGTTCATTAACAGTTGAGAGTGAGGGAGAGAATAAAAAACACTGCCTCCAAACATTCTGCTTAGTTGGAATATCTGAGACCCTGAAATGTTTACCCAGAAAACTCTGCAGAAAGTGTGCTTTTGGCTCTTACACAGATCATGGAGATGTAAGAAGACACTGCTAAGAGCAATATTTTGTTTAAAAAAATACAAATAGTAGAATGTCACACCATGGTAGCTCACAGTGTATCCATATACACAAGTGCTTGACTGTATCTAGCAGGAACAGAGACTTCTGGCTTTGCCTTTCTCCCTCCTTCCCCTTCACTCCCTCTCCTATCCTCCCAGAGCAGGTCCATTACTGCAGTGCCAAGTAGGACGCACGAGAGCAAAAGTGGATCTCCTTTCAGCAGAGTGGTGGAAGATGCTCTCTGTAACAGATTGATCAAGGTATAATCAAAGTATATATTAGCCTGCCAAACTGCATTAGTACCTCTTAAATGGGATATTTTTCTATAGCTGAAAATGCCTCTTGACTCTAAGTGAAATTACATTCATCCACCCTAAGCTTGGTTTCCTAGGAACCCATAGGAGTCTTGCAAATCATTTTCTTACACATTTTCTTTCACCAAATATGTAAGCAACTACGTCCCAGAGACACAGGGATATCCAGTTTATACTAAAGCAGCTGTAAAGTTTTTGGAACCTCTTGCATTTTCAAACTGCACACCATGCTCTCTGACCTGCTAAAGAGGCCATGCAGTGCCCAGGTATAGCTAATAAAACAACGTCTTCTCTCAAAAAATGTCAGAAGGTAGATGGTTCTTTGGGTGGAAGAAAAAAATTCTTTAGGAGACATCATGACTTTAATATGTTTTAATATTTGTGTGTCTACAGTTTTAGGCAATCCATATTGCAGAATTATTACAGGATCACAGACTATATCTGTTTGGAAGAGACCTTGAAAACCCAGCACTGAAGGGTCAACACTAAACCATGTCCCAGAATATCAGGTCCACATGCCACTTGAACATCCCAAGGGATGGTGACTCCACCACTGCTCCAGGCAGACCATTCCAATGTTTGAGAACCCTTGTGAAGAAATGCTTCCTAGCATCCAGCCTAAATC
The DNA here is from genome assembly GCA_013400475.1 of Tricholaema leucomelas. Taxonomy (NCBI): domain Eukaryota; kingdom Metazoa; phylum Chordata; class Aves; order Piciformes; family Lybiidae; genus Tricholaema lacrymosa; species Tricholaema leucomelas. The sequence goes on from WAAF01014016.1 coordinate 559,709, forward strand.
TCCCTTGGTGCGACCATTTCCTCTAGTGGTATTGCTTGTCACCAAGGAGAAGAGGCTGCCCCTCCTCACTCCAGCCTCTCTTCAGATAGCTGTAGAGAGCACTGAGGTCTCCCCTCAGCCTGCTCTTCTCCCCAGCTCCCTCAGACTCTCCTCGTAGGTAAGTAGGTCAGGTGCTTTAGGCCCTTTGTGAGTCTTGTTGCTGTTTTCTGGACACAATCCAGCACCTCAAGTGTGCTTCTTACCGTGAGGGGCCCAGAACTGAACATAACACTCAAGGTGTGGCCTCACCAGTGCTAAGTACAGAAGGGCAATCACCAACCTATTCCTGCTGACCTTAGGATTTCTTATACAAACCAGGATGCCATTTGCCTTCTTGGCTACCTGGACACACTGCTGACTCATTAAGTAAAAGTACGTTTTCATCATGGCTTGCTCCATTGATGCTTTTAGTGTGATTTACCGGCTGGATCAGCACTGGGCCTATGGAGGAGTAGCCAGTGCAGGCTGGCTGCGGACAGCACCTTCCCTTCCTCTGCGGACTCTGCCCAGGCAGGGTGGTTTGAGCACCACCTGCTGTACCGCGATAAAACGGACGCCTTGATGGCTGCTGAGGCTCGGGCCTTTTGGCCACAGACGAGGCTGAAACCGAACAGACCTGCTTTTTTTCATGCTCAGGCAAAGCCTTTCACAGAATCACAGAACTGCCTTAAAATAACCCAGGGATGGGGCTTCCACCACCTCCCTGGGAAACCTGTTCCAGTGTCTCACCATCCTCATGGTGAAGAACTTCTTCCTACCATCTGATCTAAATCTACCCTCCTCTAGCATGGATCCATTCCACCTAGTCCTATCACTACCTGACACCCTAAAAGCCTCATGTGGTATTTAGCCATTTACACCCCTTTTCCAGAGAACTGCTGGCAATATCACAGGCTCACAGGATGTTAGGGGTTGGAAGGGACCCAAGGAAATCATCGAGTCCAACCCCCCTGCCAGAGCAGGACAATACAATCTAACGCAGATCACAGAGGAGCACATCCAGACAGGCCTTGAAAGTCTCCAGAGAAGGAGACTCCACGACCTCTCTGGGGAGCCTGTTCCAGTGCTCTGTGACCCTTACAGTAAAGAAGTTCCCCCTTGTGTTGAGGCAGCACCTCTTTTGCTGCCAGCTCTCAGATACTTATAAACATTTATCAAATCCCCTCTAAGTCTTCTCTTTTCCAGACTAAAAAGTCTGGAAAGATATAAAGGTAGGAGTTGTTACAGCAGGCGATGTTGCAGTGGTGGAAGCTTTCTGTTGAGGGGACCTCGTCTCATGCGAGATACAGGAACTGTGCCAGCTATGGATTAATCTAGGACATTTTGAAACAATTTCTATAATTTCAGGAATGTGGACCCTCTTCAGTTAATAGAAAGTAATAAGCAGTGAAGAAAGGAGATTCAGCTCTCAACAGTTCCCCAAACCATTAGCTCTGTGTGAACAGCCTACAAGACTGGTAATACTGGTGACCTCTATTCCCACTGGATAATTGCTTTTTTTAATGCATTGCTTGTTTCTCTTCTGGTCTTGCAGCACTGATGGATGTAATTTTGTTGTATGCTATATAGGTGCTTAATGAAATTGCTGAAGGAAAGGTTATTGCTGAGTTTAAAAAATGCCAGCTCTTGAGTCTCAGTGAGTGTTTTACCTGCAAGCCTGTCTTTTATCTCCCCCCCTTTTCTTAATCCAGTACATTAAATATTTTTTTTCTAAGACTAGGAAAAATTAGATAATGCAAAATGCCCATCTTACATAGCCTAAAGCACAAACAGATCTAATACTACCATAATCAAAAGACACGCTCTATCTGTAGCTGATAAATAAGGCCACTTGATTGCAGGCAAATTAAACTGCCAATAAGGTGAAAGTACTGTGTGCTGAAAGGAAGAGCTGAGGACCTGTAGAACCCCTTTGTTGATGTGACCAGTCAGCAAGAGAAATGGATGTCAGTGAGAAGAAATCAATTTAATGTCTGCTTTATGCAAGATATCAACACAGAGAGGATATTAAACTGCATTAAGTATCTACAGACAGCTTTACAGGTAGACTGCAGCATTTAAAAATAGCAGTTGACTAGATGAGGGGAGAAACACTTAAATGAAGAAAAGTACACAAATCCAAGATGAACAAGAAATATTAGAATAGTGATATATAAAATAATGACTGGAAAAGGTCATGTGATTGGCCAATTTCCTCCTTTTTGCCTAGTATTCAGTGAAAAGTTTAAACAGCAATCTAAAAAGAAAGTGTAAAATTCACAAAAGAAAGCATATGTTTAGACATTGCATCATTAATCTACTGAGCAACATGAATTCCTCAGAGTATCTTCTATACCATCCAAGATACATTCTATCCTAATTCCCATTTGGTGCAACTCTGAAGCTTTGCTATTGATTTTCAAGGCTGTCATTGGATAAAGACCCAGCTACAACTCAGCTTGCAACTCATGAAGACAAATGGAGTCTCCAAATGTAATGCAACAAGCTATGAAGGCCTTCATGAGGACTAGAGATAGTATTTTCAGGTAAAGTGGATGGATAATGCGATGAGTAACCATAGAAGGTTATACTGAACCACAGTCTGACTGCATTTAAAGTCAATAGACATATCTGTTTGGTAATGGTTTTTGGCTGTAATTTAAGGGAGTAAAAACATCAAGTAGGTCAGAAGGCAGAGTACCTAAAAAGCTGAAAACCAGGGAGTGATAATCCAGACAATCACAATGCAAATTTAATTTCTCTTACTAAGCACTTAGACTCTAAGGAGGTAAATTGGATAAATGGCATGTGAAATGTAAAAGATACATAGATCATGAAAATACACATAACTGTACCACAACATGAGAGGACACAGCCTCAGGCTGTGCCAGGGGAAGTTTAGGCTCGAGGTGAGGAGAAAGTTCTTCACTGAGAGAGTCACTGGCCACTGGAAGGGGCTGCCCAGGGAGGTGGTGGAGTCGCCGTCCCTGGAGCTGTTCAAGGCAAGATTGGACGTGGCACTTGGTGCCATGGTCTAGCCTTGAGCTCTGTGGTGAAGGGTTGGACTTGATGATCTGTGAGGTCTCTTCCAACCCTGATGATACTATGATACTATATGGTACTATGATCAGGCAGTAATTTTCAGCCTTCAGGCAAAAGAAAAGAAGTTCAATAATATCTGAACATGCTCCTTAATAATTTTATAATTACTGCCTAAGAAAAAAGATTCTTCCATTTGTAATGAGATAGCAGAAGGCATGCCTAAAGCAAATGTGATATATGGAATTCCATTTTAAATGCCTGTGTAAGGGGAGGAGGATGACTGGCCTCTGGGGCTACTTACATCACTTCTAACCATAGTGGAAACTTAGACTAGACATTGATTTTATATCAGTGAAGTATGGCTAGATGAACCCCACCATTAGTAACATTAGGAAATACAACTTAGTTGCATATAGTGGAAATTTGTTATTGGTTCATGGATGCCAATAGCTGTTGACATCTTGATATCAACCTGGAAAGTCTAGTGCTGTGGTTCAGCGTGGTAAATATCACAATTTATGGGGTCTTTAAAAGCTTCAGACAGCTGTTAAAGAACTCCTGACTTATATGATAGATTTTCAGAAATATCCCTTCTCTGAATTTCCTGTTACACATATATATATTTGTAATTTCTCCATAGTCATATTCTGTTTTGATCAGAGATCTGCCCAGATCAGAAATGTACTTTTTCATCATGTTTCTCTGTATGGTTCAAAGATTATTTTTTTTCTACTCAGTAATTTTTATATTTGCCTAATACAGGAAACTCATAAGTGGATACGAATGCTTTTAGAGTTACTAAATTTTTCATGAGCAAGGATGTTTTCACACACTGTGACTAAAAAAGATACCAGATGTAGAAAGTGTTTCCACTGGAGCAGACCACAGGAGATAAAAGGCACATTTGCACTTCTGTGCTGAAATCTTTGGACTAACTGAAAGACCAAAACATTCAGCTTAGCACGATATGCTGGTATTAGCCTCGGTCCCCAAATCAACGTTGTCATGTTACAGTAGGCTTGTGACTTTCTCTCCTAGTCAGACTATTCTAAACTGAAGGATTACACTGGTAAAATCACTCTGCTTCTGCTCGCTACATACATATAACAGCTCAGTGTGTGGCTCCTGGAGCCATAAACCATTTTGTGAAAAAATGAAGATTTATCATACAGGTGTTTCATTTACCAATTTCTACTGAGTTATTCTTAAAAAAAACAAATCACCAACAACAGAAACAACAAAGTGGGAGGGGGAAGCCATTTGTGAGCACCTTATCTAACTGACAATCTCGCTGTCAATCAATTTTATCAATAATTGTGGTCCTGCTCCTTTCAAAGCAACCTGAGAGGGGAGGACATCTCAGAGATTGGCAGTTCTTACACGTTTCATGAAGACTGATGGTTTCACTGAGCAAAGAAACCCAATAAAATCTTCATTAGTTCTGCTTCTCACAAAATGCTTTGTTTAGTGGAGAGACCTTTAGAGAGAATTAGAGCCCAAATCTGTCATTTTGAACATTTTTGTTTTCTATTAAGCTGAGCAATTTGCAAGATTAAATGCAAAGGAATAGATCCTATTAGCCATCATTATTTGGAGTGTGTTTCCATCTCCTAAAAGCTGATATAAAAAAACACACACACTTAGTTTGTTTTATCAGTAAGTAGGCCTATTTCCTTCTAGTATATTCTAAATACATTTATACCCTCTGAAGTAGAATAAATAGGTCATTGCTCACAGTTCAAATCACAGTTCCTCTGGATTCAAATTGCAGCAATGAGTGGCAGTTCATTCAAATTAATTATCTCATGTATCACTGACATTTCTAGTTGGAGCATTACTGACAAATAAACCACCCTCATGATAATTTTAACTGCTGTTTTTTTTTTTGTTTTGTTTTCCTAATCTCCTGAATACTTTCTGAAAGGATTTGATTGTGTTAAAGATTGCTGATTGAGTGAGAGCTACTTCTGATCTAGTAGATGACTCAGGGTGCACAAGCATCTAGAACATGGGATGTTAAGTTCACTGTCTCCAGTTTCACTGTTTCCTAATAAATGTTTTCTAGTAATGTTTTCCCCTGTGCAGCAAGGCAAAACAGACTGGTGGTGGTTTTCTAATTCTGCATCTCATTTTACACTGGCCATAGCCCCAGGATAGATCTGAACAAGCTGGAGGCTATTTCATTTAAAACAAATTATCCCACTTTATTAAATGGAAGAAACTATTGATGATATTCTGATTTTCTGCCTGGAACCAGGGAGGATAGTCAGAGCAGCAGACAGCCAAACAAGTTTCAGGTCTGCCTCATAAAAGCTGGAGGTGACTTAGTTATTGGGGCGTGGAGGAGATTTATATGAGGTTATACTCTTCACTCTGATGACTGTAACACAGTTTTGAGAAGCTGGCTGCTAAGGTGAATGCAATGTGCATTGTACAGCTTACTGCACTGTAAAATAGCATGGATTTCTTCAGAAGCAAAATAATTTTTAATGTGCTCATATAATTTTGTGATAGGGGAGAAAGAATATGCATAATCTGTACCCTGGAACTAGTTACAAAGGTTTCTGTCATCAAAATGAAGTATACCTGTTCCTTTAAAACAGTTTTCACTTTTGAGATGATTATTAGGTGCCTAATAAAAAACTTATGAAGCCAGCCTGTGTTGAAGAAAGGAAGGAGCAGAGACAATTCTCTAATGTGGTTTCATAGTGAGATATCATGATGGTAATGTTAAGCATTTGGATATAATGGCCTGCAGAATAGGAAGAAAGCCTACCCAAACTATTTCAGAGACATCAGGACTCTTAATGAAGAACTTGGCTCCTCTATACACAAGCCAAATCACAGTTAACTTTTTAAAATGTAGTTAAATTGATAAATATTTTCTGTAGATATATCCATATCAAATAGAGTGAATCATGGAATCACAGAATCATAGAATGTCAGGGGCTGGAAGGGACCTCCAAAGATCATCTGGTCCAGCCTCCCTGCCAGAGCAGGATCACCTATGCCAAATCACACTAGAACGCATCCAGACAGTTCTTGACTATCTCCAGAGAGGGAGACTCCACTCCACAAGCTCCCTTGGCAGCCTGTTCCAGTGTTCTGTTACTCTGGCAGTGAAAAAATTCTTCCTCAAACCTCAAACCTCCTCAAACCTTCCTCAAACCGGAACCTCCTATGCCTCAATTTCCACCCATTACCCCCTGTCCTGTCACTGAGCATCACCGAGAAGAGGCTGGCTCCATTCTCCTGGCACTCGCCCCTCATGTACTTATAAACATGAATGAGGTCACTACTTAGTCATGTCCTCTCCAAGCTAAAAAGCCCCAGCTCCCTCAGTCTCTCCTCATAAGGAAGATGTTCAACTTCTTTAATCATTTTTGTGGTTCTGCGCTGGACTCTCTCAAGCAGCTCTCTGTCCTTCTTGAACTGGGGGCCCCAGAACTGGATGCAATACTCCAGATGCAGCCTCACCATGACAGAGTAGAGGGGGTGGAGAAGCTCTCTCAACCTACTAACCACAACCTTTCTGATACACCGTAGAATGGCATTAGCCTTCCTTGCCACAAGAGCACACTGCTGGCTCATGGCCATCCTTCCATCCACCAGGACTCCCAAGTCTTTCTCCCCTTCACTGCCTTCTAGCAGGTCAGTCCCCAACCTATACTGATACCTGGAATTGTTCTTTCCCAGGTGCATGACTCTACACTTGCCCCCGTTGAACTTCATTCAATTTCTCCCTGTCCAGCTCTCCAACCTAAGTCTCTGAATGGCAGCACAACTCTCCGATGTGTCAGCCACTCCACCCAGCTTGGTGTCGTCAGCAAACTTACAGTGCGCTCCATGCCCTCATCCAGTCCAACTGGATGTGGCACCATTCACTACCACCCTCTGGGCCCAGCCATCCAGCCAGTTTTTAACCCAGCACAGAGTGCTCCTGTGCAAGCCATGGGCTGCCAACTTGGCCAGGAGTTTGCTATGGCAGATAGTGTCAAAGGCCTTGCTGAAGTCCATGTAGACTACATCCACAGCCTTCCCCATGTCCACCAGGCAGGTAACCTGGTCATAAAAAGAGATCAAGTTGGTCAAGCAGGACCTGTCCCTCCTAAATCCAAGCTGGTTGGCTCAGGAGGCAGCTATCCTGAGGACAACCTGCTTTACTACTGAAAACTGAGGGGAAGAAGGTGTTGATGATTCATAATAAATTAAACTCAAGTCTGTTTTGCCCGTGATGTAAATTGGTGAATGATCTTCTATTCTCATCTCAACTCCCAAGCCTTTTGTTGTATTTTCTGTCTCCTGTCTAGCTGAGGAGGAGGATTTGATACAGCCACTTTAGTGGACATCTGGTGTCCAGCGCTAGGCTCAACCTACCATGATGCTGCTACAGTTCTCAGTGGAATGGAAAAAATGTTTATGACTGACTGTTGACTGTGAAATAGTGTGTAACAAATGACATATTTAATTCCAAACCAGTTATTTAATTTCTGAATTTGAGTTTCCAAGTACTAGATTGTGTGATCAGAAAGACTATTTCCACATCACTTTAATGTGAAAACTAAGGAATAACAAAAAGGAATTTAAATAGTGAACTTTTGACTTCTGGGCACCATCCTGATGGCTGTATAAATTGGCAAAGGCTTCTCTTTCTTTGGATCAGGTATTTTTAGGCCTCTCAATCTGCTGGCCACACTTCTATCGATGTAGCCTAGGACTGCGATTGGCTTTCTGTGTTGCAGTCACACAATGCTGGCTCATATGCCCAGCATCTCATCCATGGCCCATTATTATCCTCCAAGTCCGCCTGAATGCTGGAGTCTTGTCACCTTCATTTTGCCACTTCAATTACAGCATAGGAAGGCATGTGAATAAAGAACAAGAACACATCTTTCACCACTGGGTAAACACAAGCAATGGTTAGTGCAGCTGCTGACGCTGCAGACGCCGAGCTTCCCGCTGACAAGCAGGGGGCCTGTTGCCCTGCTTTGGTTTTGTGTAGACTGTGTTTGCGTGCCCAGAAAGAAGATCAGGCCGTTTTTTGTTGCAGCTTAACCCTTCTTTACTGGAAGAAACCCAGATCAGAAAGAGCATCCGTTGATACTATCTTCGCTCTTCCAGGCGGTTGTTAGGAGAGGGGCTTAGAGCAGGGAGACACGTTAGCTGAACGAAAGGGATCGTGTCGGACAAGCCTGAGCCCCGCAGGGGCCACTGGCTCATGTAAACGCAGGACGATGGGATGTGGCCATTTTGGTGCACTTCCAAAAAACAGCGGTTCTGGGGATTTTCTTTCTTTACAGTTCCTGCTCGAGCCGATGTCCATGAAATAGCGGCCCTCCAGCTAGTCCAATGGCTCTACCTACCAGGACGCCTGCACCTGCCGAGGGAGCAGTGCGTGAGGGCGCAGAAGGGCAAACTCACGAGGAAACACTACAGCTTCGCGCTGAAACGCCCTACCTTTGGGCAACCACACTGCGCAGCCGCACTCAGCCAGCCCTCACCGGCCGCGCTGCCGAGCCGAGCCGCTCGCCCGACCTCTATCCGCTTTTCGTCGTTCGATTGGTAGGTTTGGAAGAGCCGCTCTTTGCCTTCCAATCAGCGCCATGCGTCCGTTGCTAAGCGGCCGTTTCCAGGCGCTGGCCGCTGGGCAAAGCCACGGCCATGGCGGGTGGGTGGCGAGACGTAGCCGGGGTGCGAATCGCCCCGGCCGAATTGTGCTTCAGGGACGCGGTGCCGGGGGGCCGCTACCGCGCCTCTCTCAGCATCAAGAACCTGCGGGTGGAGAGCTGTCGTCTCCAGCTGCTGCCGCCGCACCGGCCCCAGGTGAGGGGTGTCGGGAGGGAAGCGTCTGCCAGGCGGACTGGTGTAGCGTAATCGGAGTCCGACTATTTCTACAAGTCACCTGTCGGCTCTGTGGTTGTTTGTACAGCACCTCGCACTACTCCAGCGTGCACGAGTAACGGTAGTGCCTCATGCAAACACCCAGGCCTGAGTCCCATCACTCCCTATGCTTTCCTCCTGGGCTTACCCTGAGGTACACAGCCCCCTCGCCTTGTACTTACCAGGCACTCCCTGGGATACGAAACATTGCCAAAGGAAAAACACATCTCGAGGTGCTGTCTTGCGTGGCTTGGACAGGGGCACTCTGTGCTGGGTTAAGAACTGGCTGGATGGCTGGGACCAGAGAGTGGTGGTGAATGGTGCCACATCCTGTTGGCAGCCAGTCGCTAGTGGTATGCCCCAGGGATCAGTTCTGGGCCCAGTCCTGTTTAGTATCTTTTCTGATGATCTGGATGAGGGGATTGAGTCCATCATCAGTAAGTTTGCAGATGACACCAAGTTGGGAGAGTGTATCGATATGTTAGAGGGCAGGAAGGCTCTGCAGGGGGACCTGGACAGATGGGCACAATACAACACCACGAATATTAACAGGGCCAAGTGGTGTGTTGTGCACTTTGGCCACACTAACCCCATGCAGTGCTACAGGCTGGGGACAGAGTGTCTGGAGAGCACCCAGGCATAGGGAGACCTGGGGGTACTGGTCGACAGCGACTGAGCATGAGCCAGCAGTGTGCCCAGGTGGCCAAGAAGGCCAATGGCATCATGGCCTGGATCAGGAATAGCGTGGCTGGCAGGACCAAGGAGGTCATTCTGCCCCAGTACTCAGTGTTGGTTAGGCCGCACCTCAAGTACTGTGTCCGGTTCTGGGGCCTTCAGTTTAAGAAAGATGTTGAGATGTTGAAATGTGTCCAGAGAAGGGTACCAAGGCTGGTGAGGGGGCTGGAGCACAGCCCTATGAGGAGTGGCTGAGGGATCCTGGGTTGTTCAGCCTGGAAAAGAGGAGGCTGAGGGGAATCTCTATTACTCTCTACAACTACTTCAAAGGAGGTTGTAGCCAGGTGGGGTGTTGGTCTCTTCTCCCAGGCACCCAGTGACAGAACAAGAGGATAGGGTCTCCAACTGCACTGGGGAAATTTAGGCTTGATGTTAGGAAGAAGTTCTTCACAGAAAGAGTGATTGACCATTGGAATGGGCTGCCCAGGGAGGTGGTGAAATCATCATCCCAGGAGGTGTTTAAAAAGCGACTGAATGAGTCAGTGCCATGATTTAGTTAATTAGAAGATATTGTTGATAGGTTGGACTCTGTGATCTCGAAGGTCTTTTCCAACCTGGTTAATTCTGTGATTCTATGATTTTCTGCAGTTTTGTTGGGTGGTACCTGTGCTTACCCTTTGCCTGGCTACCCAGGTCCTTGTCAGATACTTCCTGGACAGGTCTCAATGCTTGTCTGCATTCAGCTACTTCAAATGGAAAATATTGCCATGGATGCTTCAGCAGCTTATAAGACAGACTAGCATTTCCCAGTGAATTGGAAACTAATTTTAAGTAGTTGAGTAACTGGATAAATTGAGAAGAGTAAGACAATTCTTAAACTCAGAGTTGTCTGACAGTTCTGAAGGAGGTAGCTAGTCCTGGTTTATCAATTTCTTGTGGGAGCATGTAGGTCTCTTTTCTATGATACTTGAAAAATGTTCTCACTTGCACCTTCAAATGAGGCTGCTCATTTGATAAGTTCCTGAAAAAAATCATTGTTTACCCATTTTTTCCCAAGGTAAACACATCTTTGAAATTTGAACCAATCTAGTCTTTAACTTGTAAACTATGTGGGTCCAGCAAAATCCAGCTGTGGTTAGTAGTTTTGTATTTGTCTTTCTGTTGACAAAAGCTGAATGTCTGACCTAGAGAAAACTCTTAATGCTGACACCATTTGTTACTGCCTTGGACTGAGACTTAATCCTTTTTACTTCAGTGCTAAAAAGATTCTTCATTGAATAATAACTGACTTATATTTGTGTTGCTTCAGAAGGCTTATTAGTAGGAAAAACTTAGAGCTCTCTTGGAGAGACTACAAAGGATATTTTGCTAGACGAACTACTTTGTGCTATTTGGGTTGGTGTTCATTCTTTTCATTTGACTGCAAAAAGTCTAGACTTCAGTAAATAGGAAGAGAAATTTTGCCAAATCCTGCATATTTAACCTGATCTCCTTCTATGATCAGGTGACCCACTTGGTGGATGTGGGGAGGCCTGTGGATGTGGTCTATCTGGACTTCAGCAAGGCCTTTGACACTGTTCCCCACAGCAAACTGCTGGCTAAGCTGTCAGCCCACGGCTTGGATGACAACACTCTGTGCTGGGCTAGGAACTGGCTGGAGGGCCGAGCCCAGAGAGTGGTGGTGAATGGTGCCACATCCAGCTGGCAGCCAGTCACTAGTGGTGTCCCTCAGGGATCAGTGCTGGGCCTCATCCTCTTTAACATCTTCATAGATGATCTGGATGAGGGCATCAAGTCAGTCATCAGCAAGTTTGCAGATGACACAAAGCTGGAGGCAGATGTGGGCTGGGTTGGAGGGCAGAAGGGCACTGCAATGGGACCTCGACCACCTGGACAGATGGGCAGAGTCCAACGGGATGGTGTTTAATAAGTCAAGTGCCGAGTGCTGCACTTTGGTTACAACAACCCCATGCAGAGCTACAGGCTGGGGTTGGAGTGGCTGGAGAGCAGCCAAACAGAAAGGGATCTGGGGGTGCTGATTGATACCCGCCTGAACATGAGCCAGCAGTGTGCCCAGGTGGCCAAGAGAGCCAATGGCATCCTGGCCTGCATCAGGAATGGTGTGGCCAGCAGGAGCAGGGAGGTCATTCTGCCCCTGTACTCTGCACTGGTTAGACCACACCTTGAGTACTGTGTCCAGTTCTGGGCCCCCCAGTTTAAGAGGGACATTGAGATGCTTGAACGTGTCCAGAGAAGGGCAACGAGGCTGGTGAGAGGCCTCGAGCACAGCCCTACGAGGAGAGGCTGAGGGAGCTGGGATTGTTTAGCCTGGAGAAGAGGAGGCTCAGGGGAGACCTTATTGCTGTCTACAACTACCTGAGGGGTGGTTGTAGCCAGGAGGAGGTTGCTCTCTTCTCTCAGGTGGCCAGCACCAGAACAAGAGGACACAGCCTCAAGCTACACCAGGGGAAATTTAGGCTTGAGGTGAGGAGAAAGTTCTTCACTGAGAGAGTCATTGGCTACTGGAATGGGCTGCCCAGGGAGGTGGTGGAGTCGCCGTCCCTGGAGCTGTTCAAGGCAGGATTGGACGTGGCACTTGGTGCCATGGTCTAGCCTTGAGCTCTGTGGTAACAGGTTGGACTTAATGATCTTGGAGGTCTCTTCCAACCTTGCTAATACTGTGATACTGTGATATTTTCAAGTTGGTTGTGAATTTTAGGTCAGTCTGTGTATTCTTCTGAAAATGAACCATGTGTAAATATTTTTAGTTTAAAAATGCTTGACAATTTAAGAAGAAAATTTATGTGTTGGTGTGGTTTTTTTGTGCATTTCATTTTGACTGTTTTGATATTTTTTTTGCCTTTTTAAAAATTGCAGTTTAAATTGATTGTGGAAAATCCAGACAAACCTCTTGCATCTGGACTTCAAGTTACAGCTTTTGTGGAATATTGTCCTGAGGCTGAAGAAGACCTTCAAGACAGGCTATGTCTTTTAATAGAAGATGACTTTGTTGATATCCCTCTGCTTGGGTATGATGGTCAAAAGTTTGTATGCTGCTGTTACTACTTGCAATTGAATCTTCTGGAAAGTTTGCTAATGTGTGTCAAACAGTTGTCTTTTCTGTCTTATTCCTGTCTACTTGAGAAGTTACATATTTGCATCTGGAGAGCAGAGAGAGATATATACACTTTCCATTTTGACTAATTGTTTCAGGCTGTATTGTTTTAAAGTTACAGTAGTAAGTCATTAAACAGCTTGATACCTAAATCTGTTTTACACCTTCCCTCTGCAAGCTATGCTGCTGGTGTGAGCTGCATGAACATTGGTAGGAGAGCTAGGAGAAAAGGTCAATGGGACAGAGTCTAGTTGGAGGCCTGTATCTAGTGGAATCCCTCAGGTGTTAGTACTGGGACCAGTACTATCCAAAATATTCATCGGTGACCTGGATGAAGGCACAGAGTGCACTGTCAGCAAGTTTGCTGATGATACTAAACTGGGTGGAGTGGCTACCACACAGGAGGGTTGTGCTACCATTCAGTGAGACTTGGACAGGCTGGAGGGTTGGACAGGGAGAAACTGAATTAAATTCAACAAGGGCAGGTGTAGAATCTTGCACCTGGAAAAGGGCAACCACAGGGATCAGTATAGGTTGGGGACTGACCTGTAGAGCACTGAAAGGGAAAAGGACCTGGGGGTCCTAGTGGATGGAAGAATGACCATGAGCCAGCAGTGTGCTCTGGTGGTCAAGAAGGCCAATGCCATTCTGAGGTGTATTAGAAGGGCTGTGGTTAGTAGGTTGAGAGAGGTTCCCCACCCCCTCTACTCTGTCCTGGTGAGGCCACATTTGAAATATTACATCCAGCTCTGGGCCCTTCAGCTCAAGAAGAACCTCAGGGAACTGCCTGAATGAGTCCAGCACAGAGCCAAAAAATGTTTAGGGAAGTTGAGCATCTTCCTTATGAGGAGGGATTGAAGAAGCTGGGGCTCTTCAGCTTGGAGAGGAGGAGCCTGAGGGGTGACCTCATTCATGTTTATTAAAGATGTAAAGGTTGAAGTGTCAAGAGGACGGAATCAGGCTCTCCTTGGTGATATGCAATGACAGGACAAGGGGCAATTGGTGGCATAGGAAATTCCATGTAAACATGAGGATTTTTTTTTTTTCACTGTGAGATTGATGGAAGACTGGAACAGGCTGCCCAGAGGGGTTGTGGAGTCTCCCTCTCTGGAGATATTCAAGACCTGCCTGGATGCATTCCTGTGTGATCAGATATAGGTGATCCTGCTCTGGCAGAGGGTTGGAGTGGGTGATCTTTCGAGGTCCTTTCCAACTCCTAACATTCTGTGATTCTGTGATAACTTCCTTCCACTGGAGTGTTTTAAGAAAGAAACCAAGTTTCTTTCTTAAAAAAAAAAAGGGGGCAAAAAACCTCCTAACTAAGGTATTTTCAGTTTTTCAGAAAATATAATGATGTCTTCTCTCTGCAGATTAATTCCATGCTGCTTTCTGGACATTGAGTCAGAGATTAGTTTTGGTGCAGTGATTGCAAGCAGTAAAATAATTAGTAAAGAAATTAGTATTGCTAACCGTGGATCATCTTCAGGTAAATATTAGTATGCATTAGATGATACAAATATTTTATTTTCTTGGAAAAATGTAATTTTAAGTTAGTTAATATTTCAGTGGCCAGTAGAAGTTAACTCTTGTTCTGGGTTATGAAGATTATGAGGTGTTATAAACAGCCTGTTGCTTCTGTAGGCAGCGCCACGTTTCCACCTAGGGAAGAAAAATTAATTTAGATCTTTGCCAAATTACAGAAATGTTCTACTTTTGAGTCCCATCTAAAAGATGTAAAAATAACAGTTACTCATCTGCTTACAATTCCCTGCATAAAGAGTAGCAAATCAAGTCTGCTATTGCTTTCTTCTCTTTATTAAAGATTTTGTCATCTCAGTAGGTGTCTATAAAAACTACTACAAGCTCCTTGTAGTTTCAGAGCTAAATCTTCTAGGATGGGAATTGAACCATGTTTGTTACAACAAGGTAATGAGGGGTCTTTAGTCTTGCTATTACAGTTTTTGAAATCATACAGCTTTCAAACCATGCACATCCTTCAACTTCTGTGAGGGATCCTTTCAGTGAGCGTAAGAGACATGGGGAATGGAGTGTAAGAATGCTTGTGTGCTGGTTTCAGGCTAATTGGAATATTTTAATGAGAGAAATTAGATCGTTGTCTGTGAAAAGAAAGTAATAGTGATGTCTATATCACTCCTGGTTCTGCTGAAGGACATAAATAGTAAAAATATAAACAAATCTCTCACTTCTTCGGTCTGTGTGCCTGGCTGCATCTTGCCTTTGCTCCTCTGCAGGAAAGCGATGTAACCCTATCTAACCATTTCCTTCTAACTCCTTGTCAGCTTTTGGCATCTTGCCTCAGATTTCTGCAAATTAATCACATGAGCTGTATGGGGCTTATTTGGTTATTTCTGAGATGAGGGGTGCAGTGGAAAGGAGAAGGGGGGTTAATTGGAAGCCCTCCTGGGAAATCTCACTGCTTGGGAGGCATTTTGAATTTCTGTATTACTTCCAACTTGTATATGATCATAGATAATTGAAATATTGTATATATATGCTTGTAAATGTGTGCTGTGCTGTAAAAGACAGCTTCATCTCCCAGCTATCTGAGCTAGTCTGCTGATTCAAAATGTGTGTGTCTGAAATTCCTTAAACACCACAGCTTGTATGATCCAAATATCCTATCTGATTGCCTTTTGCTTTGAACAATACTGCAGACAGCTTTCTCTGGAAGTAGGTTGAGAACGAGTTTCAAGGAATAAATTTAAGGCAGTTAAAAATTGATCACAACCAAAAGTTGTGAGGTTTTTGTTTGTTTGTGTGAGCCCTACTGAGCTCAACTTGAAGATGTAATATGTAGTTTGTATAATCAGCTCTTACTCATACATACAAACTCCTTTGAGGAGTTCTGATGAGATCACACTGCTGCCACTAGCACCACAGCAACAACGATAAAGAAATTAGCTACATTACCTATGCACAATGTGAAATGTCTTATGTTGTGTAGAAATTGTTTCTGGTTACAAACTCTGTTGCATTACTCGGGGACAGAGGGAAAAATAGAATGGAGAAGGTATTGAGGATAGACAAAATAAAAGCTCCTGAATCTATGTTTCTATAGACTCTGTAAATTGTAATAATGAGGAGTGCGCTAATAGGCAGCAGGTAAACTGTATTGGTAGGAAGTGGAGGAAGTTCTTCACAGAGAGAGTGATTTGCCATTGGAATGGGCTGACCAGGCAGGTGGTGGAGTCACTGTCCCTGGAAGTGTTCAAGAAAAGAATGGATGAGACACTTAGTGCCATGGTCTAGATGACTGGATAGGGCTGGGTGCTAGATTGGATGACTGGATGATCTTGGAGGTCTCTTCCAACCTGGGTGATTCTATGATTCTATGACTCTATCCTGTGACTCAGGGATTGCATCTCACATGTCATCCCATACATGCAATCACGTCGTTGTTCCTGTTTCTGATCTCATATCAGAGATTACTTACTGTCTGAGGGCAAACAATGCTGCTTTTGTTTTCTTTCTAAAATATTGGAAACAATTTCTTGGTATGCCAAAATGACAGATAAACAGTGCTGCTCTTTAATTATACTTTACTTTTTTTTCATGTTAAAAAGATATTTTTATGGCCTAGAAATATTATGGCCTTCTCTTCTGCAAATATACCACAATACATACCAAATAATGAAAACTCTTCTTCCCTGCAATATGCACTTAGCTTTCTGGCTGTGTTACTTGCTTAGAGATGTGTATAAAATGGCCCACAATTCACAAAACTTTACTTACAGCTGCTTTATGATACAGACAATTCTGTTTGGAATGTGAGTACCTTTTCTGTTACAATCACAACTTGCATAGTGGAATTGAACTTGTGAGTGTGCTAAGTAAAGAAATCCTGGAAGTAGTGATCTACTCCGTTGGAAAAGATTAACTCCATTTCCCCTTTCAATAGGGAAATGTACTGCTTGTGAGTATCTATGTTATGTGTTTGAAATTCCAAATGTGTAAGAGAAGTGTATAAATCTGCAGCTTCATGTTGTGTAACATTCTGGTTTTATTATTCTTGTAGGTAAATTTAAAGTATCATATGATGGAGTTGTCCCACTTAACATAGAACCAACTAGTGGAGTGGTAGAGCCAAAATCTGTAAAGATGATTAAAGTGGGTATCTGCACAGATGTACCCGGAATCATCAAAGAAGTGATACAGTGAGTGCATGACTGAAGGAATCCAGCTCTTTAAATAATGATTTTGTCCATTATTAATTCTAGTCTTTACTATTAATCTGTGTCTAAAAACTTCCTATTTGTCAGTTGCTACTTTTCACATTTACTTTTATTGAATTGATTCTATATTATATAATGTGTGTTATATAAACAGTGCTGCATTAATTGTATACCTGGCTATGTTATTAAAGATCTCTTACAAATTGTAGCGTGTGGAATCACAGAATGTTAGGGGCTGGAGTGGGCCTTTAAAGATCATGAAAATCAACCCCTCTGCCAAAGCAGGATCACTTATACCATATCACAAAGGAAAACATCCAGGAAGGTTTTGAATGTCTCCAGAGGATGAGACTCCACAACCTCTCTGGGCAGCCTGTTTCAGTGCTCTGTCACCCTCACTGTAAAGAAGTGTCTGGTGTTGAGGTGAAACCTCCTGTGTTCCAGCTTGTACCCATTGTTCCTTGTCCTGTCACTGGGCAGTATCTAAAAGAGACTATCACCTTCATAATGACATCCATCCCTCAGATATTTATAGACCTTGATAAGACCCTGGAACACAGAAGGTTCCATCTCAACACCAGACACTTCTTTACAGTGAGGGTGACAGAGCACTGGAACAGGCTGCACAGAGAGGTTGTGCAATCTCCTTCTCTGGAGGCTTTTGAAACCTGCCTGAATGCATTCCTGTGTGGACTGCCCTAGGTGATCCTCCTTTGGCAAGGGGTTTGGACCCAATAATCTCTGGAGGTCCCTTCCAACCCCAAATGTTCTGTGATTCTGTGCATTTTAGTAACAGCTTTGTACTATGTCTGTATGGCCCTTTTGGTCTTCTGTGCTATCATCAAGATCAAACATTCAGGTGGGAACAGCAGCAGTTCTTTTATGCTTCTTCAAATGGCCTTCTAGCTCTAGTTGCCTGAGGGAAAATTAATAAGTATATGCCAGAACTGTCTAGATAGAAAGATACTCAGAAATAAGAGCAGTGTGTTATCTTTGGGCATCTCTGATTCTCTTGAGATGCCATTCCTATTGTTTCAAACATTTTAGAAAAAGAAACTCTCAATGTAATGTGATTCTTCCTGATGGTTAATAATTCTGCTAGGTACCACATTGTTGAGTACACTTTCCTCACCTCTTGCTCTACCCTCACCCTGCCCAAAATTGATTATTTTTTGCTCTGTTCTGCATTATCCATTGCTGCTTGCTACTCTTACTGACAGAGTGGAGTTGGAAGGCCGTGGTTGTGCTGAAGTATGGATCAAAGCTGTTGTAGTCCAACAAATTGTTAAAGTTCTAGGAGTACCTTTTGGAAATGTGCTGGAATGCATTAACTTTGGACCGGTTTACTTTGGATCTTCAAAAACTGAACAAATATCTTTATACAATGAAAGTCCTGAGTGTATGGACTGGGTGGCAGTACTAGAAGACAATGCTGTTGGAGGAGAGATGGTAAGAAACCCATGGTTTTCATTTTAGTTGAAAACTTCTTTCATTTCTGCTTTTTTGTTTCTTGCTTCTCAACAGTCATTTTCTGTAGTGTTTACTATGCTATACAATTTCCTGACCAATAGGCTTTCTGAAACATCTGTTCAGCCACCAAATTTTCTACTATACTCTAACCTTGGAATTAAGTTGCTCAGATTTCTACATCTTAACCTTAAATATGTTCCCTGATTGCAAGTTTGTTTTATTTTGCTCTTTTGTTTTTCCTGTTTGAGCAATGTTGCTTGAAATCCTACTAGATTTCTTAGCATTTAGTGGGAGTAATCAAAGTATATTTTGGTATTCTAAGATGTGGTTTCAATTCTTTGTCTTGGACAGTGAAATTGTCTGAGTCAGCATCATATTTTAAAAAAGGAATTCAAAACATTTACATGAAATCAATTAGTTAAGCATGTGATATGTCACTGTGTCAGTGATGTTAGTTTTGTTGTGTCCTTCTACTTCTTGTGAAAGACATGGAGAAAATGCATATGTAGGGAAAAAATGACCTCAAACCAAAACCAAATACAAATGGAGAAGCAGAACATGCTGAAGTATTTCACATTTTGGTTCTGTTTTAGGGCACAGATCTTCAGAGGAGTACAGATGCTGTTTTACAAGACTTAAGCCTGAAAAATAGAGCAAGAGATGTCGATATTTCCACTTTGATCTTGTGCATTCCTAATCAAGGAACCTTGCAACCTTATGAAAAATCTTTGGTTACATTGTGCTTTACTCCCAAGTGAGTGAGTGATCCAAGTAAGACACGTGCATACACACACACACCTGCACACACATACAGACACACTTTGATCTAAACTGTTCTGTAAAGAGCTGTGTTAGAGAAAATAATTGAAAGCTAACGTCTTTGTGAATTTTTCCTGACTTATGTATTTTTATGTGTTAAAAGAAAATGCTTGACATAGAATCATAGAGTCATAGAATGGTTTAGGTTGGAAGGGACCTCAAGGATCATCCAGTTCCAACCCCCTGCCATAGGCAGGGACACCTCCCACTAGAGCAGGCTGCTCAAGGCCTCATCCAGCCTGGCTTTAAACGCCTCCAGGGAGGAAGCACCCACAACCTCCCTGGGCAACCCGTTCCAGTGTCTCACCACCAAAGTCTGAAGTGATAATCTGGGAGATATTTTATTAATGGTTGAACTCTTTTTGTGAGAATAAAAAATTCTTAGACTTTGCCAAAAGAGCTTATTGCAGCTCTCATTAAATACATTTAATCTCAGGATTGTTGAGAAAATTTTACAGTTTCTAATTAAGTGCCTTTCTAATGACTGTAGATTTATTTAATAGACATATGCTACATGTTCAGCATTATGAAAGAATATGTACTTAATCAGCAAGTGACTGAAACTTTTTGGAGATCCTCTCATTCCACAAAAAGAAACAACAGTTGAGCATAAAGGAACATTCCCATATATTTTTTGAGCTTAAATTTATTACTGTTCCACTTTTTGAGAGGCACTCTAAAGAGCATTTGTTCAAGCTGTAACCAACAGCAAAGGAATCAGATTAAATGATGAAAGTAACCCTTGATGTATTTTTGTGGGTTGGAGCATGGTGGTTTGTTTGTGGTGGGGTTGATTGTATTGATTTAGTTAGTTATTTAGTTAGTTATTTTTCATCTTGTAATTAGAGATTGCAACTCTTACAGAATATTTAAGAGAGACTCAACACTGAAACAAGATTATGTGCTGTTTCTGAGATTTGAAGCTGTTGGGAATAAAGATGGTTACCTGCAGACTCTCAGTGATGGCGCCACAGATGTCACAAGTATGCTACAGAAAATGTCTAGTCACCGTAAGAAATGTGTGTAGAGATGATGAAACTACATATCCTGATCTCCATTTAAAACAATATTTTCTTCACTCTAGCAGTTTTATGTGAATCAAGAAGTAAAAATTCTTGTAAATTGCATCTTTAATACCTTAGCACCAAACCCTCTTTGATCGGTGGGTGGAAAGGGGGAGGGAATTGAGGGAATGTATATATCATAACACAGCTGTGGGTAGTAAACATCTAGAATCTAATTATAAATCTAAGTATTTGGAGAACATAAAAGCCCTCCAAACCCAGTCATTTGCAGGTCTTCAGCACCTTGTTAATACCAGCTTTGTGACTTTTCATGTAAATATTAAAATATTATTAAATATTATTTTTGTCCTTAATGGGGGAATATGTTACCTGACAGCCATTTTAATTAAACATATCTGTGTTAAGTGTTCTAGAAAACAGCATTACAGATCATATTGTATTGTATTATTTTGATATTTGCAAGTATACAACTGCAATATGACTCACACAGTGCCAGCTGCATGAGGCTCGACAAGTCAGAGTTCAAGGTCCTGCATCTGAGTCAGGCCAACCCCAGGCACAAATACAGGGTGGGTGCACAGTGGGTTGAGAGTAGCCCTGAAGAAAGAGACTTGGGTGTATTGATTGGTGAGAAGCTGACCATGAACTGACAGTATGCTTATGGACCCCAGCAGGCCAAGAAAGGTGATTCTGTCCTTTTACTCTGCTCTTGTGAAACCTCACCTCCAATACTATGTCCAGTTCTGGTGTCCTCATCATAAGAAGGACACAGAGCTGTTGGAGTGAGTCCAGATGAGGGCCACAAAGGTGATTCAAAGGCTGGAACACCTCTGCTATGAAGGAGCTGGAGTTGTTCAGCCTGGAGAAGAGAAAATTCATAGATCACCTAATAGCTGCCTTCCAATACCTGGAGGGATCCTACAGGAAGGTTGGAGAAGGACTTTTCATAAAAGTGTCTAGTGATAGGAATAGGGGGGATGGATTTAAGTGGAGGGAGAGTTGGTTTAGACTGGATCTTAGGAAGAAGTTCTTCAGTACAAGGTTGGTGAGACTCTGGAATAGGTTGCCCAGGGTAGTTGTTTAAGGCCAGGTTAGATGAGCCCTTGAGCAGCTGAGTCTAGTGGAGTAATGTCCCTACCCATGGTAGAGGGGTTGAAGTGGATGATCTCTAAGGTCCCTTTCAACATAAGTCATTCTATGACTCTCTGACTCTTCTATTTGTAAGCCAACAGGTGTTTGAGGTTTCTTTTTATTGTTTGTCTAATGCAGTGAAAGATCCTCGGCCCACGGAGTTAGCTTTGACAGGTTCTGGGATTCCTGTCACTCTAACTTTTAATCCAGGACCAGTTTTTAACTTTACGGACTGCTTTTTGGGTGGACAAACGCAAATTCTATGCACACTTAAAAATGAATCTGAGTTGCTTCCAGCAACATTCAGCTTCCGCAAGATGGCTCACTTCAATATTTCTCCTGAAAAAGGGAAAATTAAAGCAAAGTCTGCACAGGTAACTACCTCTTCCTCTTAGATTATGTAGACATGCAGATTACAGTGGCCAGGAGTGCAACTTCCTTAAAGTTAGTTAGGAAAACTTAAATTTCAGTAGCCATGATGTGTAACATCAGCCAAATATATAACTTTTTTTCTCCTTATGTAAAGTCCTGTTCTGGGCCCCTCAATTTAAGAAAGATGTTGGGGTGCTTGAATATGTCCAGAGAAGGGCACCAAGGTTGGTGGTGGGGCTGGAGCACAACACTATGAGGAGCAGCTGAGGGAGCTGGGGTAGTTCAGCCTGGAGAAGAGGACGCTCAGAGACGACCTCATTTCTGTCTACAGCTATCTGAAAGGATATTGTAGCCAGGCAGGGGTTGGTCTTTTCTCCCAGGCACCCAGTGACAGAACAAGCGGACACAGTCTCAACTGTGTCAGGGCAGGTTTAGACTGGATATTAGGAAGAAATTCTTTACGGAAAGAGTGACTTGTGTTGGAATGGGCTGTCTGGGGAGGTGGTGGAGCCATCATCCTTGGAGGTTAAAAAGAGACTGGATGAGGCACTTAGTGCTGTGGTTTAGTTAATTAGAAGGGTTAGGTGATAGGTTGGACTTGATGATCCTAGAGGTCTTTTCCAACCTGGTTAATTCTGTGATTCTGTGATTCCTGTACTCTGGGAAGCAATAAGTGTTATTTTAAATTTGGAAATAATCATTGTAGTACTAAGGACACTTTACCCATGTCTTTCGTTGCTTTAAATATTTTATATTTTACTGATTTATACTCAAACCAGGATACTTTTCACTTCTTTCAGTAAAACACAAATACTCAAGTGACATAACATTTCCTTTAATGGAATACACTGCCAAATTCAAAGCAAACCCCACCTCTCTTAGAAGTGTGAAGTGCTAAAATGACTCAATTGAACAAAAGAATTAAACAAAACTTTTCTCTTTGCTTTTGTGCCTCATACGTCTCATAACTACCTTTCTTTTTTTGCAGGATGTGATATTCTCTTTTTCTCCTCATCAAATAGGAACATTTAAAGTGAAGCAGATTGTTGATATAATTGGTACAGGACTAGGGAAAGATAATTTACAGGTTTTGAAGAAAAAATCCTTTCATCAAATACATTTGTGCTTTATTGGTGCGTGCAAATCTGAAAGGAAAAACATTCTATTTAAAATTAATCCTGGTAAGATACAAAGAAGTTAAAGGATAAGAATTAAAATGTTGTTGTTTGTTTTTTTTTTCTTTTTTAAGTACATTTAAAGATTTAAAAAGTATTTTTACTAATTTTAGTTTAAAAAAATCTCTTTGGGAGTTGAGGGAATGCTTGATTTTATGATATATGTCCATAAAATTATAAAGCTAAGGTAGTAGAACCTCTCCCTCCAGCATATTGTAAGAAAAATGGAACTATTAGGGCATATATTTTCATCATACAGTTATTTGACTTGAATATTAACCAACTATCATGGGCCCCTTTGCCTCACAGTACTCTGTCCCTTGCTATTTCCCCTAGTAATTGCTTGAAGAGGCCAAAATTTGCCCTGCTGAAATCCAAAGTTCTGATCCTGGTAGATATCCTGTTTCTACCAGCAGCAATTCTACTACACATCACTAATGTTATGTAGAGAGATGGGTAAAGCATATGAAATTAGGCAAATATTCTTTACTGATTGAATGTTACTACTACCAGATGAATTTGCCATTACCTGTCCATGTCCATTGACTCTTCCCATTCCATGAAGCCTATGCTTCTCTCTTTTTTTCCCCCCCAGTTGTTCTGCTTGGGAGTTCTTTGTTAAAAATCATGCCTATGTTTGCTGTTTTTAAGACGAGCTTTAGGATGCTGTGGACAGTGATGTGACAGAGTTGGATCTGAGTCTTCAGTCATGTACATGTGCAAGACAAAGCACCACAGCTGGACATAATAGTAGTAGTTTGGGCTCCAGCATTTGTGATCTAGGCCAGGGAAGGCAGTTGTGTGGTCTGAGAATATTTTTCCTTATGTCTGAGAAAACATAATGGAATGGGTGACTGAGTGTTGTGGTGTTGGAGACTGAATGAGGCACTTAGTGCCATGGTTTACTTAATTAGAAGGTGTTAGATGATAGGTTGAACTCGATGATCTCAAAGATCTTTTCCAAACTGGTTGATTGTGTGATCCTGTGGTTCTATGTTGGGTAGGCCAGTATAAATGACAGCATATTTTCTAAAACTTTGAGTTTTGTTTAGAAAATATGAGTGTATGTAACATGTTTGATTTCAATGTGAAGGTCTAACACCAATGATTTCCAACGCAACTGGGACATTTGTAGCTGATGGCACAGGACAGTGCACTGATTCAGCACCTGTGGCAATACTTAAATCAAACCAAACACAAATTCATACTCACCAGATAAACAGGAATTGTGAGGGTGATGCACTTACAGCTTTTCCTAATGACCGTGCAGCCAGCATTAGGCCAAGTGAACGGAATAAAAAATACAGGTAAAAAAATGCAGAAGTAAAATTTAAATCCACACATTTCTGTATCCTGTAGAGTAGGTCAAGATGGATTACTCATATGACAGATTGCTGTTTTGGTTCTTTATTTTCCAGGCTGAAATGTCATTGAAATTAATTCCATTCTACTTAACCCTGAGCCTCTTGCACATAAATTCCCTAAGTTGTTTTTCTTTTGTGAAACTGAATGTACAGCTATTACAGTTTCAATATTTCATTGTTATGATTGCCTTTGCAAGGTCAAATATTAATAATCATCTGTGATAAAAGGAATGTTTGCAATGAAATATACATGTAGCAAAATCGATGTGTTTTCCTTCTAACAAGACTCAGAATCATTTTACAAGCATACTGAAACTGTAATTCTCTTCAAATATTTAGGACTATTTTCACAAAGACTGAGAGATATAATTACATAGATCCAGAGTTTTCTTATACTGACTGTGAACAACTATCAAAAGCAGCACATAAGGAATACTACTCAAACTACATTTATAATTTAAGGCAGCGTCGTTTACAGAGGGATGCCACTAGGTAAGATTTTATTTATCCTTTAAATGAATATTTTAGCCTTCTATCAAGAATGTGTATATACATGCAAAATCAGCTTAGTGATACCAGTCATATAGATAAATTTGTCCCATACTGAAATATTTATTGTCTTGGGACTTTTAGTTATAATGTGTTCAAAATCCTTTTTGTTGAAATGTTCCTTTAGACACTTAGAGACTACTTCCTAGGTAAAATGTAGGGACAGAGACATGGAGCATGATATTAAAATGAACTTAAGATGCCCAGTTGTAAAAGTTGGTTATCACAGTATCACAGTATCACAGTATCTCCAAGGTTGGAAGAGACCTCACAGATCATCAAGTCCAACCTGCTACCACAGAGCTCAAGGCTAGACCATGGCACCAAGTGCCACGTCCAACCTTG
Organism: Tricholaema leucomelas; assembly: GCA_013400475.1. NCBI lineage: Eukaryota > Metazoa > Chordata > Aves > Piciformes > Lybiidae > Tricholaema lacrymosa > Tricholaema leucomelas. The sequence goes on from WAAF01014016.1 coordinate 584,882, forward strand.
CCTTGAACAGCTCCAGGGACGGCGACTCCACCACCTCCCTGGGCAGCCCATTCCAGTGTCCAATGACTCTCTCAGTGAAGAACTTTCTCCTCACCTCGAGCCT
>WAAF01014016.1:585153-651904 GCA_013400475.1 Tricholaema leucomelas
TGGCTCTCTTGGCCACCTGGGCACACTGCTGGCTCATGTTCAGGCGGGTATCAATCAGCACCCCCAGATCCCTCTCTGTCTGGCTGCTCTCCAGCCACTCTGACCCCAGCCTGTATCTCTGAATGGGGTTGTTGTGGCCAAAGTGCAGCACCCTGCACTTGGAGCTATTGAATACCATCCCATTGGACTCTGCCCATCTGTCCAGGCGGTTATGGTTAATAGTAAAAACATAACATGTTTTGGATTCTATATTTATAGAAATATGTACATTTTATTACTTAGGGGGGTCGTGAAGTCTCCCTCTCTGGAGATACTCAAGACCTGCCTGGACGCATTCCTGTGTGATCTGGTATAGGTGATCCTGCTCTGGCAGGGGGTTGGACTAGATGATCTTTCCAGGTCCTTTCCAGCCCCTGACATTCTGTGAGTGCTGGTATGTCCAGCTCACCCCATAAGATGATTCAGTATGGAAATGATGACATAGTTTGTGGAATGAAGCAGATAAGATGAAAGGATTGTATTGTCTTTTAGCCTTATAGTAAATTCTCACTTAATGAATTTGTCTATATGGTTGGTATGCTGTAGGACAAAATAACAGAAAAGCAGAAGTGACAGCTCTACTACTTTAAAGTTTTATTTTAAAAAGAATAAAAGTGTGTAGAGCTTCTGAGGCAAGAGGAGTAATACCTTAAGAGTGTCAAGTTTGCAAGACACACTATTTAAAAATTAATGCCAGTGGATTATTGTTCTAATCTTAATTTCCTCTATTTATACATCTTATGATTCAGATAAGGTCTTCAGAGCTGGATTTATTCTGTTTTTGTGTGTGCTCATGATGCGTGGTTTTATTTAAAGGAATTGGTGTGTTCCTTTCTTGCAACAAATGTTGGATATATGCACCATAATGCAAATATCCAGTGTACATTGCATGAACATCAGAAACAGAAAGGAAAATTTCAGGTATCAGATGAGTTGCACTGTTCCTATTAAAAATAGTAGTAAATTTCTGACTGCTTAATACAAAATATCTGTGTAGGATCTGTGTCCTGTTCAAGAGAGTTGTTGAGATACTGGAACATGTCCAGAGAAGGGTAACGAAGCTGGTGAGAGGCCTGGAACACAGCCCTGTTAGGAGAGGCTGAGGGAGATGGGGTTGTTTAGTCTGGAGAAGAGGAAGCTCAGGGGTGACCTCATTGCTGTCTACAACTACCTGAAGGGAGGCTGCAGCCAGGTGGGGGTTGGTCTCTTCTGCCAGGCAACCAGCAACAGAGTAAGGGGACATAGTCTCAAGCTGTGCCGGGGGAGGTCTAGGCTGGATGTTAGGAGGAAGTTCTTGCCAGAGAGAGTGATTGGCATTGGAATGGGCTGCCCAGGGAGGTGGTGAAGTCGCTGTCCCTGGAGGTGTTCAAGCAAAGCCTGGCTGAGGCACTTAGTGCCATGGTCTAGATGACTGGCTAGGGATGGGTGCTAGGTTGGACTGGATGATCTTAGAGGCCTCTTTCAACCTGGCTGATTCTATGATTCTGTGGAAGTTTCAAATCTCTTGGTTGTAAGTGAAATTGGAGTTGAACTTCAATCAAGAAAAGTTAATTGTTCTGAAATCTGGGTTTTAAATGGACCAAATCAGACATATATAATTAAAGACTCCATTCTAGTCTTGGCATTTACTAACTTTTAAGTGCTTGACTTCGATTGTTCTGTAAGAGGTATTTTAGATATGATATAATATGGTATAACTAGCAACCTATTTAGCTAAGCAATTGCCACAAATGCAACAGATATTCAGGCAAGGATTAATAGTATAATAGAAGACTCTTCAAGGCACTTACTGTACTTGAGGGGTTTAAAAATAATATTCCTACTTAGATATTATTTGTTATGTTTAAAAATCTTAAATAGCTTAATGTGTAGAACATGGATTACTCCTATATTTCTTTATTTGTTTTTGATCCTCCCCTCCTCTACAGGCAGTTTTATATCTATAATAATCCTGTGAACATAGGCCTTGTACCAGCTGAAGGGCTCTTGTCACCAAAAATCTCGCTCACAGATATTCACAAGGAGAAGCTACAGTTCAAAATGCTCCCTTTAGAAGAGAATTGCCTATTAACTAGTCGAAAATTGGAGGCAATTGGTTCTAAATCTTCAGTCAAAGAAGTAAGTTAAATGCTTGAGTAATAACATAATGAAAACATAATGTTCCCATATAAAAAAGCGTAAGAATATTGATCCTGCTCTGAGATGATGTCTTGTGCTTATCATAGGTTACGAGTGGGCTCAGTGCTTTGCCATCTTCTACTCAAGAGAAGGAAGATTGTAGTAGAACTTTGACATCCAAGGAGCTTCATCAAATAGTCATTGGTAAAACTTTTAATTTGGTTACTATATGCATGTAGTTGTTATAAAAGCACTTATTTATAGTAACACAATTCATGTTTATATTTGTTCACCATAAATAGAAACAAGCTGACTTTGGTGGTGATTCAATTTCTGAAGTAGTGATTAACTAAAACATTGTGGTCCTCAGAAAACCATAGAATGTATTGGGGCAGAAGGGACCTTTGAAGGGCACTTTGTGTCCAGCACCCCGAGAGTGAGCACAGACATTTTTGACTAGGTCAGGTTGCTCAGAGCCCCATGAAATTTGACCTTCAACATCTCCAGCAATGGGGCCTTGACTACCTCTGTAAGCAAACATTTCCAGTGTTCTGACACCCTCATAATAAAGTGTGCTGGTTTGAGGCTAATTGGAATATTCTAATGAGAGAAGTTAGATCATTGGTTGTAAAGAGAAAATAATGATAGAATCTATATCATTCATTGGTTTGCTGAGAGGGATAAATCCAAAATGTAAATAATTCTCTCACTTCTGTCTCAGAACCCTTGCTCCTTTCACCTCCTTGCTCTAATTTCTTCCATTAGCAGATAAGAAGTAAGCTTTGCTGATTGTTTGTCTGTCTGGGAGGGAGAGGGCTTTGAGCCCCTTCTGGGCAGTTTTTTGTCTGGGAGGGAATTTGGATTTCTGTGTTATTTCTAATTTGTATATAACTGTGAGTACTTGCAAATGTATTGTGTATGTATGCTTGTAAATTTAGCTTTGACGTAAGTAGAGTTTCATCTTCCCAGCTGTCTGAGCTGCTCTGGTAAATTTCAGTAGTTGGGGGGGAAGTTCCTAATCCACCACATAAAGAACACTGAATTAATATCAGCAAGATTCGTGGGAGTATTCAGACTTGTGTTTCTGGGACTTAAAAATGAACAATGATATCCCATCCCCCAAAAAAAGTGAAAATTCTTCCAGATTTCCCTACAAAGTAGTTTTATTGGAATGCTCTCTGATGGAGTAACACCTCCTAAAGTCTGAGAGACTCATCTATAAACAGCACTTGGTACTGCAACTGGTCTATTTTAAGGTCAGTTTTTATTCAGTAAAATTATTTAGCAGTGCTTTCTGGACTTGACAAATTATTAATGAAGGCAGAACTCGAGTAGTGGAGCTATGCATACAGATACACTTAGGGAAAGGTAGAATAAGATAAACATATTAATACAAAAGCTACCTTTTGAATTTTGTAGGATGTTTGATTAGTGCTATGAGCCCCAATGGTTGCAGACCACTATGAAAACTGGTGATAGCAGTAAACAAAATAAGCAGATGATTCTGTCAGCATCAAATGACATGAATTATTAAACCAAGAAGTCAGGGAACAAATCAAAAGGTTAAGTATGTAAACTCTTGGTGACTTTCTGCTTGTCTAGCCATTCAAATATCCAATTAATAAGAAAGCATTTCTGATTACTGATAATGCCCTTAGTAACTAGCACACTGCTTTTCCTATTTTAATAGCTGGCTAAATTAGACATAATTAAAAATAAATATTTTTGCTGGCTTTCGGGTTGCACTACTGAAAACATTCACAGAACATGCTTAGTGTTTACTTCCAAACTTTAATGTGAGTTTATTCTGCTGCAGAATCATTCTAGCTAATTCTGCAGTTTGAGGCACTAAAATGTCTTGATCATAATCTTTTAGTAGTTATGCTTCCTTACATGAATTTTTACTTCATACTGTTGAAGATTCATAGATTCATAGAATAATTTCTTATTCATTCCAGCTCCTTCCACTGTGGATTTTGGTGATGTTTGTGTATATTCTACAACAACTAGAAAACTACACATCATCAATAACTTGTTAGTTCACATATGGGTAAAAATTGATATTGAAATTGATGAATTGCAGCAAACGAGTCCGTTGTCTCAGGTAGTGCCTCCTCTTACGAAGACTCATATTCCAATTGTGTTTGAGACAAGCACTCTTGGAGTGTTTAAAAAGTAAGTTTTATATTGACCTTGATTTCCATATTTTCTTTGCAGTAGCAGAATAAAAAAAAAACCTCATTATAATTATGGTGTTGATGGTGTACACTCATTTATGGTGATATTGCAATAATTAATGCAGCTTTATCTTGCAAAATTTTGCTTGTAATGTTTCTTAGGGTTTTAAAAAAACCCTATAAACTGTCCTGTCAAAAGCCCTTATAGCCTAGCCATGGGTTTATTGAGGGAAAAGTTTTCTGTTGCAGTGCATTGGTTATGAGAAATTTTATGGAAAACGCTGTGCTCTTTCCAGCATAGTATTCCACCACTGCTATGCTCAGATCTATTGGCATAGCTCATGGATAAATGTATAGCCAAAGCATTTTCCAGCCTTCTATTATGGTGATGGAACTCTCAATTTACTAATGCTTGTAGAATATCTGCATGAGGCTTGTCATCCTTTGGGAAGATCTTCACATTTGATATGATTTAAATTGTATGCAAATACTGACAAATTGCTTTCTCTTGGAACCAGCAACAGAACAAGGGGACAGAGTCTCAAGTTGTGCCGGGGGAGGTATAGACTGGATGTTAGGAGGAAATTCTTCCCAGAGTGAGTGATTTGCCACTGGAATGGGCTGCCCAGGGAGGTGGTGAAGTCACCATCCCTGGAGGTGTTCCAGAAAAGACTAGATGAGTCCATGGTCTAGTTGAGTGGATATGGCTGGGTAATAAGTTGGACTGAATGATCTTGGAGGTCTCTTCCAACCTGATTGATTCTATGATTCTTAATCATGTGTTTACACTCAATTGTTTTGTTAAATGTGTTCTTAATAATAATAATATTTCATGTAATTTTTTACACTGACTGTAATATAATAAATATATTAAATATATATATATTTACATTACAGATCTTTCGCTTACACAATAAACAACCAACACCTTGGGCATGTGCTTGTGGTTGCAAAAGCAGTGTCCGTTCAACTTGAGCTGTCTGCAAGGGAAGTGATTTTAAAACCTGTTCTTGGATACCTGGCAGAGACAGAATTCAGAGCAACTGTCAGGGTATACAATCCCAGAAACCATCCTGCTGAGTTCACTTGGAAGCCTGTAATTACTGATAGAGGAAATGCATTTTCTGTACAGCCAGCCAAAGGTATACTGTGCAAGTACAGTGTGTGTGTACATATCTGTAGTATCAATACTATCAAGATGAACATTCAGCTGGTGCTATAAACTGTGGTTTTAAAATTTGGGTCAGTATGGGTGTATCCCAAAAGTTGTATCAGTTCAGAGCATTGATACCACAGATCATTCCCTGTATAAGCCCTACCTTGAGGGCATACACGATCCAGTTTGTTGATTCTGTGCCCAACCAGCAGTGCTTATGTAGCCATTTTCCTCAGCACAGATTGCTGATATTTCAGAAAGGAAATAGCTGTTTAATGGCAGTTAGAAATATCCTAGAGCTCTTCAAGACAGGAAGTGTTCCAAAAGCAACATGTGAGTGAAGCTGCTAAGCTTGTGTAGACAGTCTGAGTGACAGGAATGGAATTCAGTCGGGGATTAGTTTCCACTCTGATTGTGGATCAATATTTGTTAGAAGTGGGTGAGACATTAGATTTTACCTTCTCTCCTTTGAAAGACAGTGTTCTGCAGGAGTCTGTGAGAGCTTCACTATTAAATCACTAACTGCTAACTGAATTGATATTACCCAGTTCAAACAAGATTTGTCTGGATCAAGAGGTTTGATGTGCTCTGATTCTTAAGATAAAAAGATTGTCTCTGCTGATATAACTTCAGACTCAGTTGCAATCAATAAAATGTATATGGTCTTTCCTGAAGTTGTTATTCTACAAGAAAGATAGTCTGTTCCTTGATTAATTGATTGATTTAAAAAAAGTATTGTCTATTAGAAAAAAGACAGCAAAATATGCTTTACTGCAGCATAGCAATAAACAGATTGTGCAAGTGTGTTGAGAAATCAAACTAATTTTGCTTAATTCAGTGTATTGCTCAACACCTTTGAAATGTAGGCTTAGTCTTCAGTAAGAGGGGGCCATTTCACTTTAATGTGCTTAAGTTATTTCTAGTTATACAATATAATTCTATGATTATACATATATAATATGTATAATCTTGCCAGAATGAGAGGACACAGCCTCAGGCTGCACCAGGGGAAGTTTAGGCTCGAGGTGAGGAGAAAGTTCTTCACTGAGAGAGTCATTGGACACTGGAATGGGCTGCCCAGGGAGGTGGTGGAGTCGCCGTCCCTGGAGCTGTTCAAGGCAAGGTTGGACGTGGCACTTGGTGCCATGGTCTAGCCTTGAGCTCTGTGGTGAAGGGTTGGACTTGATGATCTATGAGGTCTCTTCCAACTCTGATGATACTATGATACTATGATATGCTGTAGCATGTAAATTATGCCCGTTTATTTAGGCTTCGTGGAGGCCTATAGCGATCTGGAATGTGAAGTTGTTTGGTATCCGGGGTTCAGCTCTCCAGAGGCAGGAGAATTCAACTTGTGTGTGCATGAAGGAAACACAATTAACTTGAAATGCTTTGCAAAGGTAAGAATTCAGACAGCAAACTTAGAGAAGCAAAAGGTAGGTGTTTTGGTTTTTTTTTTTAATAAGCAATTGGTTTCTTAAATATAGTTCTGTTCTCATACACACAAAAAAATAATTTCATATGGCTTTTATTTGACTTGTTTAATAAAAGAATATTACTCCAAAGACAGTGAGAAAGCAAGACAAAGACAGTTTGCCTTTCTCTTGCTTTTAATGATATACTTCCTTAGCGGTCCTTACATACTAAGTGGTAACTGTTCTTCTTGGTCACTTAGTTTTGTCAAATGGTTGAGAGGTGCTATGATAGTTCTTCAGTTATATACTAAAGGGATAAAAATCAAGGTGAGTAGGGGCAGGTATATTTCAGAGCTTCAGGATAACAACAGCTTGTAACATAACTTTGCCTTTTTATTTTCACATCGTATTTGATACTTTGAAAGCATTGTTCTGGATAATCTTCTAGACAGTGAAGTTCAGCTTGGACAAATAATTTGTTATCTTATGTTACATGCCAGGGAGTATAGAGGAGACAAACATTTTTTTGCCCCCACTATAGTCTAGTGGTTGCTGCTGTAGAAATTCCATTTTGAGAGCAAATAAAACTTTTCCCTTTTGATGTGACTGCTTTCTCTTTGATTTTTTTTCCTTTTCTTCCTCTTTTGAAACCTTGGAAATTGCCATATGTAATGCCAGATGTGTGTACATTAGAACGTTGGTATTTAAAATCTCTGCAGTATCTTGTCCTGATCACACATTTAGGATTAAAAACTATGATGAGGCCTGTGCTGTTACATTACATTTAGTTAAAATATTGTTATTTGTCTTGAAATTAGCCCAGAAATGTCTCTGGGGTTGTGTCTGTTCACTTTGAATCTAGGTGAGCTTAATACATTGCTTTAATCTTGTCTTGCATTTAAACTGTTTGTCTATTTGAATACTTCTTCTAATCTAGGCATTTCCACAAGTATGTAATGAAAAGGAAATTAGGCTGAATCATTTATTTATACTTGGTAGTATGTTATTTAGTATGCTTGTTTTCTGTCTTTATAGCTTGGTAATGCTAAAGTTCAGTTTGTGGAACAAAGAATATCCTTCAGCCATAGTCCCATGGGTTTATCTACTTGTAAGAGAGCCATTCTTCAAAACATAGGACACAATCACGCGTACTTCCAAGTAAGCTAAAATTACTTACAGCATATTTTACTTCTTGGAGTGAGGAGAGAGGAGTTAATTTTTATCAGATCACGTCACAGTTCTGTGTTTTCAGTTATTGAAGAACTGTTGGAGAACTATTAGTGCATTAGAAGAGAGGAAATTGTATTTTGTCCTAACTAATTGTGGGTAAATTGTGTGTTTACTCCTAGTATTGTTACTCAATTCTAAAGAATTAAGATCCTGTGTCCTGTTGTGCTAGTTTGAGCCTAGCTGGGATATTTTGGTGAGAAGAATTAGATTATAGACTGTGAAGAGGAAACAAGGGTGATGTCTTCTTCACTTACAGGCTTGCTGAAATGCATAAAGATAAGAACATAAATATAGATAACACTGTTGCTGTCTGGTTTTTGGGCTGCCTCCCTTCTCTCTCTAACCTGCTCTCTCTGTGACTAATCCCTCTGCTTCATAATCCCTCTGGCCGATTCTCCAAACTCACCTTGAAAGTAAGGCAAAGTCTGGGATAAGGTAGAGGGATGGAAAGGAGGTGGAAGGGTGGTTGGGAGGCCCTTCTGGGGACTCTGATTTCTGGGAGGGTTGTTGTGTTTCTGTGTTACTTTTTAACTTGGATATTTCTGTCTACAGCTGTATATCTTGTAAATATCTGCTTGTATATTGTGCTAAGCTGTAAATACAAAGCTTCATTCTTTAATTTCCAGCCCCTGAGTCTAGTCTGGGTAATTTTCTTAAGATGGGGGGGAAAGGGGTCAGGTAACACCCATACCATCACACCTGTCATCTTAATGTAAACATAAAACCAGAAGTGATGGATTTCTGAAAAAAATGCCTTGTAGAATGTTCTGGAACCGTGCTAGATAGCAGCTCTTAATTTTAGTAACTTCATGAAAAAAACCCTAAGAAACAGATTGCAAAATTGTCAACCTATGTGCAAAAATTATTTCACAGTGGTATCCATGACAATAGAAGAAGCTGACAACCATCATCTTTAGGAATCTGTTACTTTGTTTACCTGTATTTTTGCCCCAGGCTTCTCAATCCAAGTTAGCATTGTATGTTCACAAAATCCCAGAACATTAGGGGTTGGAAGGGACCTTGAAAGATCATCTAGTCAAACCCCCCTGCCGGAGCAGGATCACCTAGGGCAGGTAACAGAAATTCATCCAGGCAAATGTTGAATTGTAGAATTGTGGAATCACCAAGGCTGCAAAAGACCTCTGAGATCATCAAGTCCAGCCTATAGCCTAACAACACCACAGCAGCTAAGCCAGGCTGCCAAGGGCCACATCCAATCTTTTCTTAAAGACCTCCAGGGACAGTGATTGTACCACCTCCCTGAGCAGTCCGTTTCAGTGCCTAACCAGCCTTTCCATGAGGAAGTGATTCCTAATATCCAACCTAAACCTCCCCTGGTGCAGCTTCAGACCATGCCCTTTTGCCCTGTCACTAGTTGCCTGGGAGAAGAGCCTGACCCCAACCTGACTACAACTTCCCTTCAGGTGGTTGTAGAGTGATAAGGCCTCCCCTCTTAAGTCCCCTCTTCTCCCCAGCTCCCTCAGCCTCTCTTCATAAGACTTTTCCCTCCAGCCCCCTCACCCGTCTCATCTGAAGGTCTCCAGAGAAGGAGACTCCACAGCCTGTGTGAGCAGCCTGTCCAGTGTTTTGTCACCTTCAGGTTAAAAGTTTTTCCTTATGTTCACGTGGAACCTCCTATGCTCCAGCTTGCAGCTGTTGCCCCTTGTCCAATCACTGGACAGTACTGAGAAGAGCCTGGCCTATCCTTCTGACACTCACACTTCATTTATAAACATGAATGAGGTCACCCTTAGGTCTCCTCCAAGCTAAAGAAGCTCAGCTCCCTCAGCTTTTCCTCATAAAGGAGGTATTCCACTCTCATCATCATCTTTGTGGCTCTGCACTGAACTTGTTCAAGCAGTTCCCTGCTATAAAGGTTCTTATAAGAAAATAAAATATTCATGCCAGATATATTGCTGTTAAAAACTCCAACAAGCAAAACAGCTCCCCTTGCCCACCAGTGTTTCGTGTTGTGGGTTTTGTTTTGTTTGTTTATTGTTTGGTTGTGTTTTTTTCCCCCTTCTCAGTATTATTCATGTTTCGTGTTTGTGTTTGGAAGGTTCCTGATTCAAACCCGCTGCCTGGAATGATGATCACCCCTTCTGAAGGGGTGGTACCTGTGGGAGGCTATGCTGCTCTCAACATCTGTTTTTCACTGAATGCAAAAATGCGTTTTGATACAAGAGTGAAGGTATTCAAAACTGGAAGCACTTTGTCTTTTGAGTGTTATGATGTGTGCTTATGTGTATAGATGTGTGTATGTTTGACTCTTTTGGATCTTTGGATCTTATCTCCAGTGTTCTAACTACTTTTAAGACAAAAAAAAAGAAGAAAAATGAATGGCTGCTATAACCTATTCTATTATTTTGTCTCAGTCTTGCTTTCACGTCTCAAAACAGAGCAGATTCATATTATATACCATTGGCAAGCTGTTGAAACTTATGTGATTACCTTCAGAAGACATGTAAACATATCTGCAGGCTTTGTGATCTGTAGAGAAGTAGAACTGGAATACTGCAGTGTCTTTAATTTCTGGTTTTGTGGTTATCTCAGAGATGGATTTACTAGTAGATTTGATTTGATAATAGCAGTGCAATAAACAGCTGATGCTGTTTTGTTTTCTGTGTGCCTGATCCCTGAACTTGGCCTTGGTCAGACAAGTGAGAATGAAAAAAAAGACGCTATTGTGGGGCTCCTTTTTGCTACCTCTGTGTTCTGTGACTGCCTATTTTATGCTTGCTGAAACTTTGTATCCCTTTAATTTTTTTCCCTACTTCTTAAACGGTTTTAGCGTTGCTAAGAACAATAGTATCTATTTTGTAGCAATACTTCTGTTAAGTGATTAATGTTGTAGCATACCTTCCAAACCTCAGAGCTGCTGAATAGATCTTACCCATCTACTCAGCTGTCTTCCATTGAAGAGAACTGTTCGTTCTAGTGATAACAGCCTCCTGCAACAGATTTTTTGTCTGCAGAACAGTGGCCTTTCCTAAAATGAAATTGTTTGTTGTTGGTGCTGGTTTTTTGTGTGTTGGTTTGCTTTTTGTTGGTAGCTATGACTGTCCCATATAAGGTGTGCCTCGGAGGCAGAATTTGTTCTTTTTTGAGCCACATCTCACTGGTATCTGCATATGTATGATCTAGACAATGAAGACATTTTCTTCTTTATAATTCCATAACAAAAATGTATTATTAGAGTTATTGTCATATTTTCATTACAAATTATGCTAAATGTCTCTCTCTACTCTGTGGAGTAGGTTTTGTAGCTTTGGGTTTTTTTCTCTTGTGGGTTTTTTTTTGTTTTTGTTTTTTTTTTTGTTTTTTTTTTTTTTTTGTATTTTTGTTTGTGTGTTTGGTTTGTTTTTTTTAAGTTTTCATGTAATGGTGAAAGATTTGGTGAGATAATTGTTGAAATGACTTTGTCAATAACCACACTGACATCTGTTCACTTAGGTAGCAGTGCGCAATTCGGGAGCATTAGTGCTTCGGATTAGTGGATTTGTAGAGGTCCCCGAAATAGACATTGATTTGGTAAGTGTGAAGAAATTGTAGCAACTGATAAGATTGATAGTGCTTTGCTTTATTTAGATGTCATAGTGGTTCATCCCTACTTTTTCATTTTTTGCTATACTAACTTCCTGAGAACATGATTGAAGAACTTGGGGAGAGACAGTAAAATGAATATATGTATAACGATTGCCCTAAATGATAGCTGGCAGCCTTTGAACTTGACAGTCTGCAAAAAGTATGTTAAAAGGGAGAGGATTCTTTTAAAGTAACTACAGAGTGGGGAAAAATGCAGGAAGGGGAAAAGTAATCTACTGATCTGTTTACTGAATGACGAAAACTTTTGTGATGGTGTACCTGGACTTATCTACTGAATTCTCAATTGTTAGGTGTTATGATCTGAAAGATTTTTAAGTTAAGAATTGTGAAGGACTATTGATTTACCAAGTCTGCTACTGTGTTATAAATTGTGAATCTTTGCACAATTATTTTGTATGCTGTATTCAATTACAAAAAAAAAAAAAAAGACTTTACAGTCCTTTGACTGCTTTTATTTTTCTCTTTAAACTTACAGGAACTATTTGACTTTGGTGATGTTTATCTTGGTTCTACAAAATCAATTCCTTTTTTGCTGCAGAACAAAGGACAAGCATGTACCAGAGTGGAGTTTGATTTTTCTAACTATAAGGACTTTAAGTTCAGTGCTAATGACCATTCAGGTATTTACTTTTGCTATATCAGAATTTTCAATGAATGGATAATGCTAAGAGAAAAATCTGACTATTTCTGGTATAGAAATGTTCTGATGTAAGGAATACTAAACCAGTTATTTTTGAAAATACTACTTAATATGAATTGAAAGGAGACATTATGGTTTGCCTGTAAAGGGACATTTGCCCAAAATAAGCATTTGGAAACTGTCAAGTTGCCTGTAAACTGATTTTATTTATCTATTTTAAATGTTTAATTAAAAAAAAATTATATATTTCCTCCTCCCCTCCCCCCCCAGTATTAATTATTAAGGTATGTTAAAACCAAAAATTCCCAAGCCTCAATACTTTAACGACCAACCAACCAAAGCTGAGCAGCTTTTACCCACTGTTTTGGCAGTGTTTGCCTTTCAGTTAATCAGTGTAAATGTCTGGACTTCTCTTTTTCCTAGTGGTACAGGCATGCCTGCCTGTTAATCACAGGAACTCAGTTCTGCATGATGGCCATCTCAGAATGATGCTGGGGCAGAATGTAGAATTGTCTTTCACTCACTTTTGCCTGTCCCTTTTCTACTTAAGTCATGGCAGCTGCTTTGCTGTTCCAGTATCTTTTATTCATGAGAGAATTGTGCAGCTATGCTTATATGGCCTCTTGTCCCTGGAAGCTCAGGAGTTCAGGACTCTCTATTTTGCAGACAGTATTATAATATCTAGTTGTATCTTTATGTAGAACTATATGTGGATGATGATCTGACAAAACCAGAAGGGTTTTCTTACCCTGTGGTGCACTTTACAGAGGAGGTGAGGACATCTTAACTTAGAAGAGAATTGCCTGTAACAGGCAATAGCCAGCCTGGGAATCAACTCATTGCACATGATTTCTAAATCAGAATTTGTGCTTGAAACAAATAATGTGACATCCAGTCAGGTCCAGCAGTGTTTAAGTGGTGGATGGTGGATGAATACTGATCCTGGTGTTTCAGAATGAATGCTGATGTCAGATGAATGTTACCTTATCTGTTAGAAACCTGTGCTTCTGCCAGTGCCACAAATTGGATGTGAAAGCTTGAAAAATGAAGCAAGCCTTACTGATAAACTCCTGTTGTGTAGATTACACCTAAAAGTCATTTAGAGAAAAAAAAAAAAGGCAATTTCTGCCAACTATATTTCTCCTTGTAATATTAGATTTTATTATTAACTATGTTTGCCTAACACTTTTACTCAAAGGTAAATGACTGTGAGTTTTTCCTGAAAGATTGTGTTCTCCCAAATCAATAACTTTAATGAAAGTTACTTGATGATTTAACACTTCTCAAAATCACCTCCAGAATCCTTATGAGAAACACGATACTAGTTCATAATTTTGAGGAATGTTTGTCATACAAATCTGTAGACACCTTGTGTTGGAAATAACTTTGAAGTAGTGTAACTATTACAAGTTGATATTTAGTGTAATAACATCTGTAATTGAATTCTGATTTTTGCTTGACAGTGGTTGACTGTTGTTCTTCAAAGCCTTCTTCATATTTGGTTAACTTAAAGGGAAAGTCAGCTTTGCAGTGCTTCTTGTCCTTCACACCAAAAGAGGTAGGTTTATGGGGCAGTGCTGATTATGCTGAATTAAAATCAGGGTTTGTGGTATTTCTATGGTCAGGGAATTATAGATGTCTTAGCTGCACATTTTGGTGTTTTCTGTGGTTTTATAATAGTAATCCAGTTCTTAAGTAAACAAGTTCTGAGATAACCTTTATATCTCAGTTGCTGCTTTCATTAACTGTACACATACACAAAGAAAATACTTTCTCAATGACTTAAAAGTGGAAAAGTTATAAACTTAAATGGAAATGTCTTACCACACATTCATTAAATTACTCTACAGACTAGGATTGTTTTCTTTTTCTTTTTGCACCTGTTTGTGCTTTAATTCTCAGATGACCAAGGGACTGCAAAAGTAAAGGTGTTTTATGTGTCATAATGATTGACAAAGTTGTTTTGTGTTTGAAAGAGAGAATTCTGCTTGAATTGAGTGAAATAAGTTGAAGATGTGAGACTTTATGGCTTATTACATGAGGAAAATTGCCTTTTATTGGCAATAAGTTTCAACAGGGAGTGCTATAGGAAAACTTAAATCTAAACCTGTTGAACAGTGCTTTAGAAATGGACAGTTTGGGGTTTCCATGTATCTGGAGAACAATGAACTGAAAAGAAAGTTTAGTCTTTGATGTTATGAACCAGCTTCAGAACAAGCACCTGGAGATCACTTCCACAGGACATAAACCTATTGCATTAGCTGCAATTTTACCTGAAAGAAAGAAATGAATATTGGAGATGTTGTATCTTGGATGAGTCAATATTATTATTTTTTTAAACTTCCCCTCCCTTTCTAGTGCTTTAGCTATTGAATAAAAGGGAATTCATTTGTTCAAAACAACAAGCAAATAATATTTGCATAGTACAGTGCTAAACACCCTGATATTCTTACTCTTGTTACTACCAGCTTAGATTATGTAGACATGGAGGGTGTTGAGAAATGACTGATGGTGTGAATTTGGGGCACATTCACTACTGATTTTTTATTTCCAGACAGAACATGAGTCAATATGCTAATTTTTTCTCAATTTCCTTCCATAGCATAGCAAATCTTGAATTAGAGGAGAAGCAGTAAATGTCATATCTTTCAGTATCCTGATACTGTCTGTTGCAACATTTTGAGAAGCAAGGTAGTCAGATTTAGACTAGACACAGTGTTAGGGAAGTATGTGATCGTTTGCAAAATGGTGCACGGAGAATATCAGGAGTGACTTAATCAAACCATGGCACAGGCTATCCATGAATGTGAAATGTACTGCACTCAGACAGGCTAAGTGGGTAAAGCCTCAGGATTAGATTAGATCTAAAACTCCTTGTAGCAAAATAGGTCAAATATTGGGATAAATTACCTGAGTAGATATCTTTGTTGTTGAAGAGTCTTTAGAAAAGGTTGGACAAGCTGCACTCTGTCCCAGGGAGACAAGTCATCTGTTAGACAATTGCATTTATCCATAGTGAAATCATATTCTAACAGCAACTTGTTGGTATAAAGATGAAATTCTGGCCCCACTAAGGCCAATGTTAAGGCTGTTAGTAATTATAACAGTATTCATAGTGGCTGTCTCTTGCTGAGTGTCAAATTGAAAGCAGAGACACAAGAACTAATACAAAGGAATATAGGCTTTTTTTTCCCCTGAAAATGATGAAATTGGAATGTAAAAAGGATAACTTCCCTTATGTAGAACAAATATTATGCATTTCAGCTTTTTGATGTGCAGGTATAGATTATTGCTTTTTTGTTACATGTAGACAGGCTAACTTCCCTTATGTAGAACAAATATGATGCAGTTCAGCTTTTTGATGTGCAGGTATAGATTATTGCCTTTTTTTTTTTACAGCCAAGCTTCAAAACTTGATTAATTTTGATTTTTGTTTTACCAGTGAAATCCTCTGAGATGTTTATTTCAATTACAAAAGGAAGTTACTGTAACAACACTCTCTTAAAGAATGTTTTGCATCTTAACATCATAAGTGTGCAACAGCATTTTAAGTTTTCTGTTCTAATCGAAAGATTATCAATGGAAATGAGGAACAAGGTGCTGCTTCCTAACTGCCAGTTAGCTTCTAGTGAGCCATAGATGTAACATTAAGAAGACAAAGTAAATGGTGGCTCAAATTGCCATGGCCTTCTGCAAGTGCTTTCCAAATCTCATTGTTTCTATTCTTTCCTATTTTTCTTTTCATATCAATTGAGTTGGAATAGAGTATACTTGCTTTTGAGGAGCTTGCTGTGTTTGTAGATTAGATAGAAACAAGGTAATGATGGTACAACTAATACTTCAGCCTATGTAACCTAGTGTTTAATTTTAATTGATTTTTTACTTGTTTTGCTTCAGCCTCTATACAGAACATTCAATTAAGCAGTCCTATCAAAATCACTCCATGAATGATACGAGGATGTGTACTATGTATATGATCATACTATGTACAAGGGTTCTGCATCTGGGCTGGAACAATCCTCACTATCAATACAGACTAGGAAACAAGGTGATAAAAAGCAGCCCTGAGAAAAAGGACTTGGGGGTGCTGATGGACGAGAAGCTGGACATGAGCAGTCAATATGCACTTGCAGCCCGGAAGGCAAATTGCATCCTGGGCTGCATCAGAAGATGCGTTGCCAGCAGATCCAGAGAGCTGATTCTGCCACTTTGCTCTGATGAGACCTCACCTGGAGTACTGTGTCCAGCTCTGGAGTCCTCAGACCATGAACCTGATGGAGTGGGTCCAGAGGAGGGACACAAAAATGATCAAGGGGTTGGAGTACCTCTGCTACAAGGACAGGCTGAAGGAGCTGGGGTTGTTCAGCCTGGAGAAGAGGAGGCTCCAGGGGGACCTAATAGCAGCCTTCCAGTACCTGAAGGGGGCCTACAAGAAGGGTGGAGAGAGACTGTTTACAAAGGCCTGTAGTGATAGGATGAGGAGCAATGGCTTCAAACTAGAGAAGAGTAGATTTAGATTGGATGTTAGGAATAAGTTCTTTACCATGAGGGTGATGGAACACTGGAACAGGTTGCCTGGGGAGATGGTTGGGACCCCATCTCTAGACATATCTAAGTTGAGGCTTGACAGGGTTCTGGACAACTTGATCTAGTTGAGGATGCCCCTGTGTACTGCAGAGGGGGTTGGACTAGATGACCTTTGGAGGTCCATTCTATGATTCTATGATTTAACAGTTGAAATTCCACAGACTCAATTTCAATTTTTTTTCATAAACCAATTTTACTTTAATAGTTAACAGAGATATTTCAAATTTACCCTGTAGATGCAATTTTCTTTTCCTTCCTTCCTTCCTCCCTTCCTTCCTCTCTCTCTCTTTCTGTCTTTCTTTCTTCTTTTTCTTTTCTCCCCTCTTTAATCTCAGTAGCCAAAAGCATACAGTCACTGTAAGATGTAAACCACATATGTATAGATAAGAGTGATGACCTTATCTGCAATCTGGCAGTTCTGTTCTTGCTTATGCCATTGGATTTTTCTGGTGGTAGTGCTGATGAATTAAGTGATCTTTTTTTCTTCTCTGTAGTGGGAAAAAAGCGTACTAGAATTTCAGTTGTCCACCTTACAGACTAATGAAATATCCTAAATAAATCTCCCCCTAGCTATCAAACCAGGGGTGTTATTTGTCTCCTAGTACTCTGTTTCCTGTTGTTACAATTATCCTCTATTGCTATTTTCTTTCCTTGTCATGTTTCCAGATGAATTAAGAGTAGAAATGTTGCTACTGCAAATTCAAGTAACTGAATACTTCTGAAGACTTGCTGAAG
Organism: Tricholaema leucomelas; assembly: GCA_013400475.1. Lineage (NCBI taxonomy): Eukaryota > Metazoa > Chordata > Aves > Piciformes > Lybiidae > Tricholaema lacrymosa > Tricholaema leucomelas. Next base: position 602,857 of record WAAF01014016.1, read on the forward strand.
TAGCAGATGGTTGTTTTATGTTTAATTTTACTTGCTATTTGAACTACTGGTCAATATTGCTGTTTGATATCCTTGAGCATCACCAACTGTTATTTGATCCTTGTGATACGGTGACATAACTGAAGACAAGGTTCTACCAGGTGACAGTTTGCTTTGATTATGATATAAATTTGGAAGAAACAGTAATTCTTACATTTTACTGGATATGTTTGGTGACTTTTCTTCTTAAAAGAGAAAAAGTAAAAAAGTGTAGAATGAATTGCATCTGTTGATTTCAGGTTTCTCTGAAGGGTTTTTTGATGTCATCCTTTTAAAATTGTTTGGACTCTGGGTCTAAGTGTTTAGAGTAGTTTTGCTGCAAGGAACACAACTTCCTTCAGAAGTAATGGGAAAGAGAACTTCAAAAGGGAAATTTTCCTGGAGCACCTTATACCTCTTTACCAACCAAAGTGCTGCTTCAGTGAAATGTTTTTATTTTAGTTTCTCCTTCTGTTCATGTGCTTGCAGTCTTCCTTTGCCTTTGGTGATGAGTAGGCTCACTGTGCAACCACTGCTTTCCTTCTGCTCCGTGTGTATTATTGCCTGCCTGTCATGGAGGTAGCTTACTTATTGCTAGGCAAGACATGCCCAAGTACACTTAACAACTTGCAACACACTGTTAACATCACCGAGAGTTAGTGCAGCACTGGCAGCAGCAGGACTGACTAATGTTAAATTGAAGTTAACTTGGGAAATTGAATGTGTTGCTAGTATGGCATGACTAAAGAAAGCATCTGGAAGTATATGTATCCCCCAGGATGCTGTTGTTTTTTTTTCCTTAATTCAACTTCTGTATATTAGAAGACTAAGAAAAAGCATAGTGCTGTTAAGAAAGTGATCCAGGTATCAGAATATCTTCTGGTGATCAGAAAGTCACAGTAGATACTGATTCCTAAAATATTTCCCATTGAATCCAACTTCTTTATCATTCTACCTCATCTAGATTTCCCCCTTTTCTCACCAAATTTCCTCCTTCTCTTTCTTGACTTTCAAGTCTTGAAAAAAGGAATCTTCTCCTATTCAGATTTCATGGTTGCAAGCACTGCTTCCTGCTTCTGCATTTGAACAGCTGTTTCTCTGATCTCATCACCATTTTCTGGAGAACTGCTCTTACCAGCTCACCTCCCAGCTGCTACAAACCTTCTGTATCCCACTGAGTCACATTCTTTTCTGTATGCCTTCTGGTTCTGCTATAACTTCCAGCTGTTGTTGTGGTCATTAGCGACAACACCAGTCGATAATCCAACAAAACTCCACTATATTGAAGTTATTGCTAAGAAAGTAGATGCTAGGACAAAGGAAAAAGTAAGCTAAAGTAGTTCAGAAACATTGATTAAAAAACCCCAAAAGCATGAAGTTATTTTAATAAGATTTAAAATTTTATTAAAACTACTTGAATTATTAATATAAGATTCCAAGTAATTTAGTCTTGAATGCAGTCTTGACTTTTGCTGCTAATAATCAACTTGTAATTTTCCCTTCTGCTTTTTAAAGCTTCAAATCATCAAACCTAGTAAGTACATAGGAACTCTGAATAGAATCATAGTATCTATCAGGGTTGGAAGGGACCACAAGGATCATCTAGTTCCAACACCCCTGCCATGGACAGGGACACCCTACCCTAGATCAGCATGGCCAGAGCCTCATCCATCCTGGCCTTGAACACCTCCAGGGGTGGAGTCTCAACCACCTCCCTGGGCAACTCATTCCAGGCTCTCACCACTCTCATGGTGAAGAACTTCCTCCTCATGTCCAGTCTGAATCTACCCATCTCCAGCTTTGCTCCATTCCTCCTAGTCCTGTCACTCCCTTATAGCCTAAAAAGTACCTCCCCAGCATTTTTGTAGGCCTCCTGCAGATACTGGGAGGCCACAATAAGGTCACCTCAGCGCCTCCTCTTCTCCAGAATGAACAGCCCCATCAAAAGATGCTCTTAGAGATGAAGTATATTGGTCTGCTTATAATATCTGAATTTTTGAAGGGATAATTCTCCTAATAATGTAAGGAGTAACATAAAGCAGATGCATTATAGATAAGGCTAGCATGTGGCTCCAACATGTTTTGGCTGTGCCTTCCTGTTTCAGAAAGTGTTAGAGGTGAGAGGTGTTTACACCTCACTGGAGAGCTTTTAATTGTACTTTTGTTGGCTGTGAAAGTCAGAGCTGTAAGTGAAAGCAGTATGAAAAATGTAAGCTAGAAATGGGTAAGCTAGAAAACACTTCTTAATAATGTAGACTCATAGAGTCATAGAATGGTCCAGGCCAGAAAGGACCTCTAAAGGTCCTCTACTCTGGCCCCCCTTCAGTCAGCAGGGACATCCCCACTAGACCAGGTTGCACAGGGCCCCATCAAGCCTCACCTTAAATATCTCCAGGGAAGGAGCCTCAACCACCTCCCTGGGCAACCTGTTCCAGAGATCCACCACCCTCACAATAAAGTTCCTAACATCCAATCTAAATCTGCTCTTCTCAAGCCTGAACCCATTACCCCTCATCCTATCACTGCAGGCCTTTGTAAACAGCTTCTCTCCATCCTTCCTGTAGGCCCCCTGCAGGTACTGGAAAGCTGCTATTAGGTCCCCCTGGAGGCTGCTCCTCTCTGGATTTAACAATCCCAGCTCCCTCAACCTGACCTCATAGCAGAGATGTTCCAACCCTCTGATCATTTTTGTGTCCCTCCTCTGTACCCACTCCATCAGGTCCATGTCCTTCCTATAATGAGGGCTTCAGAACTGGACACAGTACTGCAGGTGAGGTCTGTGTCCAGTTCTGGAGCCCATATTTGGATATCAGCTGTATGCTGCTTGCTCTTCGGTTTTGATCTAATTTACTTGAGACACACTTCAATTACTCTTAAGGATTTTTTCCATTGTAGTCTAAGGAGATTTAGCCAGCTGAATGATAGTCTGGGAAGGGTTCTCAGTCCAAAGCCAAGCAGATTCTTTTTTCTTTCTGATCAATAAATATACCATCAATAAATACACCAAAGCAGCCAAAACCAACCCAAAAGCTCCCATGGTATCTGTTGCAGTTCCCTCATCCTTATCCAGAGAGAAATAGCAATTATTCCTGGTACTATGATTTGTTGATTGACTGAGAGCAGCGATTATTTTTAAAGTGAGTTTTAAATCATACTGCCCAAGAAGCATAGCTTTTCTGACCATTCCTCTCTCTGTAACCTGCCTGTGCAGGTAGTGCTGAGCAGCACCTCATTCCTTTGGTTTTGTGCCAAGAAAACAGGCAGCATATGGTTGCTTTAAATATTTCATAGAATCATACAATAGCTTAGGCTGGAAGGGACCTTAGAGATCACCTGCTCCAACCTCCACACCGTGGGCTGGAATGCTTCTCAACTAGACTTGACCTCATCCAACCCGGTCTGAACACCCCAAGGGAGGAGGCATCCACAACCTCCCTGGGCAGACTATTCCAGAGTCTCACCACCCTTGTACAGAAGAACTTCTTCTTAAGATCCAGCCTAAACCTATTCTCCGTCACCTTTATTCCTCAACCGTTACTGTGTTCTTCCAGGCAGGATAATTCACATGCTAACAGCAGTACCATGCATGGTCTGGCAAGGAGAGCAAGTGAAGGAAGGTGTAAGAGTGCAGTGCTTCCAAATGGCTCTCTCCCCTCCTTTTTTTTTAATTGAAATCTGCTGGGAAGTAACAAGTTCCAGCATCTTGGAAAAAAGACAGAAAACATAGCTGTGTAATAATGAAGCCTGTGAAGGCCTTTGATTGAGATAAATAGAGCAAGTCACACCTGTCAAAGCTTTTTACTTCAGCTTTGTGTAGAGAAATAACAAATGGTTCTGCTAGGGTTATTTTTGGCATTTTTCATGATGTAATTTTTTTTTTTCAGAGTGAAAGAACAGAATTAATGGTATAGAAAAAATATATGGAAAAGCTGCAGCTATGGAATACCAGCAGGATATTGCATCATCTCTTGACCGTATACAAATGAAAGCTTTAGGGTTTTTTCAGTGTTTTGAGCAATGGCTTTAAACAGTAGTGACATTATTGATGTGGAAAGATGTTTACTTGTGATATAATGATGGAGAAATTAGGCTTCCTGAAAGATTTAAGCATACTTGAAGGGAAAGCTCATGTTAAAGCAGAGGTTGAGAATGTATATTGTATACAGCTGCAGGATATACACCTTTTATTTTGCAGTTAGTTTAAATTCAAATCAAACTGATCTCTTTTCTAAAGTTCATTGCATTTTCTATCATCGTATCAGTGCTCTCTGTATCATTAGTGCTATAGATACCCAAACTTTAAAATCAGCCTTTCCACAAATTCAGTAGTTTTTGGTGCTTCAAAGCATTTGACCAGTCTGCATGTCATTACATAATAAATACAAGAGTATTATCCTTTACAGATGTTTTAACTCAATTTTAAATCATGAAGCAGCTTACTGATTTACTTGCAGTTCTCTGTGAAGCTGTGTGGTGAAAGCAGGCAGTGTAATTTGAAATATCACATTCTTTTTGCCAAATCAGCTATATGATTCCTGGATTAGACAGTTGTGCTAGTTAGAAGCTAGAATGTTTTGGTGAGAAGGATTAGATCACAGGCTGTGAAAGAGAAACAGTGGTGATGTCTACTTCACTCATAGGCTTGCTGAGATGTATAAGAACAAGAGTGTAAACATAGATAAGGCATTCGAGCACTGCCTGAGCTTTGAGCTGCATTTCTCTCTAACTTCACCCTCCGTATCTCTGATTAATCCACCTGCTTCCTACCCGCCCTGGTCAACCCTCCATTCTTCCTTGGGGCACAAGGCAACATCTGGGGTAAGGAAGAGGGGTGGGAGAAGGTGGAAGGGTGGTTGGGAGCCCCTCCTGGGGTCATCCAGTCCAGATCATCCAGTCCAACCTATCACCCAGCCCTATCCAATCAACTAGACCATGGCACTATGTGCCTCATCCAGGCTTTGCTTGAACACCTCCAGGGATGGTGACTCCACCACCTCCCTGGGCAGCCCATTCCAATGCCAATCACTCTCTCTGTGAAGAACTTCCTTCTAACATGCAGCCTAGACCTCCCCTGGCACAACTTGAGACTGTGTCCCCTCAAACTAAGAAGAAAAGGTCCTTTGCAGTCTAATTTTTAATTATGTGTTTTTATGCCACAAGAACTTAACTTGAAGATGTACCGTGATGACTTGAGAAGCCAAAAATAGAAGAGTATGTTAATCAAATCAGGAGATTTTTTTACTCATTTTTTATGACACACCCTTGAGTGTTAGTTACTTAAAAAAACCCTGACACCCATCATGTTAATGTTGAAAATCTAATTCTGTTATACTCTGAAATCATTATCAGATTTGAAATATCAGTATAAACCAAGGGCCTGTGGTGATCTAGCTAGAAACAAAACTGTCTTCATCTCGTGCTTCTTTCTTGCTGAGCACAAACACACAAATTGTTCCACAAGGCTCAGCACACATCTTGCTCACCAGGTGATCATAACTGTGAGCTACAAACCCTGCTGGAACTCCAAACACTTTAAGTGCTGCCTACTCACTTCTCATTACCTAAGCTCTGTGTTGATTCTGTTACAGATGGATACGTGCCTCATGTCCTGGCTTAGGATAATTTTTTCCCCTGTTACTTACATATTTCATTTACTATCACATATGTAAAAGTGAAGCATGGTGCACTATTTTCTGCAGATTTTGAAAGCTTTTAAATGATTCATCAGTTCTTTATATAGCTGTTTTTACTGCATGCAGATTTTGTGGGCCAGAGTCCTTTCTGGAGATGTCAGTGGTTTTCAAGGTGAAAATGGAGTTTGAAGGGCTCTAACAGTGGTTTTATTGCAGAAGTTTGTTTTTTCTTATGCCACCATATTTATGGTTATCCATACATTTTTGTTTTCCAGTTCTTAGTAAAATAAAGCCCTTGTTACATAGTAGGACTAAACCAAGCTTTCCTGATAGTGGAGATGAAAACCAAATTTTGACCAGCTACTTTGTGGAAGGGATATTGGTCTGGTGTGTTAATCCTTGGAAAGACAGGTCCTTGAAAGTCTGCTGTGAAATAAATTTGGCCTCTCAAGTGCACAGCCTGCTCAAAAAGAGGACTGTGTATAAAACATGCTGTATTTTGAATTTTATCCCTCCCTTACTTGGGGATGTGATTGCAGTGATAAAACTGGGATCAAAATCACTGGGATTCAGACTTCTAGCATTCGGTGCCATTCGGTGACAAACATTAAAAAACAATTACTTTTTTTCCCTAGGGTTTCTCGATTTTTAACTCATGCCTCACCTTTTTCTCATAGCTTGTTTTGCTTTTTCTGACTGTGCTGTAGCAACTGACATTTTCAGTGTTTGAGAAAGGCTTTCTTAACTTGGGTACCTTTGTTTTCCCCCTCTACTTGTAATTATACAATTAAGTCACTGCTCCAACTTTATTTTTTTCACTTGGAAGAGTGATTGGAGAGGAACACAACACAGTGATTTACCAGAAATCTTGTCTGTAGCTGTGATGATAACCCTGATACCTTGTCCTTGGTAGCGGAAAAAATGTTTGTCACTGCTTACTTGAAGGGCTGATACTCGGTGCTAATAAACTATCATCCTACTAACATCAGGATTTGGTCATAACCTAATTTCAGTGATTGTACGGAAATAGTGATGCCACTCGGTTGGTGCTTGAAATGTCTTTACGAAAGTGACCATCCATGATGCTTTTGTCCTTTAGGTGGCAGCATATGACTTTACTCTTCCACTCAGTACTCCTAGGGCTGACTTCCCGGTGACACAGCTAAGCCTTGCAGCTTCTGTTGGATCTACAAAGCACGTTGTTGCTCCTCAGCCACAGGCAGTGACTGTGGCCGTTCCACTCCGCAAAGTTAAAGCAGTGGGTAGGTAAACTAGAGGTTTAAGTAGATGGTGGCTACTTGTATTTGTAGTGATGGGTTGTTGGTTTTTTTTTTTGCTCGTATTCCAATCGCAGAAAGTTACTGAACTGAAGTGGTATAGATTGTAAATATTCTGGAAATCTGTAAAATGATCAGATTTTGTGTAAATATGGGTAAAGCTGAACTTTCTATAAAAGAAATGATGACATGCTGGGATTTTTTTTTCCCCACAGTTTTGCACTTGCCAAAAAATTGGTTTACCAAAAGACATTTTTGTGTTTCTTCTCTTTCTTTAGTACTTCCAGGCATTATCATACTGACCTCAATATTTACAGCAGTTCATCTGAGAAGTGTTAAAAAAGAGTATGTCACTCATGCTCTTTTTCAGCCTTACCCTGCCAAAACTAGGAGCTCTAGCTATATATAATACTTCTTTAAAGTGCCTCTAAGTGGTTGTGATCCCATCTGAGAGAATTGGTGGCAATTTAGTCCATTTGCTTCTGTTTGCTTTTATGTGCAGAACTGTACTCTTCTGGCCTGCCAGGCTTTATTAATGGCGAAAGTTACAGGCTATTGGCCTGCAGCAAGGAATTGATATCTTACATGATTCTTCTCTGTTTTTCTTAGAGGTAATTTGTGGTTCTCCTTAAGGATCAGACAGGAGGCTAAAGTCATGTAGACCTACATGTTGTGAATGCTCAAATCCGTTAGCTATCCTGACCTCAGCTTTTAATAAGCAGTCACTCTTTCTTTGAGATGAGATTTAAGTGCTGTTCTCCTGGAGTGATGTTTGGGTAATGTTTAAACACCTTAAGAGCTTTAAAGGAGACATAGCCAATTACATGCAAAATCACAGGATGGTAGGTGTTGGATTTGGGATAAAAGGAGATCCAGTTTATTAGGTTTTATCTGTGTGGTGTTTGTGGGGTTTTGTGGAAGTCATTGTTTGTTTCTTTGGTTTCTGGTGTGGGGTTTTTTTTTTGTTGGTTTTTGTTTTTTGGTTTTGGGTTTTTTTTTTTGTCTCTTTTGGTGCATGTTTGTTTTTTTGGCAAATCATGGAATCAGAATGATTTAGGTTGGAAGAGACCTCAAAGGTCATCCAGTTCCAAGCCCCTACTATAGGCAGGGACACCTCCCACTAGAACAGGTCACTTGAGTCCTCATCCAACCTGGCCTTGAACACCTCCAGGGAGGGAGCATCCACAGCCTCCCTGGGCAGCCTGTGCCAGTGTTTCACCACCCTCACTGGAAAGAATTTCTTCCTAACATCTAGTTTATATTAAGTATTTCTAAATATATTTAGTTTACGAATGCTGTTGCAGAGGGGAAATTAATTGATGTGAGATGATATTTTCCCAAAATTAACATTGTTTATTAATTTTGCTACTCAGAACTCTGGCCACCCCTGACCACTAATTTTAATAATACTTTGGTGCTTACATGGTCATGGAGACATTCTATGGATAATATCTCGATCTAGTAATGACCAGAAAAATATAGAAACATTAATTGAACTGGAAGAGAAGGTTCCCACTGTCAAATGCCACTTGTGGTCAAGGCATTGAAAGGGCAGAAGGCAATGAAAAATTACAAAGAGGCATTTAAGCATTTACTCACAAATTATTATTACCCACNAAGCAATAAGGCAGTGTGCAACAGCAGCAGGGCTGAGCACAGCAGAGAGAGCAGGCAAAGAGCAGGGAAGCAAAGCAGGGAAGCAAAAGCAGGTTGTTCACCTGCCTATCTCCTTTTATCAATGTGGGCCGAGATTAATTGCCCTTTGGACACAAGAATAGCCAGTCAGGATGGCAGTTACCCAAACCATACCATATTAGGCAAAGCCACAGGCTCACTTTTCCCTAGTTTGGGAAAAGCACAGGCCTTGCACTAGGCAGGCACAAGCTAAGTGTGTGTACCTCACAGCACAGGACCCTGGGCAGGCCAGACTCAGCGTCTCCAGGTTCTTTTGTGTCCCCTTTCCCATGCTTGCCTCTCTGGTGGAGGAAGAAAACATGCCTAGGCAAGGCAGGACATGTGTAAGCCTATTTTGGGCCTCTCAGGCCTACCACAACAAACACATAAACCAAGGATAAATGCACATGTGCATTATTAGAAAGCACATCTCACAAACCAAGGAACTTCTGCCACAAATAAATTCTTGAAAGTAAAAACATAGGCCAGCAGCAAGTAATCACAGAATTAAAGCAGATATTTAATCCTTTAAGTTATACACAATAGTTGAAAAAATAAGGTATGGCTTCTATTTAAATTTGAGCATTGGTACTGCATTCTTACTGGAAATGTTGTGGGGTGAGAGAAAGGTAAAAAAGTGTAAGTAAATGTCTTGAACACTCATTATTTGATGTAATCATACAGGTGAGGGTAACGAGCCAAAGTATTTTAGCTGTTAAAAAGGAACTCTGACAACTTTAGAATGATGTCCGTTATTGATTTATTATTTGAGGTTATCACTTCAAAAACTAAGGTGAGATGAATCTTGCAAGTTTAATGAAGATGTCTAATTCTCACTACTGCTTCCTTTTTGATATGTGTTTTCCACACATATTTTTTCCCTCCAATGATAGCTTTTTGAGCTAATTGGGATTCAGATTGCACAAGACAGTGCAGCTGGCAATTAAATCAGTACTTGAGATTGCACACCCTGAGAAAAGGATTGCAATCTAGGAGTAGTTAACCTAGTCTTTTAACTTCAGTGTAACAAACATGTTTCCAATCTAGCATAGATTTTTATTTTTTTTAAGAAAGTTTGTAGATGGTTTAAGCCCTTGAGAAGGAAATCAGGTCTCTTACTTAAATACTTGTAAGACTTTTCCCTTGGAGACTGGTTATTGATATATAAGAAACACTGAAAGCATAAAACCCTACACCCAACCCACAAAGCTGGAAAAAAGCAAGCCCTACCTTAGCAAGATACAATAGAGAAAGAACTATTATCAACCTAATGTGAGCTGACTTATTTAAAATAATCAATCTCACAAGCTTTTTTTTTGGTTGGATAGATAATTTCTTCCCCTTCCTCCTTCTTTCCTCCCTTTCTCTCCTTCCTTCTTCCCCTTCCCTCCTAGTCTTTCAGTTTTGCAGTGTTTTCCTTATACAGGCAGTTTCAATGAGAGCTGAGGGTTTCATGACTAGACATTAATTGAGTACTGGTGGAACCATTCCAGCAGATTATGTTCCTGCTTGGAAACAATATTAGTTTATAGAGTTTATATGCCTGTGCTTTAGCGAAATAGAGCTACTACTGTTTTATACATAATGTGAAAGAGATAATTAGGAAATCCTTTGGCCTTTTTAGGAGGGAATAAAATTGATCAATATATTTCCTTACTGACTGTTAAATGAGCAGATTTTAATAGGAGGATGCTATATATTTGCTAGGGTAATTTCCAGTGTTTCATCACAAAGTTAAATGAGGCTGTGAGAACACATACCTTTGATTTTCTAAATCCTCACTTCATTTTTTGGTGACAGTTTCTTCATAGCAGCTGTATGAAATGAAGAGGAATTCTTTTCTGGTTAATACTGTCACAAATGTAAATGCTTTCATCTGTGATAGGAAGATCATGTGTCTCTATAGCATTTTTGTATGAAAGAGACACTCTCTAAGTCAGAGTATCTATATTTTAATGTGACTGAAAATTCAGAATAAGACAGGAAGTTAAATTACAGTAATTATATATATACACACACATAGCATGGCAACAATAGAAAGAAAGCAAGGTTTACCATTTCTGGTAAACAAGTGTAGAAACAATGATTTTGTGAAGGCTCTTTGAGCAAATATTTGTCAAAATAATGCTCTATAAATGTCTTATTTTTTTTCTCAACAGTTCTTAAGTCACCACTGGAGATCTCCTCAATGGAACTCAAATTTGCACAACATTCAAGTGGAATACATTTCAGTGCTGCTGTTGAAAGTCTAAATTCCCAGGTATGTAATCACAAATGTTGTTTGCTGTAGCTTTTAATTACTAAAGAATGACTGGAGAAAGAATACACAGATTTGGAAGTCAAAAATCAGTCATATTCCACATGTGTGGTTTAAATATTTGATTTTCCCCATTGTCAATTTGTTCAGTTTTTGGGTTTATGTATGTCATTTGATCATTATGCAATTTTTAGAGCTCAAAACTTGACTTATCTTGACTTTGATATGTGAGAAAGTACACCATGAGAGGCTGGCTATGAATTGTGTAAGAAATAGCTTGCTTTGTGGTTCTGCCTGTGCTAGTTATCTAGGCAGACAGTGCAGGAATGCAGTTGAACTGCTGTGTTGGTCCACAGCTTTTCCAAGTAAGTTCACAGAATCACAGGACCTTAGAGGTTGGAAGGGAGCTTGAGAGATCATCAAATCCAACCCCCCTGCCAAGGCAGGATCACCTAGGGTAGTTCACACAGGCAGCTGTATGGTACTGATCTGTTCCAACTGCACTCCCTCAGAAAATTCCTGGTCATCATGGTTTAAATGTAGTCACTAAACAGGATAACTGGCCACAGCCATTCTCTTTTGGAACATAATTCAGCTGTATGCATGCAAAACATACCATAACACAATTTATTGTTTCTAATTCTTAAAGGCTTTGTTTCAATAGTCTAAAAAATTATTTTGAGCAATGATGAAAACACTTGGAGCTCTTTTTCAAGTATTTTCAGACAAGAATGTAGATGCTTATATGTCATACATATAGATGCTATATGTCATACATCACATCTCTATCATATGTATTTGCTCAGGGAGGTGGTGAAATCACCGTTCCTGGAGGTGTTCAAGAAAAGACTGGATGAGGCATTTAGTGCCATGGTCTAGATGACTGGATAGGGCTGGGTGCTAGGTTGGACTGGATGATCTTGGAGGTCTCTTCCAACCTGGTTGATTCTATGATGATTCTATTATATATATATGTATATAAAGTGTAACTCTGAGATAAAGGAATGGAAAATGTTTGTTGTTGTTTCTACTGTCATCTTACAGAATTGAAAGAATGGCATTTGAGAATCTATTCTGAACCTCTTGCTTTTTCAACATATCTGCCTGTAAATCTATATGTGATGAGCTATGCATTTAGTGCTTGCTGTGCTTCATCTGTGTCAGGAAAAAAAATCCCCATTTCTCTTTGGCTTAAATACTCCCATCATGATGCTTTGATCTATTCACCTCATATAAATGAGGTTTTTCCATTCATAAAAAGAAAGCATTACTCATTATGGATGTGGTCAGTGACTGGACAGCATCTAGTCTGTGCTGATAGCCATACTCATCTTCTCCCATTATAGTTAAAATACACTGGCTTCATCATTTCTTTCTAGTTCTTTCTTGCTTTCACTCTGATCTGACTGCAAAAAGAAATACTAGGATGAGCAAAATGTAAAATATCATGGTGTTTGTGCTTTCCCTCTTTCATCATGTCTTCCCTTCTCTGCAAATGTCTACAGAAGCTTGATCTGAAGAATATCTCAAGGCAGCAATTGTCATGGAAATTGAGTTATGATGATGCAGGTGAAAATGCAGAAGATGGTGTTTTTAAATTTAGTCAGCAGACTGGATTTCTTGCTCCAGAAGAAAAAATCAGTATTGCTGTATTCTTCTGCCCTCGTAAGTAACTACCTAAATTCTTCTTCAGACAATTTGGTCAATTTGCCATTTTCATAGATTTGTTTAAACAACTTTTTACAATGAATCATAACTAGCACTTGTTTTTGATTAACTTGCACTTGATTTGATTAATATGACTAAGTAACGAACTGAAGAGCCAAAAGAAAAGTTTGTTGTGCTTCTGAGAAAAGAAGACAGCTGCAGGCCTAACACAAAGCATGGAATCACTTGATAGCATAATTTAAAAATCTAGTTTGCACATAAAAAGCATCAAGTTTTACACATATAAAGCATCAAAGGCTGGGATAGCTGAATAATTTTCAGCATTGCTCTTTCATGTGCATTTAGGTTGACTGACATAGCTATTAAAGCTTTCCAAGAGTACTTGGAATATGTGTGAACTTGTTTGCTACGTAACCATAATACTTTTTCTCTACATAACTCTCCTCAGTGAGATACAGAATAGGATTTTCTGAGTAGTCTGCTCAGCCAACCAGACCCTAAGTAAAAAATGTAAAATAGATTTCTAACAACACTTAGGAGTGTGTAGGAAGATATTAATCAACCACATACACAAGATGAGGAATGGCAGAACATTAGCATTAGGATTCTATGTGGTCTGCAGTCATGTGTGGTGTGTAGAAAGTGATGTGACACTGTATTTGAGTTGATAAAGCACACCAGCATAAGCTGCTGAAGGCTGCAGAAGTCAAGTTGTTTGGATAGTTTTTAATGGCTCTCTTTTGGGGCCACATCATGCTCAAATGGAAGAAAAGCGTGGGGGTTTCAGTTGAGTCTGACCATGAATCAGCAAGTGAGCAGAATCTCTGTCTTAAAGGTGTTACTGCTATTACTTATGATAGGTTGGAAATCTGTAGCTTCAGTTAAGCACTAGGTAGTACTGTGTCCAGTTCTGGGCCCGTCAATTTAAGAAAGATATTGAGGTGCTTGAATGTGTCCAGAGAAGGGCAACAAGGCTGGTGAGGGGCTGGAGCACAGCCCTACAAGGAGAGGCTGAGGGAGCTGGGGTTGTTCAGCCTGGAGGAGAGAAGGCTCAGGGGAGAGCTCTGCAACTCTCTACAACTCCAGAGCTTTACAGCTCTCTACAACTACCTGAAAGGAGGTTGTAGCCAGGTGGGGATTGGTCTCTTCTCCCAGACACCCAGTGACAGAACAAAAGGACACAGCCTCAGGCTGCTCCAGGGCAGGTTTAGGCTGGATGTTAGGAAGTTCTTCACGGAAAGAGTGATTTGCATTGGAATGGGCTGCCCAGGGAGGTGGTGGAATGACTGTCCCTGGAGGTGTTTAAAAGCAGACTGGATGTGGCACTTGGCACTTGTGCCATGGTTTAGTTAATTAAGAGGTGTTAGGTGACAGTTTGATTTCAATGGTCTTGAAGGGCTTTTCCAATCTGGTTGATTCTGTGAATTTAATGTAATTAAAAATACATAAATAGAAATAGTTATAAGAGTCTCATTGTGATGGTGTGTGATAAATTGAGAAGAGTGTATTAAATGTGGCTTTGCAAATATGAATGAACAAGAGCAGTATTTAATTGCATGCGTTGCTTGGAGCTGCTTACTGTACTTCAAAACATGTTCCCATTATACTTTATGTCTTGTTGGTAGCTTTTACTTGTTTTGAACTTATGGTTGAAGAAAACTCACATTGACTTGGAGTTTTTGCTTCACCAAGTGGAAAAGTAATTAATATATAATTTCTGTAGAGTTATTTAGAGGGCTGTGGGTTTTAAATTCTCTACATTTGTGTTTTAAGTAGCAAATGCTGGCTTTTCTGGAGCTGTCTTTCTTTGTACCTGTGATATCTAGATGTTTTCTGATCCAGGCAATGTCTACAGTTGTAAACACAGTATCCTTTTAGGAATATGTGTTTGAATTACTTTACTAAATTATATATTATTACAAATTAAACTGCATAAAGGAAGTTAAATGGAAGGGTGAGCAAAAATATTTAGAGCATATTTTTGGCTTTGATGCATCACTTCATGTCCTTTGTCCTTATGTTCCTCCAAAGAAAATTGCAAACCCCCTGTTTATGAAACAGCCATAAAAATGTTTAATGCAACAAAGATTTGGGGGTTTTGTACTTCATGTAATCCTTGGTTTTGGAACCACATGATGTCTCATCTATGCAGGTCTTGAATCAGGTTTTAGTGAAAGACTTACATTAGGTTATCAAAACAAAATAAATAGGTTTTGTTTTGGTTTAAGAATCTGTTTTTGGAACAATATAAAGTAAAAAATACCCCAGGCAAGTAGGTAGATTGAAGGAAAACGTTGTCCCAGGCTGTGAGAAAGTGCTAGAGTATAAAAATCAGAAGAGGTTAAAAAGTGGAAGCAGCATGACACAGAGATTGTACAAAACATGGATTGATATTATAGGAGAAAAATATAGAAGCTTTCTGTTTTCAGATACTCAGCTTTAGAAATAGGGATTTGGAATTTCCCATATGAAAGATGTGGGGATCTGCTATAAGCACATCAGTAAAGCATGTCTAGGCAGGAGAAAGGATTTGGGTAAATGTCTGTTGAGATGCAGCTCAGTGGAAAAATAGATTCAAGAAGTCAAGGCACTGAAATATGACACCAGGTCTTTGGAGTAAGAGTGTAGCAAAATGAGGAATGGAAATACGGAAGGTTGGAAAGTGTTAAAACAAACAGATTTAGTTGCATCTGAATGAATAACCATCTGATGCTGCTTGAGATGCATCTTAAAAATACACAGGTAGTTTACTGTAACTCTCTATTTCTTTTAAGTTCCCCCCCCCTGCTTTTGTAAATTTCTACTTTGCTTTCAATAGAGTATAATAATTTGGTTTCTTCTGCAGTGTGTCAGATAATAAAGCCTACAAAATAGGTGTTGCAACTTTGAGAAGTCATTCTAATGTGATATTTTTGCAGAGTGTGCCTATGGTTAGAATAATTGTGGATCATATTAAAATAACCACTTGCGAGGAACACATATAAACATTTTTGTCTGCATTTGAATGTGAGAAACATTCTTCTAAATAGCAGAGATAATAGGTGCATTTTGCATTCATTAAGTTAATGTATATAGCTCGGAAAATAAAATTGCTCAGGGCAAAATTAGACTTGGTAGATAAAAATAATAAATCTATATTTCCAGATATATTGTGATTTTAGGGCCCAGTTGAGCACAGTGTCTCATTTTCTCCTCCTTCTAAGTACCTCTCTAGTGTTTAAAACAGAGGAAATAAAAAATCAAATGCTAATACTCTTTTCTGCAGCAGCTTGAGAGGGATCATGCGATAATGAATAAATGAAATGATACCCAAATGATGGTGGTTCTGTTGAAATCTTTGTCACAAGAATTGCTTCCATGTTGAAAAGACTGTGAGGCAGAGAACAGCACACAAATAAAAGCCAGTATTTTGAATTACTGAATAAATTACTGAAAGCAGCCCTGTGGAGAAGGAGCTGGGAGTCCTGGTGCACAAGAAGCTACGCTTAGGACAGCAATGTGCTCTTGTGGCCAAGATAGAGAGGGGGTTCTCCTCCCCCTCTGCCCTGCCCTGGTGAGACCTCACCTGGAATATTGCATTCAGTTCTGGGCTGGCCAGTTCAGGAGGGACAGGAATCTACTCGGAAGAGTCCAACAGAGGGCTACAAAGATGGTTAAGGATCTGGAGCACTGCCCTATGAAGAGAGGCTGAGGGACTTGGGGCTTTTTGGGAAGAGGTAGAAGGGATCTAATCAATATTTTATAAATATCTGAGGGCTTAGTATCAAGAGGGAGAGGACAAACCCTTCTCAGTTGTGCCCTGTGATAGGACAAGGGGCAATGGATGTAAACTGCAGCATTGGAAGTTCCACCTCAACATGAAAAGAAACTTCTTTACTGTAAGCGTCACAGAGCACTGGAACAGACTCCCCAGAGAGGCTGTGCAGTCTCCTTCTGTGGAGACTTTCAAGACCTGTCTGGATGCATTCCTGTGTGACCTGCACTAGATTACGGTCCTGCTCTGGCAGGGGTTTGGACTTGATGATCCCCAGAGGTCCCTTCCAACCCCTAACATCCTGTGATCCTGTGAAATTGTATGTGTAAGTGTACACATGTTTATAAATATTTGTCATTTGAAGTTGTTTGTATTTTTGCTGTGTTCCAGTATCTTTTATTTACAGGAAATCATCAATAACTGTAAAAATCAGTTGCCTTTAATTCCATTTTCCAAGCATTTTCCCATGATTTATAGCCTTCTTGTGCCCTACCTTCACTGAATATAATTACTCTTTCTTATAAAGGAACATTAGATGCACGAAAACCCACACAGGAGACTTAGTTAATGAATTGGTGTGCTAGTTGCCGTCATAGTTTTGTACTTTAAAGTACAACGTGGGAGTGAACAAGCCTTAAATGAACTTTGAGTATCCATTAATTTGTTTAAATAAGCCACAATATTTAAAATAATGAGAGTGCAGGATGCTATACAAAGCTAGTGTTACATTAAATGCAAGAGTTTATTTAATTCATGGTAATATGATGCTACCTGTTAAAAATTCACAGGGATTCTCAAGAACTGAAGGTATGTTAATGTGATTCTTCTCTGTACTGTACTATAATGCATTAACAGGGGAAGAAAAAGTTCACTATATCTTATTGTGATATGGAAAAAACTTATCTGCAGCACTAAAAGTTACAAGAAACCTGTGCTCTGGCGTTCTGCATGGAAAACACAGACCTCTGGGGACATCTGGTCCAACTCTTTGTTACAGTAGCCTAACATAGATCAGATTGCATGGGCATGCACCTAGGCAGATTTTGAAGGTCTCCATGGAAGGAGGCTCCACAGCCTCTCTGGGCAGACCACTCCAGTGCTTTGTCACCCTCTGCTTTGTCACCTTCACAAATGCATACTTGAGTTGCCATGAAGTCTGTGCCCCCTGGGAAACATGATGATTATGTCATGGACACTAGTGACCATCAAGATCCCCCATCTTCTAACGTTATTTTCCTGCAACAGTATAAAATAGCTACGACCTTTAACAGTTTATGTGGATAAATTATTAGTTTAATTTTAAGTGCTTACCTGGTCTCTTTCACAGGTAATTAGTAATAGAACAAGAGGGAATGGCCTCAAGCTGCAACTAGTTAGGTTTAGACTGAACATTGGAAAAAAAACTTTTCACAGCAGGAGTGGTCAGGCATTGGAATGGGCTGCCCAGGGAGGAGGTTGAGTAACCAACCCTGGATGTGTTTAAAAGTCGTTCAGATGTGGTGCGTGGGGATATGGTTTAGGGTGAACCTTGTAAAGTAGGGATATTGGTTGGACTTGGTGATCCAACCTGAATATTTCTGTGATGCTATAAGTTTTAATTACCTGTGACTTTGCTACTTTGAAGTTTGTACGTAGGTTTCACTGGCATGCATTTGTGCTGAAGAGGTGTGTGTGTATGTATATAGGTATGTGTCTGTGTATCTATCTATCTATCTATCTATCTATCTATCTATCTATCTATCTATATATTTGCAATATGGAATGACATTTCAGAAAGCCCAAGGCACCTAAAGTAAAAAATGCTTATTTGGGACACAGGTGTAGGAACTTAACAATAAGCTAATACAAACTTAAAAGGATGAGAAAAGCAGATGGTGATTTAACTTTCTTTGCACACACTCT
The DNA here is from genome assembly GCA_013400475.1 of Tricholaema leucomelas. Taxonomy (NCBI): domain Eukaryota; kingdom Metazoa; phylum Chordata; class Aves; order Piciformes; family Lybiidae; genus Tricholaema lacrymosa; species Tricholaema leucomelas. Next base: position 621,040 of record WAAF01014016.1, read on the forward strand.
CCAAAGATCAAACCCCATGCAATTATACAGTTAAGATTTCTGGGGGGAGGGGATGCACTAATAGACACACACACCCCCCCCCACCCCCCCCCCCATATCCAATAAACAAAAGCCAGTCAAAAATTAGATTTGTACTGCTAGAGAGGAACAAGGAACATAGACATCCTTAAAGAGGTGGCTGTTTGAACCAGCTTTTAGTGCAAGTTTACATTGCAGCTAAAACAGGAGAGTGGAAGGGTGGGAACTTGAAATAGTTTTCTTCCACAAGTGTCAGAACAGTAGTGGAGAACTCTGACTTTCAGCAGAAATAGCATCTGTTTATGTTTCTGTAAAAAAGGAATCTGCATAAAGTCCAGTCCTGGGGTAGCGTACTAGGGAGTTGGGCACTCTGAAATAAGTTGGCTTTCTGATGCAGATCAGACTGAAAGTGAAACAGCTAACTAATATGTGCACATGTATGTTCTTTATGCAATTGTGTTACTTTATTCAGAGTTTTTTCTAAGGTAAAGGTAATGAATTCTTATTTTTCATAATGAATATACCTAGAAAAGACAAATGGAAAATTTCCCATATAAATCCACAGATTCTGTTCATCCTTTGGTAAATTTAGATGGACACATTTGCAAATAACCATAACATCTCCCAAAGGAGAATGTTCCCATCTGCTAACTTAGAATCATAGAATCAGTCAGGGTTGGAAGGGACCACAAGGATCATCTAGTTCCAACTCCCCTGTCATGGGCAGGGACACCCTACCCTAGATCAGGCTGGCCAGAGCCCCATCCAGCCTGGCCTTAAACACCTCCAGGGATGAGGCCTTAACCACCTCCCTGAGCAGCCCATTCCAGGCTCTCACCACTCTCATGCTGAAGAACTTCCTCCTCATGTCAGCCTGAACCTACCCATCTCCAGCTTCCTGCTGCTTTGTAAAAATGAGTCATGATATATCAGAATGGTAAGAGCAGCACAAACTTTGGCAGTAGTCAGGAAAGGTGTGATTAATAGAATGAGCTCATTACTTCACCTGTTACTTCAGAACATAATTTTCATTAAAATCTCATTAATCTATTTAACATGAAGTATACTGAAACATTGGTTCCAGTCATTAAAAACTAATGAACAAAACTTAATGAAATAATTAACTTTTTTTTTTTGTGTGTGTATCTGTTGAAAGTAAGGAGAGTATTGCTACATCCTGGGATTTCTGTTTGGTGAAGGTTTAGTTTTAGTCTGCTGCTATTGATACTATACTGCCTCATGCCAACCTCAAAAATGAAAGTGCTGACTGGAGCAAAGTATTATAGGGCTTGAAGTTCAGGTTGTAACATGGGAAGCTTCTCTCCCTCTACTCCGCTCTGGTGAGACCCCACCTGGAGTAGTGCATCCAGTTCTGGAGCTGCTATTACAGGAAAGATCTGGATGTGTTGTAGTGTGTCCAGAGAAGGGCTATGGGGATGATCAGAGGGCTGGAGCTCCTCTCCTATGGAGACAGACTGAGAGAGTTGGGGCTGTTCAGTCTGGAGAAGAAAAGGCTCTGAGGAGACCTTATTGTGGCCTTCCAGTGACTGAAAGGGGTCTACAGAAAAGCTGATGAGGAACTTTTTAGGATGTCAGGTAGTGACAGGACTAGGGGGAATGGAGCAAAACTAGAAGCAGATAGATTCAGATTGGATGTTGGGAAGAAGTTCTTCACCATGAGGGTGGTGAGACACTGGAAAAGGTTGCCCAGGGAGGTGTTGGAAGCCCCATCCCTGGGGGTCTTTAAGGCCAGTCTGGATGTGGCTCTGAGTAACCTGATCTAGTGTGAGGTGTCCCTGCCCATGGCAGGGGGATTGGAATTAGATGATCCTTGAGATCCCTTCCAACCCTGACAATTCTGTGATTCTGTGATTTAACATGGAATTAGCCAGATGTTGCAAACACACTACCAAGTTACCATTTCATCTAGTTTTTCACTGTCTCAGTTTCATGTTTTCTAGTCCAAAGTGAAGTGATTCACAGGCTATCTTCTTGGTGAGCTGACAGGCTTCTGTGGATCTCCTCTGTTACCATCTCCATGAAGAAACTGGCTCCTGTAAAGAAGGAATAAACGTTTTCAAGACTGCAGTTTTTATTCTTGTATATAAATAATGGTAGCTCTTTCTCAGGTTGTGAAAGTCATTACCTGAGCTCATCTTCAGAAGAATGTGTATTTTGTTTGCCAGGATGCACATGCTTGTGCAGACACAACTTCCTAATTTGTCTCTTTCCTTCTTAAATATTAAGCAAGTATGTTTTCATACTTACTAACTAGGTGACAGAGGTGAATCAAAAGGAAAAGTGTTATTCTTGAAGATAGAAGATTAAACTTATGGGGTTGTCATACAACACATTATGCAGATTTTGTCTCTAAATGCAAGAGACGTTGTGCTGGTTTGAGGCTAATTGGAATATTTTAATGAGAGAAATTAGATCATTGATTGTAAAAAGAAAATAATGATGAAATCTGTATCATTCATTGGTTTGCTGAGAGGGATAAAAAGCCAAAAGCTCAACAATTTGTCCCACTCTGGTTCATGATGCTGTTCCCTTTCGCGTCTCCTTCAATCCGCTCTAATATCTCTCCACTAATCTCAGCTAACACATAACGTAAGCCTTTCTGGCTGTTTTGTTTGTCTGTCAGGGAAAGCAGAGGGAGAAAGAGCGTAGATTTAAGCCCTTCTGGGCAGTTTCTTTTTCAGGGAGGGAGTTTGGATTTCTGTATAATTTCTAGTTTGTATATAACTGTAAATAGTTGTAAATCTATTGTGTATATATGCTGGTAAATTTTGCTTTGCTGTAAATAGAGCTTCATCTTACTTCCAACCCATCTGAGCTAGTTTGGAGGAGATCCATCCTTGGTAGTCTGGTAGAAGTGCACATTTTGGCAGGCATTCCTCCTGCCTTTTATACAGTTTTTTGCTCAGTGTCCAGGTGCAGCTCCCCAGGATATCTTCCTGTGTATTCTCATGCATTTGCAGGGGTCTGGCACCACTAGGGGGGAGAGCATACCCTGAATACATATAAGCCTTTTCTCTTCGAGGTAGCTGAGATAAGATGTAGGCATCCTGGGCATTCCAGCCAGGCTGAGGTCCAGGAGTTTCCAAGGCATTGTCTGTTGATTTGCATCCCTGAGCTTTCAGCCAGGCATCTAATCTGAGTCCTGGAAGTTAACAAACGCAATCTTTATCTTTGTTGATGAACAAGAGAGAGGATTTAGACTCTCACAAGACTCCACAACCCTTCTGATAAAACATTTATTGCATGTTAAGCTTTATTTTGAGTAAGAAATCAACACCAATGACTTTTCTACAAAGAAAAAGCCCCACAACACAAAAGCAACACAACAAACTGAACGTTTTAACTTTTTTTTTCAATTATTTATTCCTTTCTAACAGCTCGTCCTGGGACATATACGTCTGAAATATCACTGTGTCTAAAGGATAAGCCACCACATTACAAAATAAGATTGTCTGGCACTGTGAAGTCACCAAAAATAAGTTTTGATCCCCCATTTGTAGTGCTGATGCCAGTTCCTCTGGATGTGAAAACCGAAGCAGTCATCAGTATTACTCCACAAGATTATTTAAGGTAAAATCCTCAAAATATGATTTTTACAGGAATCCTGAACAAGTCTTGGTTTTTTTTTCTTTTCCTAAGAAGTGAGTTATTTTTTGGTTTTGAAGGTTGGTATTAATTTTATGCTCACCTGTGCTAGTTTGAAGCTAGAATGTTTTGGTGAGAAGGATTAGATCACAGGTTGTGAAACACAAACAGATGGTGATGTCCACTCATAGGCTTGCTGAGATGTATACGAACAAGAGTATAAATGTAGATAAGGTATTCACACGTGGGGCGCTGCCTGAGCTCTGGGCATTTTTCTCTCTAACCTCAGCTGCCATCTCTCAGATTAATGCACTTGCTTCCTAGCCCCTCTGGCTGACTCTACATTCTTCCTTGGGGCACAAGGCAATGTCTCGGGTAAAGCAGAGGTGTGGGAGAAGGTGGAAGGGTGGTTGGGAGCCCCTCTTGGGGACTCAGGTTTCTGGGAGGGCTGTTGTGTTTCTGTATTACCTTTTACCTTGTCTATTTCTGTCTATAACTGTATATACTGTAAATATCTGCTTGTATATTCTGCTAAGCTGTAAATGTAAACTTCATTCAAATTTCCAGAGCTGGCTGAGTCTAGTCTGGGTAATTTCCGAAGTGTGGGGGAGTGGGGAACACCCAAACCACCACATCACCAGAGGAAAGAATCTATGTACGTTTTATGGGTTAGGGTGGATCTCACCCCCAATAACTTAATGCAAATCTGCCCCAGAGCAAGAAAAATCTACTACAACTCAGGATGCAGAAAGTCAAAAAATGAAATAGTATTTTTTTTACAGGTAAACTAAATATAACAGTATAGACAAAATAAACTGCTACAGAATATAGCAGCCTTAGAGGAGGTGAGGATGGAGCGAAGAGAAGCAGCAAAGCATCAGTCAAAACAGTGGTGGTGGGAAGATAGCAGTGAGTGCACCAAAAGCAGCAAAGGGCAGATAGAAGCTGTGCTTCCAGATATGAAGTTTTCAATGCTCCAATGAAATTATGTTAACTTGTCCGTTGTTGCCATTTTATGGCCTATCCTTGCCATGTTCACCTCTTCACTCAGAGACTCCAGTACTTCTCCACTTTACAATCAGTGTCTAAGTTTCTCTGTTCCTTATTCTTTTATGTCTGAGCTAGAAATCCACCTCAAGTGGCCACAGTATGTAAGAGAAAATTCATATAATGAATATTGCTGTACATTTAATAAGCCCATGTTCTATGCTCAAAACATTCTGCTTCATGAAGTGACCATATTTAGGTATATTCATTGATTTTTGGTGAACTTTGGGCGGATACTCAGATAATATTGCATCCTATTTATTTATTTTTTGCACCATAAACAGATAAAATATTTCTGTTTTCTTTCTCTGCTCCACAGATTAGAAGGCGCTGTTTGGAAATTCATCTGTTTGAACAACTGATGGGGTTGGGGTTTTTGTTGTTGTTGGTTTTCTTTTTTAATCCTTAATGTATGAAGCAATCCATATATTTTTAATCTTTTTATAGATCACTGTGCTAGTTTGAGCCTAGCTAGCATGTTTTGGTGAGAAGAACTAGATGATAGGCTGTAAAATGAAAACAATGGTGAGGTCTACTTCCCTCACAGTCTTGCTGGGATGTGTAAAGAAGAAAGGCAAAACAAAGATTAGGGCACTTGCTTCTTCTCTTCGCTGGGGAGCTTTGCCTGCTGGGGAGAAGCTGAGGCTGCTGGCTGGACTCCATCTTGCTTTCTAACCTCACCCTCCTTTGCTTGGCTGCTTCACCTTGCTTTTAACCCTCTTGGCCGAACCTCCATTCTTCCTTAGGATTGGGGTAAGGTTGAGAGGGGTAGGGGGAAGGTGAGGGGTGGTTGAGAGCCCCTCCTGGGGACTCAGGTTTCTGGGAGGGGAGTTGTGTTTCTGTATTACCTTTTTTACCTTGTATATTTCTGTATATAGCTGTATATACTGTAAATATCTGCTTGTAAATTGTGCCAGCTGTAAATATAAGCTTCATTCAAATTTCCAGAGCTGACTGAGTCTAGTCTGGGTAATTTCTTAAAGTGTGGGGGGGCAGGGAACACCCAAACCACTACAATCACCCACTTTATCCTGTTATTTGAATTAATGAGAGAGCCTTTTTCAAATCTTCATGTTATATAGAATGGTAGTGGTTGAAAGGGACCTCTGGAGATCATCTAGCATAGCTCAGCTCAGCACCACACCTGTTCCAATTTTATAGACATCTGAATATATTGATATTTCCAATCACTCTTGTGTACCTGTGTGTCTAAATATGCTCTTTTATTCCCCTGGTCTCTAAGATACAATTTTTATGTACATAATTAGTGAAGTGCAGTAATTAGTTTGTTATGCTTCTGTAGGTATCATTTCAATATCAGAACTGCAGCAAAAGCTGTCATAAATTAACAAAATTAACTTTACTTACAAAGTATTTTCTTACCTCCTTTGAGTTGTAGTAGTTTATCATGGGATTTGTCAGTAACGCAGCGGTTGGAACTGAAAGGATTCCATATGGGCCTGCACTGCCTGCTATTCTTACTTCACAACTGGAACCTGAAGTTACATAACTGAGGAAAGCATCCCAAATAGCTTACTGATTTCCCTCCCTAATATTTCTAGTTTAAAACTTGCTATAACCTGTCTGAAGTTACACAACTGAGGAAAGCATCCCAAGTAGCTTGCTGATTTTCCCCCCTAATATTTCTACTTTAAAACTTGCTATAACCTGTTTTGCAATAGCTCAGTTCAATCACTGTTAATGAAAGCTTTAAGTTTAGGAAACCTAAAGTGTGAAAGTAATATTTATGGCTTTTGCAGCACAGTTAGTAAAAATTGCACTTGACTGGGATGCTGCATTACTGTGGATCAGTAGAAACATTCAGGTACATGTGTAGAAAACAAACGAGCATCTAAATGCTGAAGGAATTTCAACTCTTTAGTTAGTTTCACTGGATTTTTACTTCAAAAATGGAAGTTATTCCTCTGTATTTAACTGAGAAAAGCAGTTTTATAAATGTGTGAATCTGGGAAGCAACTTTATTTCTGTTATCCTTCTCTTTATTTTTAACACAGGCAATCACGACTTCAGGTTACACTTCCAGAGCTTGAGCTTGAAGATGGTGACAGGATTTGTCCTTTAACTGTACAGTTCACAGAAGGTCAAGATATTGTTCTTTCATCAGATGGCACAAATAAGGAACTACTCTGTCACATCAGCTTCAGATCATCTAGGCCATTGTCATTTTTAAGAAATATATTCTTCACTGATGAAGAACAAAACAGGTAATGTGTGCAATTCATTATTATCAATTATTGTTATTATTATTATTATTAATTATTACTTCATCATTATTTTCTATTCACAATCTATGATCTAATTTCTCTCATTAAAATATTCCAAATAGCCTCAAACCAGCACATGTGAACTATTAAGTGATTAGTATGTTAATGCTTCTGTCTTATTTATTTATTTACAAGGGGCAGAACAGTGTCCTTGAGCAACTTCGTAGGGGAAGAGTTGGTTCAGGAATTAAAAGGAAGCCAATTCCTGGTCTCAGTGAAGGCATTCTTTGGGTCATAAGTTAAAAAGGAGCTGGATGATACAAGACTAATGGTGCTCATCTATATTAGTGCAATTTATTGTCTACAGATTGTAAACCATACATGAATGCACACACATAGGTGTCATCTCGGGTGGTTTTTTTGCTATGTGTGATGCTAGTAATTCATGAATGTACTATGGATATGCTCCAGCACCAGACTATACTTCCTGTATGAAAAATATACAGGGTGCTGTCTTATATAATTCTGAGACACAGAATACAGTGCATGAGATACATATATGTTACCTGAGACACATATATCATGTATATCTGTGTCTCATATGATGTATGAGACACAGAATTGGATAGCAGAGTATGAAAAACTGTTGGTGTCTTCTTGCTGCCTCTGTGCTGTGTTCTTCTTTGTTTTCTGCACTGCCTCAGTGGAACTTTCTGCACAGCAAGTTCAACAAAAGCAGGCACTGACACAGAGAAGAGATCAGAGCCAGATGTGCTTTACATTATTATTTAGTTATTCCTTAAGTGCAATCCTGTTCACTATGTCAAAAAGCATTTGAAGTTATCAAAGTATTGAAATTATTTGGGAATATAAGCATCTGGAAAAATACTTAGGAGTTCATGTGGTCTAATTCCTGTCAGACTGAAATTCCTTAAGGACAGAACATATTAAAGTTTGGCAGCAATTTATATGCAATGTTCATATTAATCTCTTTAAAACACTGTTTAGTTATAAAGACATAAACAATCACACATTTTATTTTGATTTGAAAGTTCTTTAATGGTGAAAAGCAATGCAGAAGGTTTCCCCTGCCTCTAGTAAAATGAGATCAAATCTGTTATGAAGTGTTCTGTGAAAAGTTAAACATTTTCAGCACTTGTCTCTTCTGTTCATGTCTCTCCTTGGTAAGAGGGTTGAGTGTATGCATGAGGAGGAAAGTTAGATACATCTGTGATTAAAATTCATTCCTGCAGTTACTATTTGCGGTAAAGCAAATATTTTGAGGATTAAATATCTCTGCCTCACAGCTTAGACTGTTTTTTTTTTTTTTCTTAAGCATAAAACTAAATTTAATATTATTTTGATGCAAGGATTATGGACCTTTCAATTATTGCTGCTCTTGTTGAATTAGTATTTTATATTTTTCTGTCAGGTTGTCAGCCAGGAATCTACTTCTTATTCATTTGATTTAATTCTAGGAATTAATCATTGTGTGGGATGTGATTCATAAATGTGTGCTAACGCTTGAAGTAATTGTGAGGGAAGTGTAATTTAAGCTTATGATGAAGTCTGAAATACAGCTGCTGAGCAGGCACAATATTGAGTTTTAATAACTGTTTTTATATGATAGACTAACAACTTCTCAAACCCTGTTATAGAGAAATAATCCCTTCTGCTGGGTGTTTAACTTTTTTTTCTGTATTACTCTGCTCTTGTGAGACCCCTTGGAGTACTGTGTACAGTTCTGGAACCCACAATACAGTAAAGGCATGGAAGTGTTTGAGTGAGTTCAGAGAAGGGTCACGAAGATGATCAGAGGGCTGGAGCACCTCTGCTATGAGGACAGGCTGCGAGAGCTGGGGCTTTTCAGCTTGGGGAAGAGAAGGCTTTGAGGAGACCTTGTAGAATCCTTCCAGTATCTGAAGGGGGCCTACAGGAGGGCTGGGGGGGTACTATTTACAAGGCCTTGTAATGACAGGATGAAGAGTAATGGGTTTAAACTAGATGTTAGGAAGACGTTGTTTACAATGAGGGGGGTGAAACACTGGCACAGGTTGCCCAGAGAGGTTGTGGATGCTCCCTCCCTGGAGGTCTTCAAGGCCAGGTTGGATTAGGCCTTGAGTGACCTGTTCTAGTGGGAGGTGTCCCTGCCTGTGGTGAGGGGTTGGAACTGGATGATTTTTGAGGTCTTTTCCAACCTAAACCATTCTATGATTCTACGATTCCGTGATTTGCCATTAAAAATGAAACAAGGGATACTGACCTTGATTTAAAGAAAAACTCAATGTCTTTTTTTGGAAAAACAAAACCAAATCAAATTTCATCAAAATAACCTCAAATGCATCCCTGCTCATGAAGGTGAAAAAGATTCATACTCAGGAATGTCAAATATTCTTAAAATTGATTCTTTATTTTAAGACATAGTCGATAGCTTTGTCCTTTAACAAATACCTAATAACATTGTTTTCACAGAATCACAGAATGTCAGGAGTTGGAAGGGACCTGTAGAGATCATCAAGTGCAACCCCTCTGCCAGAGCAGGATCACCAGAGGAGGCTGCACAGGAATGCATCCAGGCAGGTTTTGAAAGTCTCTAGAGAAGGAGACTCCACAACCTCTCTGGGCAGCCTGTGCCAGTGCTCCAGCACTTTCACAGTGAAAAAGTTTTTCCTTATGGTTAGGGAGAACATCCTATGCTTCAGCTTGCACCTGTTGTCCCTTGTCCTATGTCACTGATATAGTGATTGGACATCACTGTCATCTTTCTTCATAGGAGAGATATTCACAGAATCACAGAAACATCCAGGTTGGAAATGATCTTCAGGATCACCAAGTAGACAATTTGTTAATTCAAGTTTCACAATCATCCTTTTAGCTCTCTGTTGGCCTCTCTCCAGAAGATTCCTATTTCTCTTGAATTGGGAAACCCCAAATTTGACACAGTATTCAAGTTGTGGTCTCACCAGGGCAGAGTAGAAGGGGAGGAGAACTTCCCTAGGACTGCTGGACACACAGTCAGGCAGTTGCACCAGTGCATGGTTTGTAGGAGGTGATATAAAACCTGAACACAGCTGGATTAAATAGTACTCTAGCCAAAATGAAGGGAGTCTGTGTGTGCTATTAGTCACTACAGTAATAATTTTCATGTTGGCTTTTGGAAGAAATTATTTTTATCATAAACAGAAATGTTTATTTCTTTCAATTTGCCTGAGTCTCTTATCCTGAACATATCGTTGTTAGACTAATGAAATCTATGATAATTTATTCAGACTGAGGTTTTATTACTACTGTTAATATTAGCATATGGAGGTTATTCTTCCCCTGTACTCAACACTGGCCAGGCCACACCTTGAGTACTGTGCCCAGTTCTGGACCCCTCAATTCAGGAGAGATGTTGAGGTGCTGGAACGTGTCCAGAGAAGGGCAATGAAGCTGGTGAGGGGCCTGGAACACATCACCCTATGAGGAGAGGCTGAGGGAGCTGGGGGTGTTTAGCCTGGAGAAGAGGAGGCTCAGGGATGACCTCATTGCTGTCTACAACTACCTGAAGGGAGGCTGTAGCCAGGTGGGGGTTGGTCTCTTCTGCCAGGCAACCAGCAATAGAACAAGGGGACACAGTCTCAAGTTGTGCTGAGGGAAGTATAGGCTGGATGTTAGGAGGAAGTTGTTGGCAGAGAGAGTGATTGGCATTGGAATGGGCTGCCCAGGGAGGTGGTGGAGTCACCGTCCCTGGAGGTGTTCAAGAAAAGCCTGGATGAGGCACTTAGTGCCATAGTCAAGGTGACTGGATAGGGCTGGGTGCTAGGTTGGACTGGATGATCTTGGAGGTCTCTTCCAACCTGTTTGATTCTATGTTTCTATGATTCTACTCCACTCTGTAATAATCTGTAGCTGCAATTTCTTGCTCTTTGCAGATCTGCCCTTATTTCCTGCCTTTCCCTCACCCCCATTATCCGTAGACCTATGGAATGCTTTTGAACTTAAAGCCTGGTTCAATGAATTATCTAAGCACTTGTGCAGTTTGTCTTGGAAAGTGTAACTAATGAAATTTAAATGTTTTGTTAATGTGAGTCTTTTAGGAAGATAAGATTTTGAGGCCTTCTAGAACATAAAACCAATGAAATCTATAACCTTTAATAAGACCTATAAGAGCTAACTGTTGTTGAATAGGTTCCTGGTTTGCTTAATAGGCTGTGAAATCTCGCAGTACCGGTTACTGGAGATGTATTAATTGTCACGTATTGTCTCTCTTTATTTCCATTTTCAAAGTAATAATATGCAGTTTTAAATTGTTTCAACTAGATTTTGAATTTCAACTTGCATTCTGTGTTCAGATGTTGATAGAATGCCACATCTTGTATTTTAACTGCTTATAAAAAGAGCCTTCCAAGCAACTAATTACAGGCATATCTCAAAGCCTGAATCTTGACCCTGTTTTGGCCCTTTTTTTAAACTTAGGTTTTACATTGTTTTGCTTTTCTAAATTCTGATCTATAATTTCAGTAGGATTGATTTGCATTGCCCATGTTAAGTCTGTCTAGATTGTGATGGTTTGGGAATTACCCACCCCCCCCACTCCTATGAAATCACCCAGACTAGACTCAGCTGAGCTGGAAGTTAAGGAATGAAGCTATATTTACAGCTTAGCACAATGTACAAGCAGATATATTGCCAAATATATGCAGCTATATACAGAAATATACAAGTTAAAAGTAATACAGAAACACAACACCCCTCCCAGAATTCAAGGTCCTCAGGAGGGGCTTCCAACCACCTTTTCACCTTCTTTCCACCCTTCTACCATATCCCAGAGTTTGCCTTATGTGCAAAGTGAGTTTGTAGGATCAACGAGGTGGTTTAGAAAGCAGAAAGATTAGTTATACAGAGACAGCTTAGGGAGAAAGCACAGACTCTGACAGAGACCCCCACACACTGTCTTGCCTATGTTTTCTGTTCTTGTTTTCTGATCTATGTTTTCTGTTCTTGCCTATGAGTGAAGTAGACATCACCGTTGTTTTCTTCGCACAGCCTATAATCTATTTTTTTCTCACTAAAATATTCCAATTTGCCTCAAACTAGCATATAGATAATAATATGTTTTTTTTTTTTCTTAAACCGGGAAGAAAACACAGAAAACATTTGAAAGACAATAGACAAGCATGCTTTATAGTGAACCCATCTCATGTAGCTGTAAAAGAAACTGAAGAATCATAGAATCATAGAATCATAAAATGGTTTAGGTTGGAAAGGACCTCAAGGATCATCCAGCTCCAACCCCCTCCCATAGAGATGTGTGGTTGTCATTTATGCAAGGAACTGACAGATCCCATTAAATGGATCATAAGAAAGTGCATTACTTTTTATCTAATGACTGCCTTAAATGAGAATCTGCAGTTAATTTCTAATGTTATTTTTAATCTCTGTTCTTCCTTTTTTGCTCCTTTGACTCCAAAGCAGAATAAATGAAACTTCCCTGCATAGGGCTGATAGGAATACAGAATTTAAAGATAATGTAAAATCCAACAATCTCTTGAGTGAGTATATAATAAATGGGAAGAGATATATAGCTATGACATTTATTTCCTTCAGTTTGAAAAGCTAAACTAAAAACAGCCTCTGTGAACATGGCATGCTTATATATTCTCTAATTGTTATTATAGATTTTAATTTGCTGATTAGATAAATAATTTAGCAGGAAATAAAGTTTTCTACCTTCTTGATTGAAGTGACATTTAGCTTATTCTTTCTAAAAGAACCTAGTAAACAACAGGTACACGTCACACAATCAAAGGAAATGGTGCTCTGGGCAGCAAAATAGCCCAAACCCCCAACATGTGGTGGGTAGATAAATGCTATTCTCAGTGATGACACAAATGTGCACAGGTTCTTGACTCTCACATGCTACAGTTCTCCAGCTGCTTTCCTTCTCCTACTGGGAAGCTGAGAAAACTCATTCTATTTCTGGTGTTATTCACACAGGGAGGTCATTCTGCCCCTGTACTCTGCACTGGTTAGACCACACCTTGAGTACTGTGTTCAGTTCTGGGCCCCCCAGTTTAGAAGGGACATCGAGATGCTTGAGCGTATCCAGAGAAGGGCGACGAGGCTGGTGAGAGGCCTCGAGCACAGCCCTACGAGGAGAGGCTGAGGGAGCTGGGATTGTTTAGCCTGGAGAAGAGGAGGCTCAGGGGTGACCTTATTGCTGTCTACAACTACCTGAGGGGTGGTTGTGGCCAGGGGGAGGTTGCTCTCTTCTCTCAGGTGCCCAGTGCCAGAACGAGAGGACACAGCCTCAGGCTGCGCCGGGGGAAGTTTAGGCTCGAGGTGAGGAGAAAATTCTTCACTGAGAGAGTCATTGGCTACTGGAATGGGCTGCCCAGGGAGGTGGTGGAGTCGCCGTCCCTAGAGCTGTTCAAGGCAAGATTGGACGTGGCACTTGGTGCCATGGTCTAGTCTTGAGCTCTGTGGTAACAGGTTGGACTTGATGATCTGGGAGGTCTCTTCCAACCTTGGTGATACTGTGATACTGTGATACATTGCTTATGGCTGAAACTTGAGGAAGAAAGGATATTGGGGATCTTAGCCTCTAACAACAACATGGTGCAACTGAGACATCATCACTAAAAGTTGCCTAGTTACAATAATTTCCAGTTATTTTAGTAGTCCACGAGATCTCAGTGTCTCATGGAAGGAAATACTATGTTCTCTTTTGCTGTTGAGAAATGTACCTAACTCATGCAGCTCTTTAATAAGCACTGCTGGTAAATGTTAAGTGCATATATTCTACTAGCATGCCTTAGAGAATAGCAGATGTCAATTTATTTGAGTATCATCTAAATTCAGAGCAGGAGCTAGAAAGCACTGAAGTTCCTGATATTTGCAAGCTTCTTTTCTTCATTCATCTGGTGATTGGCATTATATTGGCATTTTACTTCGGAAAGTTGGGAGCGCTTTTGAAAGCCAGGATGGACTAAGTCCATTAATCACTCTTATTCTCTTCTGTGCTTGTGACTTTTTGCATTTTGATTGTTCCTGCCAGCTGAAGTGTCTGTTATTAAGGAATTAAGGACTGACATTGCTACTGCTGCTACTAAAGATGTGGTACTTTGCCATCTCTAAGTCTGGCATATTGTGTGAAATCATGTGGCTGTGGCTGTTCATCATTGCAGTATTTCAACTGCTGTAGAAGCTCGAGCTCCTGATGCAAGGGCTAGGGGCTCCTGAGCACTGAGGAACTGCCCATTTGTGGATAGAAATGGCAGAGCTTGCACACGTTATCTTTTCCACTCCCTTTAGTTCTGTCATCTGTAAATCTGTCAAGGAGTTTTTTGGGAAAAGGAGGAGAGGAGTTCTATATTTTTAGACTGCAACTTCTTGTTCCCTACATGTAGGTTATTTCTCCTTCTGAAAGATCTGGAAAATGCCTCACTTCTTGTCAAGGTTCCTTTTGGCATTGTTCTGCAAGCAGTTTTGTTTTGCTTCTGCAGCTATCAGTGTGAGCTTCCCTTATTCTTTTTTCCCCCCTAATTTACCCAAGCACCATTGCTACAGAAATTTGTCAGTTAGATCATAATGGCTTTGGATTCTCTCTCTTTAGAAATTGTTAGTGATGCTTTGCATCTGTTAATGAGCACTGTTGAAGAAGGGTTATTTAACTGTGCCTGTATTTCTAAAGCATTTAGGGTAAGCTGGTAGAAAACAAATTATTTGTTTCTGCTTAGAAAATGTCTGAAATGCTATAGAGCAAATTAAAAAGGATAAATATGTTTTGATTTGGGTTCTTTGGTCTTTCCACAAGCATTGCAAGAAACAAACAAATCAGAGTTAATTTAAGAGATGTGAGCAAACTGCTTTTATATAGAGTGTTGGGTGATATTTTTTCATCATCACAGTTGGAGCTTTAGTTTTTGGTGATCAGCAGGTTTCAAATGTTGGCAAACACAATATATTTAATGGCCATTCTCCTGTTGTGTGTTCTGTGGAAATATGCATTAGAGAATAAACACTGAAATAGCAGTGGCAATGATGGTTCATGTAGCTAACAAATTTTTTGCTTGCTTTATTAAGCATTAAAAAACTCAATACATTGAATAATTTAACACATTTAGTAATTCCACATTTGCTAGCAGTACAGGTATCTTTCATACTAATATAAGAAGGCAAAATTTTATCTAATTTAGTTAAGCTCTGCTGCAAACACATTGTACAAGACTTCTGGACTTGCAGTGTCACTTCATGAACAGTGTTATAAATAAAGTGGTACAAGGTAGTTTTAAGCACATGCTGAATGCACAGGTCTTTGTAGTCTATTAGCCACAATTGTATGGAAGTATGCCTGCTTCTCTGTCTGGTGCCCTGTGTTTAAGTGCCTGAAATGTGTATGATAAAGCTGTAAAATTAGCTGTTGACTGTGACTTGCAGGAACCATCCACTCATCTTCAAGCTCTTTTCTTTCACCAGCGTGATTGAAAAGAAAACCATCTGTGCCCTGTTTCCTCGATCATTGTCCCCAAAGCCATGTAATCATGCCTGTTACATTCCACGTCTCTCCGTCAACTTCACCCATGCCCATGTGCAACAGTAGCAGGGCCAAGAATCAAATAAGCCTCATCTATCTCTCAGCAGCAAACCTCCTTAGATGAAGAGTCAGGCTGGCAAATGAGCTTCTCTGTTCCCTGTACTAAGGATTTACCCATCACTGTCACTTGCAGTTTCCTGGTGTGAAGCTGATGCTCAGCCAGCACAGGTGCTTCACTGTCCGATCCTTTCTTTCTTCTTCTTATGAACATTGTGAAGCTTTCATTTTTTAAAGATAAGAATATTGTGTTTGCTTCTATTTGGATGCATTAATTTCTCGGTCAAAGAGGTATGCCCTTTGTAGGGTTGTTAGCAACATGGAACAAGGAGGAGCTTCTCTTGCAGCAGCACTGTAAGTCTGAGACATTTGTTTGAGCACAGATGTTCTGGTGTGATGGCTGCTCTTTGTATTCCAGGTTGTGCTTTAGCATCGTTTTTGGTTAACTAGTTAAACTGTACTGCAGCTGTTCTCAAGCACACATTTCTGTTTCATAACTGTGCAAATCAGAGCACATACCCAAATCTCAACTCAGCTTTGAGGATAGAGATGACTGAAGTGGTCACCTCAAACTGAGAAATCAAAGTTGACTGAGTACAACAACAGACATCTGAGTTACTTTCATATAACTTGAGGGTGATGTCTTTCGTTAACTTCTATGCAGCTTTCTGCCACCCTTGCCTCCACTCCTGATATCTGAAGGATATTGACAATTGTAATTTATCACAATAGTCACAAGTTGGAAATTGGTGAACTTTTCTTTGTTGCAGTTAGTTATTCTGTGTCTTTAAATGGTTTGGTAAAAGCTGAAGAAATATTGTGTTCTCAGGAAATGAGTTTGGGTTTTGCCAGGGCAAGTTTAGATTGGACATTAGGAAAAAACTTCTTTACTGGAAGTGGTGAGGTGTTGGAAAAGGCTGCCAAGGGAGGTGGTGGAGTTGCCACCCCTGAAGTTGCTCAGGAAGCAGTAGATGCGGCACTTCAATATATGGTTTAGTGGTCATGGTAGCTGGGTTATGGTTGGACTTGGTGATCTTAAAGGTCTTTTTCTAGCCTTAGTGATTCTGTGATTCTATGACACTTGGTTTAGGCATGTAACACATTCACATTCTGTGCATATAGATGGATGAGAAGAAACTTCTTTACTTTGAGGGCGGCAGAGCAGTGAACAGGCTGCCCAGAGAGGTTGTGGAGTCTGTCTCTGGGGAATTTTATTTTGAGAGTTTTGTAAAGTCTTATAAAATAAATGTTAAATCGAAACAGAAGTTGCTTCTCAAGAAAACTTCCCCTGACAAACGTTACAGGATATATTTTCAGATTCACAGATTGCATCGGGTTGGAAGGGGTCCTCAAAGGTCGTCTTGTCCAACTCTCCTGAAATGAGCAGGGACACCTCCAACTAGATGAGGCTCCTTGGGGCCACATCAAGTCTGATCTCAAATATCTCCAGGGATGGGGCCAGTTAGCAGTCTCCTTTAGGACACTTAGAAATGTCAGCTCTAAGTCTGATTGTTTTTTTCTTTTCAGGGAGACAGAGTTAATTTATTTCATGAAATCTCCCTTAACTCCTGGACATTCTGATTCAGATACATCCGCTCTAACACTAGAGCTGTGAAGTGGAAATACTATGCTAAACTTCACCTTTTCAGCTTCTGCAGTCCCATCTGTGTACTCTCCTACTGAACTGGAATGGAAAAGCAGCTGTCTGGACACTTTCATTCTGTCTTTTGTTTTCGTGCTGAAATATCTTGATTACCATGGCACAACAGCAAATAATCAGTCTTGTCTTCTGTTTTGAACAGGTTCATGATTCCAGTTGCTGCAACAGCAGAGAATTGCCTTCTTACTTTATACCCGTATTTGGCATTTCACAGCTCTGATCAACAAATTATTTTGAGACACAGTAAGCAGTCGACATTCTATCTCTTACAATTATATTACTCTGAATAGTATGACCAGTGTTTTCTGATATGATCTCAGGGATATCATGATAGTATTTTTCCTCATTAATTACAAGGGAATACTACAATTGCATTCAACAATAGTGCAAAAGCTTCTGTATTCTTGTTGAAAATAGCCACTTATGCCTATTCCCTGGTAAACTTGAAGCATGGCAAGTTTCCAGGTAGACAAACCCAAAATATCAGGACTTGTTATTGTGCAGCAGGCAGAACATGGCAGGTATAAGGGCAGAGAACAATGAAACAGAAGCACAATAAGGCAGAAGCAGAGAGAGCATGATAAGGCAGAGCATGTTGTGTTTGCCTGCTCATCTCCTTTTGTCAATGCAGCCTGAGACTAACGTTTTTTTGGCTGCAGATTAGCCAATCAGAACGGCAGTTTGCTGAACTGGACTACATTAGGTAAAGTCAGGGCTTACTTTTACCTTTTTAGGGCAGAACACAAACAAACATATAAACATGCAGGTTTATGAGTTTGGAAGGAGAAAATGAGACTCAAAGGCACTAGGCCTTTGTCTTCCTTCCCACCCTTGCTTCTCCCATCAGCAGAAGGAGGGAGAGAATAAAGCATGTCTGGGCAAGCCATGACATGTTTAAGCCTATTTTGGCCTTCCACGACAAAGTCGTAGGGCAACAATTGCATATGTTTTGAAGAAAGCAAAGAAGAAGATAGAAATGTGGTGTTATGATAAAATGCTATCATTATTTGCCTGTTTAGAATAGTTTTCAGCTTTTTTAGTCAGTGTCCCTGAAGGCTGAAGAGCATACTCATATTTTAAAGCCTTTTGCATGCCTGTGATGGGAGACTAGAAATATTTTTATCTACAGTATATCTCCGTACTTGCCTCCCTGCCCATCCTGGCCCCACCTCTTCCTGCCTCCTGCTCCCCCTTGCCTTTCTGCCTGTCTGTGTGTAGCTGTGTTTATGGGAAGAGATTAAGATCATTATATAATTCATGTTGGAAGAAATATGTGGGGGTCATTTAATATATGTACAGACACGTATATATTTTAGAGTTGTTAGCATTTGAGATATAGTTTGATGAAATAGGCAAGTGTTTTAGGTGAGTGATTCCTCGAGTCTGAAATAGGTTTAGCTTTGAAGACTGAATTCTGAGACTACATTAACTTAAAATAAGAATGTTACTTAAGCTGTAAACTTTATAAACTGTTGGGGCACAGACAGTAAAATGTGTTTTCTCAGCTCCAGCCTGTGATCTTGTTTTATAGATAATGAAGAAAGCAGTAGTGGAGAAGTTGTTCTGCACCCATGTTATAGTTCACAATCAATTTCTCATAGTAATTTCTCATGTTCCTTTGGTGCAACCACTGACTCAGCCTATGAAGATTCTCAATCAGGTATGGTGCAGCTGTTCACTTTAAAACTTTGTGCTCTTGCAGCTGCTTTTCAGTTTACTGCTTTAAAGAGATAGTTTTCATATTTGTAAGCTTTGCCTGGAATTCTTATGCACATATAATCGATGAATGTGGAGAGGGCTCTTACACCATGGGGAACCTGGCTTAAAGTATAAAAGCAGAAAACCCTCTCCTCTTAGCAGATAAAGTAAAAGGGAAATCAGTCACAATATTTAAAACCCAACCAAGCAAAAACAAATAAACAACATCAAAAACCCCAACCTCCCCAAAATAAAAACACCACCAACAAAGGCAACCAAACAACCCCCCCACCTTAAAATATCAAGGCTCCACTTGACTTGCATGTCCGTAGAGAAACCAGCAGAAAAATAATTCCTGAACCAACCTGAGGGATTAGTTTCTCAGAAGGACATTGTTTCTGTGCTCATAAAATAACTAATGACATACCCTTTGTAAATATGCTATATTCTGCAAGGTTATGGTTGTGTTCTTAGGTTAGACTTTGACTAAGTTTTTATTGCACTTAGGAGGTACTGTACAAGACAACCATTGTCAGTGTGTGCTGTTAAGGTGCTGTTCCATGAGAACTAAAAGTAATAGACCTGTTGTAAGGCTGTCAGGTGACTAGCAGCTGAAGCTGTTGACATCTCTTCTTTCAGCTGCTAGTTTTCTAACTAGGAAGTTTGAAAAGTGAAAGTTGCTGTTTCTTCACTGTTAGGATTCAACAATTACATATCTGCTGATGTGATCATTCTGTAGGGTATTGTCAAGGCAAATAGAGATGGTTAAGCAGATTATGTAGCAGCTCTTTACCAACATGGTTCATTTTTAACAGAATAACATCAGAAGAGTTCAAAAGAACAATTCAGTTTCTCATCTGAAAAGGCAATAAATTGGCAAAGGTAGAGGTGGTAAGATAGGGAAAAGCAATGTCATCCAGCACAAACTCAGATAGGGCTGTGTGATGATTTTATAAAGGATCAGATTCTTTTCTCCATGTTGCACTATTTTTTCTTTTTCTTCTTAAATTGTAACAAGAACTTTCATCCACTGTCTTCTGTGTTAGCTTTATTTTTGCATTATTTCATCAAACATAGAAACATAGAAACATAGAATGGTTTAGGTTGGAAGGGACCTCAAGGATCATCCAGCTCCAACCCCCTGCCATAGGGATTAAAACTGCAACAGTGGTACTAAAATACACCTTCAAGGATGGAATTATCTGAGTTGCTTGTGCTATGAAGAAAATAGTTTAATTCTTTAGTTATGTTTTATGCAATAATATTATTCTTGTTGTTGCTAACAACAATAATATTATTCTTGTTGTTGCTAACAACAAATACTTGTTAAAACAGATGATCTTAACTTTAGACCAAGTTATTACTTAGGAGACATACGGCCTACCAGAGGGAAGGAAAGTCCAAAGACATGGATTGGGATGTAGGCTTAGTTATACCTCTGCAATACCTGATACACCATTTGAACACAAGTCAGTTACTGAGCCATGCTTTATCATGGGGCTGGGGAGTTAACATTGATTACTTGGTGAAACTTTACCTACTGGATCTGTATGTAAGACTTTTTCTTCAAGACTGCATCCTGTGGTTTTGCAAGCCATGCATAAATTAATTTTTCTTCTGACTGGGTAATAATTTTGTAAGTGAAATGAAATTCCAAGAACGTAATTTGTTCTATTCCCAAGATGTGTTCATGTCACCTAAATTATTTACTCCTGAAATAAGTTGATTATTCATTGTCTGACAGGTTTGGGGTTTTTTTGTTTTGTTTTGTTTTCTGAAAACAATAGTGTGTTAAAGAACAAATATATTTGTTTTGTGCTAGATAAAACTAAGGAAATCTTAAACGTTTCTGGATTTTTTTTTGGTGTACTATGCAGAGTCAGATGCTGCTTTTGAAAGTGAGAGTGATGGAGAGATGAGCAAAGAGAGTAAAACTGACAAACAAAGTGATGGGAGAGAAAAGAAGCGCAAATTGTCATTTTTTCCTGCTGAAGATGAAGAGTACATCTTCTTTCAGAAAACTCGAACTGCTGTTAAGAATTGGTTCACTCTCTTTGGCTGGTCTAGTGGACAAAATCCTATTTCAATCCCATATTCACTAAGAAGGTAATGAATTTCTGCTTAGTGCTAACTTAGTGTACTAACATGATTACATATGTACAAAAGTGTTTTGGAGATGATCTGAGAAATATGGACACATTCTAATGCACAGCTGTAAATGAAAATTTTAGTACCCATCTGCTGTTTACAGGAAAATGTCATTCAGCTATTATTTTTCATTTTCTCAAATGTATTTCCAACTGTGCTGATCTGATGTAACACCACTGAGTGTATGTAAAAGATGCAATTCAAACTTCATGTCCGTCTTAACTGGAATCGATTCACCTCCCAGGACAAGCAGAGTTCTAGCAGTTATCCCTTCTTTGGTGACGTAGATGTTTCAACAATGTGTCTTTTTGGAAAGATAAAGTTACAGATAGGGAAGCAAATTTCATAACAGTTTTGCAAAAAGCCTGGAAATGTATTGCTCTTAGTGGTATCAGTTAGTTGATCTTATTTTACTTGCTATAGAATAGTGAGGAAGGCAGTCTCCTGGGACACACATAGGCATTTATAAACGTGATACAAATCAAAGTTGTTTGGCAGAAAGCAGTGACGGATACAACTTTATTTATGAAATCTTTCACGTGTACTCATTCAATATTGCACATTGTTCATAATTCTTACACTATTATGAAAGTTCTGTAAAGAGGAGAAAGTGTTGTACTCTTCAGCCTTCTTGCTGCTGCTTTTACTTTGTGGTTTATTTGATTTATCATTGTGATATAAAAATGTTAGCTCATTCTGTGCTTTTAAAAGAATAATATAGGAAGCTCTTTCTGTCTTAGAGATGTGTGTAAAATCCAGATGACCTCTTCAGAAGAAAAGGGTTTTAAACAAAGCCTTGACAAAGATAGCAAGACTTTGTATGACATGTTGTTCCATCTGAGTGGAGAATTGTTACCAAGCATTACAACGAGCCGGTCATTGCACCTTGATCCAATTGAAAGAGTATGGCAACTCCACCATGAGCATTCTACATTGCTTGCTTTCATTAAGTAAGTACATGAGAAAATACTAATTCATGCAGCTTTTCTTTCCCCTTAAAAAAAAACAGATAGCATATTTCAAACATAATTCTTACTGAAGAATATACAGTAGGTTTAGAGTTTCCATTATCTTTTGTTATCTAAGATTTACACATTAAAAACTGCAATTTTAACCTAGGCTGTCTTCTGAAGTTTACACTAGATGAAGTGTCCTTTGGTAGGGTTATGGTCAATGCAAGCATTCTACAGGAACTCTGCTCTCTTAATTATGAAAGGTGACTTTCAGCCTCATTCCTTAGACTCAGTAGAGAGTCAGATCAGATATGTCTTTAGTAATCTCACCATTCCACCGATGCTCTTTGTCCTGTAATTATTAACTTTAGCAAAAAAATGTGTAGACTGACTTTGTAATCTCTTAATCTTTCGTATTAATAATATGCTAAGAAATGAAATTGCTACTTCTGAACAGATTTAGCTATTAGCTACCTTCATTGATAATCTTATCTTGTCACATAATACAGAACCACTGTCAAAGATGGTGCAAATAAAAAAAGCCTGATAGATTCTTCATCCTTCCTGCCTGCCACTACTGTGAAACAGAGAAGAATCTATAGCTTCACAGAAAGTCTACTGTCATGAGATCTTAGAGATCATCAGAAACCCTGAAACACAGCATCTCTGCTTTTTACCATACCCAACTAGTGCTGAAGATGCTCTAAAGCCATTTAAATCTCATCATTTACATAAAGTTCTAAATAAAGCTTTTTTGTTTGACAATAACAGACAGAGATCTAGCTGTATCTGAACTCACTATGAGACCAATGCACACTGCTTCAACAGCACTTGACATTTATCTGCAGCTTTCATCCATGTCATTTGTTCTTTAAAAGAGGCAGAACAGCATTCTGCTGTGCACCATACATAATCTAGTTCCAGATGATTTGGAGGATCCGTTGCAGCAGTGGTAGAACAACATCTTTGCCTTTCTTCATTAATGAAGAATTCCTGTTTTCACACTTTCAGCATCTACTTTGGTAGTAAATAAAGGAATCCATAGATACATCCCATCATATCTTAAAGATTTGAGTTATTAGACACAGTGCATTGCTGAAGATGTCTTGACAGCATATAAACTGAAAACTCTAATTGCACCCTACTGATTCTTCTTCTGAAGGAGTGTTGCATCATTCCAGAAAGCAAGATATTGAGTACATGGTGGTATAGAATCATAGAATCACTTAGGTTGGAAAAGATTTTTAAGGTCATCAGATTTGACTGTGAAACTAAACACTGCCAAGCCCATCACTAAACTGTGTCCTTGAGTGGCAAGTCCACATGTCTTTGAAATGCCTCCTGTGTTGGTAACTCCACCACTTCCTTGGGCATCCTTTATGGATGAACAATTTTTATAAAGCAGCCAATCTGCTCGAGTTATATGTGCTTTTAGCATTAAGTTGTAGGCATAGGAATTGAACATGAACTTCATAAATAGAAGCTATCTAAAGCAATTAATAGAACTGCATCATTAGTCCAAAGTGTACTCTGCCAGAATTCAGAAAAGCTTACACACAGGCTGACCAAGATGAAAAGCTTGGACTGGTCTTAAAAATAGTTACCTTGCTTCCATATGAACTTTTCCTGCTTTGTGATTTCAGAGGCAAAGGAGCATATCTTCCTCATGTTATGCCAGAATTTCTGCTTGACCCTGATGACTACAAGAAATGGATTCAAGTGAAAACTGTAGGTTTAGTGGTTTTTTTTGTGTTCATTACTTTGGGTTTTTTTGTTTTCTGGGTATGTTTTTTTAACAAAGAGCACATGCTTAGGGTCCTTTGAAGGCTAATGTAAGTTCTCTGTGGACACTGAATATTGCTATCATGCCGACTGTTTTGGATTGCATAAATCTAAGCACATATATGAGATTGAACAGAAATTTGAACTGACAGCTACATTTACACCCTACTTCCTTGTTTTTTCTCTTCCATTCCTTCCAATACTGCTGATGCCTGTGATTCATTTCCAACAGATATGTTTTTTTCAAAGTAGAATTAGTTTTACTGCTTTCTACTGACTTTAACATCTAAAAAAGAAAAAATCCTTTGTGTTCCTCTCTGTCCTGACTGCTGCTTTCAAATCCTGTCAGCTCTGTATCGTGCTTCTTAATCCTGAGATAGCAGCACACTGTAAATGGTTCTAGTGCTGATGACTATTGCATTATAGAAAACGTTATCAGTCATTTATGCCATTGAGTCCTTCTTGCCCTCTTGTGAATTTCCTACCCAAACTGTTGAAATGAATACTGAAAATGGATCTCATTCCTTCATCTGAAGAGTGACACGGATGAGTTGAGAAAAGGAGATGTGGAAAACTCAGACAAGGATCTATTCATTCTGGAGGACAGCTCATTTGAGACAATGAGCAAACGAGCTTGGACAGATGTGCTACTGCAGATATACAAGGTAAATTGTAGATTCCATTTACTGCTTGAATTCTGAAGAACTGATACCAAAAACCCGTGTATGATCAAGTGTCATGGATTGAGCTGAGCCTGCTGCTGTTATTTGTACCATGCTGCAGTCATGCCAGCTTCAAAAGACATGAAAGTGCTAAATGGAGCCAAGTATTATGGGGCTTGAAGTTCAAACTGCAACATCAGAGGCTTCCTATTCCGGTTGCTGCTTCTGAGTTCCAGGTGCTGGCTATTTCCTTTAGGCATGGCAGTGGAAGGAGTGAGAGTTGGATAGCTGCTGGGATTGGCTTTCTGGTTTATGCTGTTTTTCTCTCCTGTCCATTTCACTGTGCTTCTTCTGTGAATAGGCTCAACTAAGGTAATCATGCATAGTATTATTAGATTAATTAGATTAGCTAAGGTGATTACACACTGTGCTTATGATGTCTCGTGTTGCATTAAACTCCTATCCCTTTATCTCAGCCCTGAGTTGTGTGCATTACTCTTCCTCTGACTTTTGTGTTGGAGGAGTAGGCAGTTTAGCCATTGTGCTGAACTGTTACATCAAGCGATTTCTTTGCCATGAGAGTAGTGGAACACTGGAACAGGTTGCTCCAGGAAGTAGTTGAGGCCTCATCCTTGGAGATATTCAATGTCAGGCTTGACAGGGCTCTGGGCAACGTGACCTAATGGAGACCACTGCAGTGGGGTTGGACTAAATGACCTTTGGAGGTCCCTTCCAACCCAAGCCATCCTATGATTCTATGATTTTTTCCAAACAGATCTATAAAAATAAACAATTTAAAGTGTTTATTTTCTCTCTAACAGATAACAACAACCAAAAACCCCAAACAAACAAAGACCCCCACAAACAACAAAAAAAGAAACCCAAACAACCAGAAACCCAACCCAAACAAAACAAAAAAAAGTGAGAAAATTTTTGTTTTCCTAGGTATGAAACTTTAGCTGTGTGTTAATATGTTTGTCCTGTGCTTAATTGCTGTCTGGAGTTAAACCATGATACTATTTCAATCAGTGCCACATCATAAAAGCCTACATTTTGTAGAATTAAATGTTAAGAAATCTTATTACAGATAAGGAAAACTGATGCATTTTTTTGTTACCTTGGTGTCCTGACTTAACACAAGCCCCCCCCATCCCCCAGACAAGAGGGAAAGTAACACCAAAAAAGCCTTCTGGGTTGAGATAAGGAATTCAATGACCTGATATGATGCACAGTTACCTTAGCCTATTTGTAGAAGAATGCAGTTAAAGCAAAACCAGCAGCAGAAGCCATCAGTAAAATGATTCTCCCCATGCAAGCACTCAGCAAACAGCCCAGCGGAAACGATCAACAGCCAAAAACCCAGAAACCAGAAGGAGCAACTGGAATATGAAGCTTCTCATTTTACAATCCAAACTTCAAGCTCTATGATACTTCACGCCAGCCAGGACATCCATTGTGAAGCTGGTATGGCATCAGCATGGTACTGAATCATAGAACAGAATCATAGAATCATAGAAACCAGGTTGGAAGAGACCTCCAAGATCATCCAGTCCAACCTATCACCCACTCCTATCCAGTCAACTAGACCATGGCATTAAGTGCCTCATCCAGTCTTTTCTTGAACACCTCCAGGGACAGCGATTCCACCACTTCCCTGGGCAGCCCATTCCAATGCTAATCACTCTCTCTGTGAAGAACTTCTTCCTAACATCCAGCCTAGACCTCCTCTGGCACAACTTGAAAATGTGTCCCCTTGTTCTATTGCTGGTTGCCTGGCAGAAGAGACCAACCCCCACCTGGCTGCAGCCTCCTTTCAGGTTGTTATAGGCAGCAATGAGGTCACCCCTGAGCTTCATCAACATATTAAACTCAATCCATGACACTTGGTTAAAATAGTTTGTTTACTTATTTGAAATACATAAGAAATACTTATTTGACTAGACTTATGAATAACCATGATATTTATTATTTTACTCAAAATGGAATTTTAAAACATATGTAATTTATAATACTGATTCCTTTAAAGATATAATTGAACTTGGTCAGTATAGACTTCTTAAATTGAGTAAAAATTCATTTTCACTGATTTTAGATAAAAATATTGGATGCCTGAATCATGTTATCCAAAGTCAGTCTGCTGTGATCAGTAAAGTTTGTATGCCTAAACCCAAATACCTCTTTCTTTTTAAGGAGATGGAAAATGAATGAAAAATATAAGTATTATCCGGTCTTCCCAGTAGAAGACAGACATGGACATGTTAGAGTGTGATTCCAGTGAAGGGTTTCATGATTTAAGAGAGTGGAACATCTGTCATACAGGCAGAAAATGAGAAATCTGAAACTGTTCAGCCAGGAGAAGGAAGGGTTCAAGGAAGGCTTAGTCAATGTGTGTAAAGAAGACAGGGTCATACTCTACTTGGTAGTGCCCAGTGACATGGTGAGAGGCAGCAGCAACAAACCCAGGAAAACAGAGGAAATTCTTGTAAGCCTAATAAATGTTTTTAACTCCAAGAGGAGTCATACATAGGACTTTCCTTGCCAAGAGACAGTAAAAATATGTCATGGATAAATAACATATTTTCTTCTAAATGTAGCTGCCATTCTTTCCTGTTTTGATAGTTTTGGTAGCACATCAGGTTATACTGATGAAGAAATATTGTAATAAATGAGTGGGAAAAGACACTACCTTTTGAGAAAGCATGAAATAGTTTATATTTGATAGCTTTTTTTTGCTGTTATTTTCTTCAGAATTGTATCTGATAGCAAAGTTTGAGATTTCTTTCTCTCTTGAGATAGTCCTGTACAAATACATAAACTCCCATGGAGAGAAATCCAAATAATTTAATTAAGTTAGCTCAGCTATCTCTGCATGGAACTAGACTTTTCTGAATTGAAACGCTTCAGGGTTAAAAAAGGAATTTCAAAGTGACTTTTTAATTTGTAATTAAATATGGATGCTCTAATTTAAGTCTTGTGTACATGAATAGTTAACTAGGCTTTAACTATTAGTATATCCTAAAAGTGTTTTCAGAAAAACTTGGAAGCAATGGATGACAGTAGATCATGTCATCTGGAAAGAAGGAAAAATTCAGATGGAAATGTGGAAATTGTGAATCTACACATTGCTATAGCTGTATTGTACCATATGTAAGGGGGGGGGTCCCCTCCATCTGCAGCACGTGGGGTGATTAAAAACTTGTAACACTTTGCCTGAAGAAGCTGATGCTTTCTGTAATGTACTGGTGAAAATATGCTATTGAAAACTTAAATGAAGAGGCACAGTTACAAAAGGGGTGCAAGCTGTTTCATTCTGCTTAGATCAAATGGCATTTTCTATATGTGTGTATAGATCAGGGAATTAGACATCACTGAGACTGTTTGAGGGGCTTGCTTCTCTCCCCAAATTGTGTATATGCCAGGATTACTCTGTTCCAGGTGCAGAATGTGGCACTTCCTCTTGTAAGTATCATATGGTTGGTGATGGCCCAGCTCTCTCGTCTGTCTATCCAGATCTCATTGTAAGACCTCTCTGCTCTTAGAGAGTCCACCACTCCTCCTAAGTTACTATCATCAGCAAACCATACATTCAATTTCTGTATCCTGATCATTTATGCAATCTCTAAAGAGCACTGGCCCTAAAATTGAGCCTGGGGCAACCCCACTGATGTCTGTCTGCCAAGCTGTAACTCTCTTTACTGTAACTCTTTGGGTTCAACACATCAGCCAGTTGTTCAAACGAACTTTCTAGCTGTATGCTGGACGTTTTATCCAGAAAATCTCCAAAAGTCTCTACTGTCATCCCTTGGTCAATTAGATGGTTGACCTTTTAATGAAAATAAGTTAAATTGGTTAAACAGAACTTTTCCTGTGTGAACCCATGCTGGCTATGATCCATGCTGACCTTGCTTCACAGGTGTTTCCCCAGAATAATCTTCTCCATAATGTTACCAGGCCAGGAAGTTAGACTAACAGGCCTATAATTACCAGACACTTACTTCTTTTCATTCCTGAAACCTGGGACAATATTTGACAGCTTTTCCTTAACTAGAACCTTTCCAGACTCCAAAGATCGTTTGGATTTTGTTTAAGGAAGCAAAGGAATTTACTAAAACCTCAGCAAATCTGTTCTCCTGTGTGTTATGCATTTATGCTAATGTGTAATTTCTCAAACCTTTTCTGAATTATAAACCTTTCTGAGTATGAATTGATTGATTTGAGTTTGTTGTGGTTTTTTTTTTTAATCTTTCAACTTGAATTGGTTTTTACAGTTTGTGCTTAAAGACACTGTTTTTAATTTCAGGTGTTTGTTCTTCCTCGTGTTTCTTCATGTAAAGTTACTGATCTGTTCAGCTTGGGAAAAGTGCAGACCATGCCAAGAATAAAATCAGACCCTTTATCCAGTAATATATATTCTCCACATGAAAGAACCATCCTCAACTGGTTGAATGAACACTATGAGAAGAATCGAAAAATTGTGTGGAGAGATTGTCAGAAAGGTGAAATGATTCTTTCACTGTACTCTTCCTTCTAATACTCCTTTTGTAGACTTCAGAAATTGTTATTCTTAGGGATATCATGACAGTCTGCCACTCCAAATATTTTTGAGGGGCAAGTTATTGCCTGCTCATAACCATTTCCTTTCCTGGATCTCAAGATCAGTGTCTTTTGACTAGTGCTGTTCATGAAACATCTTCTGTGTTGTGCATGTTCTAACTAGGCATAAAGGTGAAGTTTGTTGGAGTGAGTCCGAAGAAGGGCTACGAAGATGATCAAAGGGCTGGAGTGTCTCTGATGTGAGAACAGGCTATGAGAGTTGGGGCTTTTCAGCCTGGAAAAGAGAAGGCTTTGAGGAGACCTTGGAGTGGCCTTCCAGTATCTGAAGGGGGCCTGCAGGAAGGCTGGGAAGGGACTATTGACAAGGTCTTGTAATGACAGGACAAGGGGTAATGTGTTTAACTGGAAGAAGGGATATTTAAACTCAATGTTAGGAAGAAGTTCTTTAGAGTGAGGGTGGTGAAACACTGGCACAGGTTGCCCAGAGAGGTTGTGGGTGCTCCCTCCCTGGAGGTGTTCAAGGCCAGGTGGGGTGAGGCCTTGAGCTACCTGTTCTAGTGGGAGGTTTCCCTGCCTATGGCAAGTGGGTTGGAAGTAGATGATCTTTGAGGTCCCTTCCAACCTAAACCATTCTCTTCTCTTACTAGGCATAAAGGTGAAGTATGGTGAATCTTCTTGCTTCCTTCTTTCCATTAATGATCATGTTAAGGAAGTGCAAACAATAATTCTCTTATTTTTCCTGTTTAGAGTAGCATGGAGTTGTTAGCCTTTGTGCTTACAGTGGTGTGTTTGAGATAGCTTTTCAGAACTCACAGAATTATTTTTGTATCGCCTTTATTCTAATGACATTTAGGAAGGTAATGGAGACCAAGGTTCCAGATTATAGGTCTTACGCTATTTGCAAGGTCAGTTTGACATCTGATAATCACCTGAATAAGGTTAAACAGAATAACCTGTTCCATTTATGATTGACCTAGGTAGTTTTGATAGTCAGATCTGATAAAATTGTTTAACTAGTAGTAACTATTACTTATATCTCCTTGTGTGTTTTCTCCTTTTTACTTCTTGACCCTCATTTCATTCTCTCTTTCAGAACTAAGTCTGGATGAGTAGTTAACACTAAGAAAGGACAGTCTGATGATGATCAGGGAAATAGTTCAGAATGGCTCATAAACTAGAGATAGAAAAGATTGTTATTTTTGCCTTGACTGATTTCTGACATGTTTGAATTATGGATTATCTATGTGCATATCATCTTCCATAAGTCTCATCTGGGCATATTCTCTACACAGGATCACAGGATGTTAGGGGTTGGAAAGGACCCAAACAGGTCATTGAGTCCAACCCCCCTGCCAGTGCAGGACCATAACCTAGCTCAGGTCACAAAGGAACACATCCAGAGCTACCTTCTATATGCTTTGAATATCCCCTTGCTTTTCTAATTTTACTGTGTAGAAGCAATTTATAATGCAAATGCATTATAATGCAAATACAATTTATAATGCAAATGCATTGAATACTTATGCTGGTAAGATTGAAAGGTCAATCTATACCTTCTACATCCAATAGAAACAGATTTCTATTGGTCAACTCATACGTTGGGTCTGATCTTATGATTAACTGAGCTGAAATACCATGCTCTACACTAAGTAAAGAGTATTTACAATATATTGTTTCCTTAGTATCTGTGTCTAGGTTCTGCTTTAGTGGAGCTGTTTTACAGTTGCAAGCTCTTTGCTCTGCTGGGCATTATTTGAGTCTCGTGTGCATAGATGACAACTTGCAGAGGGAATGGCTAGCTACCTGGGCAGTTGTCGTGGAGGGGAGAAATTAATTAATGCGAGAAGATATTTATAAAAATATATATATTTATTAAACTTCAATATTTTGAACTCTCACCACCCCCAACCACTAAACTTATTAATATTTATTCTTAC
>WAAF01014016.1:652018-722075 GCA_013400475.1 Tricholaema leucomelas
AGTCTGAGCTCCGTAAAGGCAGGCTTGAGTGCATGCACCGGCAAGCGAAAAAGGAAAGCTGCCACGTGAGTGCACCTCTATTTATGAACTGTGGGCCGAGATCGATGGCCTCATTGGCCACCAATAACCAATCAGGCTTGCAGTCAGCCAACCTTGCCATAATAGGCAAGGAGCCACAGGCCTGGACTTTCCAAACATGGGGCTCACATGGGCCTAGCACCCGGCAAGCGTGAGCTGTGCATGTGAGGGCTTACACAACCTAAAGCCTGGGCAGGCCAGACTCCACGTGGCTCCAGGCCTGTTGTGCCCCTCTGTGCTGGCCATGTGCTCACCCCTGACTATGAGCAGGAAAAACATGTCCAGACAGGGCAAGGCATATGCAGGTCTGATTTCGGGCCTATGGGCCCTCCACGACAGCAGTGCTGCGGCTCACCATAAATGCTGCATGGATATATTCCCAGCCCACACTGTCTGTTCTGTTTGTTGTGGACTCTAGATGTTGAGGCATGGCTAGCCTTGCTCTGTCCTGTGGGAACTCAAAGCTGCATTTTGAACGTCACAATGCATCTTATTTAACATAGACTTTTAATTGAATTACAATGTCTAAAGATGTGAGGACCGAATCTGAAGCATAAGGTGTACATCTAGTGGACACTACTGGGAAAAAAGGCATCCAAATGTCTCATTCCAAGTGGAATATCTGTTGAAAATGTTGGTTTAGTTGACTGAGAGTATGTAATACATTAGAATATTAAAAATAGTTGTTTTAATAGTCACGGGGTTGTCAGCAATTGTAAAATTGTTTTTTCTTCTTAGCTAATTAAAAGACACAAAAATTGGCATCTAAAAAGAACAATTTAACTGCAATATTTGGGTTGTCAGCAAATAATAACCTATATGAAAGAACATTCACAGGATAGATAACTCAGTAGGCTGATGTATCAATTTGTGCAGACTTCATTGCAGATTAAGCTCTGGGTCACAGGTGAAGATGAAGTTTCTGGTTACTGCCAAGGGACATTTATCTGCATTTAAGTTCTCTTTTTCAATAGCAGTTAATCATGTTTTTCTGCTTTAAGAGAAGTATGAGATTGGAACAAGAAGGCAGAGATTATATATGTTTTCTGTGTGTGGGAAGTTACAGATACTGCCTTGCTATATTGGCCTGTATACTGCTTCTTAGGTTTGTGAGTTCTGTATTTGATTTGCAGAACACGAGTTCTGTATTCTGTTTGCACACAGAAATAGATTGATGTGTGCACATGAGCACGCCCTTTGCTTTTGCTTCTATTTTAATTTCTCTCACTAATACTGTATGAGTTTTTCTAAAGATACAGTAATTTAGAAAAGAGAAAAATTCAGAATTATGAATGGCATAATCTTATACCCGTGCATTGTAAATGTTCTTTGCTTCCATAACTGTGATTTTAGACTGTTCCATTCCACAGATGAGCTTCCTCAGTATCTCTTTGAATTCTTTGCTTTAGCTTCCACTTTCCTGTTATTTTTTTTTTTCTTTTTGCTGCCTTAGAATGAGTTGAGTAGTCAGCATGAATGTACAAAGGAGAAATCATACCTGACCAACCTGATTGCCTTTCACAATGACATGAGTGCAGGTGGTGAGCGGTGGATGTTGTTAATCTCAATTTTGGCCAGGCTTTCAAGAGTCTCCCATTACACCATCATAAACAAACTGATGAAGTGCAGGCTAGAAAAGAGGACAATGAGATAGGTTGAAATTAGACTGAACTGGCAGGCTCATGGGATGTGATCAGTGGCACAAAGTCTGTCTGGAGGCTGGTCACCAGGAATGTACCTCAGGGTTGTTAGACTGAATTTATTTTTACACTAGAGAGATTTCAGCAGATTTAATAATCTGATGTGCTGACAGTCCTTTAAATTTGGTGATGTTAAGGTTAATCATCTAATTTATACTTAGATATTTTCACATTTGTAATCACGTTAGCATTTAATTAAACATTTCAACAGGCATTTTTAGAAGAACAAGCAAAAATGTCAAAGTGTAGTAAATGTTTATGCAGCTCAACCAAAAGTCCCAAATAGTCTCAATTTTTGTTGTTAGTATTTGTTTAATATCACTAATTTTAAGAGAGGGATTAGTTCTTTATTCTTGCTACAGTCTAGATCAGAGAGCAATTACCATTTTTTTAGCTTAACATTTATGTGCCTGCATATTATCATCCAAACACTACTTTGAATGAAGAATTAACCCTGACTTGCAATATGACTTGACCATGGGGCTGCTAGTCTCCTGAGCAATCCATTCCTACTAAATAAATGAAGATGTCTCCAGGCCACATTTCTCAGTCTTTTCTTTGATACCTAAGATACTTAAAGTGAAATGTGACAGTGAACCAAGCAACTGCAGGACAGAGAGGTTTTAAATACACATCTTTATTACTTCTTTCCAAAGCCAAAGATAACTATGCCATTCATCAGAACTCTCCTCTTGCAAGAATTAAGATGTCAATAGCTTAGAGAAAACATTAACAAGAAGTGTGCTTATCTCTACATCTTCTGCCCTTGCTGCTACTAAAAAAGAAATGTGTTTTAAATGCAGCTTGGCATATGTTTTGGGAGGGCAGGCCTGTAGTATGTCTTAGTGACAACAAAATGGAAAACAATGTTGAAACTGAAGACCAAACGCTATAAAGCTGCAAAATGCCACTTTGTCTACTCTGCAGAGACCTTGATTATAGGTGAAATATAAGATTCACAACCTACTTAAGTAATTTCTTAAACAGAACAAAAAAGTTGCAAATGAGTGAATTAAATTGTCATGTGAGAAGATGTATGTCTCTCACTTATTAATTATGATTATTGCCATGGTAAGATAAATGATGTTGGGAAATAAGGGTTTTTATTGAATGTGTCCCAGGAAAATATTGAAAAGAGTAGGTAATTCCACACTGATTATAAAATTATTAGGGAGTATGACAGCCAGTAAATTGAGCAATACCATCATAGAATGTTTTGAGTTGGAAGATCATCCATGGGACACCTTCCACTAGGCCAGGTTGTTCAAAACCCCATCCAACCTGGTCTTCATCACTTCCAGGGAGGGGGCATACACAACTTCTCTTGGCAGCCTGATCCAGAGTCTCACTACCCTCACGGGCAAAAAACTTCCTCCTAATATTTACCCTCTTTCATTTTAAAACTGTTACTCCTTGCGGTAACACTTTACTCCAAAATAGAGTACATCCTCATCTTTTCTGTAGGCCCCTTCTAAGTGCTAAAAGGATGCTATAGAGTCTACCTGGAGTCTTTTCTCTGAGCTAAATAGCTCCATTCTCTCAGCCTGTCCCAATTGGAGAAGTGCTTCAATCTCCTAAATATATTTGTAGCCCTCCTCTGGAGCCACCTGAGCAGGTCTGCGTTGTTCTTAGGCTAGGGATCCTGAAGCTGGATGCAGTATAACTTATGCATAAAAGCTTAAGGAATTCGTAAATATATTATTCAGGATAAGAACAAGCAAAAAATAGAACTGTGTAGATAGTGAAAGATTATCATAAATTCTTTTTATGAGCAGAAACATAAATGCTAATTGCCTCGGGGTAGAAGCCTTTGGTGACAACAGATGGGAATAAATGAGACCTATCTCCAGTGTATCAGTTTTGCTGTCATTGCCCCATGTGGTTCTTCTTGAACTTTTCTACTAAGAATTATTATAAATTGACAGTGAGATTAAATCTATCTGTGCCTGGTATTTCAGGAGTTCTTAGAAGGATAATTATTGGTTTTGATGAGCAAGGTCAGTGGCATCCTGCCTAAAGCAGGAACTGTAATTTGCCTACAAATCTCTAATGAAAGACTTGTGACTGGAGAGCAGCCAAACAGAAAGGGATCTGGGTGTGCTGATCGATACCCACCTGAACATGAGCCAGCAGTGTGCCCAGGTGGCCAAGAGAGCCAATGGCGTCCTGGTCTGCATCAGGAATGGTGTGGCCAGCAGGAGCAGGGAGGTCATTCTGCCCCTGTACTCTGCACTGGTTAGGCCACACCTTGAGTACTGTGTCCAGTTCTGGGCCCCTCAATTTAAGAAAGACATTGAGATGCTTGAATGTGTCCAGAGAAGGACAACGAGGCTGGTGAGAGGCCTCGAGCACAGCCCTACGAGGAGAGGCTGAGGGAGCTGGGATTGTTTAGCCTGGAGAAGAGGAGGCTCAGGGGAGACCTTATTGCTGTCTACAACTACCTGAGGGGTGGTTGTGGCCAGGAGGAGGTTGCTCTCTTCTCTCAGGCAGCCAGCACCAGAACAAGAGGACACAGCCTCAAGCTATGCCAGGGGAAATTTAGGCTTGAGGTGAGGAGAAAGTTCTTCCCTGAGAGAGTCATTGGCTACTGGAATGGGCTGCCCAGGGAGGTGGTGGAGTCGCCATCCCTGGAGCTGTTCAAGGCAGGGTTGGATGTGGCACTTGATGCCATGGTCTAGCCTTGAGCTCTGTGATAACGGGTTGGACTTGATGATCTATGAGGTCTCTTCCAACCTTGGTGATACTGTGATACTGTGATGTTAACAAATGTAGCCTCACATGCTCTATGTACCAAAGGCAGATATGTTATCATTCTGCTATCCTAAATACATTGTGGGGAAAACATAGCAGACTTAAAAAAAAACCAAATTCAAATGCACATTACTTCTCATCTTTCTTATTCTTGGTATTGTATATTTTAGTATCATAATTTAAAACCTTGTCTTGGTTCTAATGTCAGCACTTAGAGAAAAGATTATTGCTACATTTTTTTTCCCTGTAACTGTTTGTATTATTCAGTACCAGATTAAAGCTATTGAAACAGGGCTACAGGCATTATTACGCCTGTAGATTAGTTCCACCTCCAGAGATTTTCAGATCCCAGAATAGGAAGTTGGTTTATAATGTTATAAACTATCATTACTGCAATAATTTGTGTTTAAAATGACATGCCATGGTAGTTTAAAGGTCTGTCTAGCTCAGTCTTCTACCTCCAACAGAAGATGGTTAGAGATGAATAACAGTGCAACTGTATATCAATGCTTTCTTTACGCATACTCTGAGAAGTCCTGATTTGAAATTCAAGATTATTTGAGATGGAGGTGATAATTCTCTAAGATTTTGCTGGGGCAAACAGCTTTGAAGATTTCATTTTCACTGCTAACTATGGTATGCATTAGCTGTTTTGAAACCAGTGACTTCATAAATGTTGGAAGAAATGGCTTTGGAGATTACTGGGAACTCTTGACCTAATTAGGTGTTTTTCTGGGGTGTTTCTTTGAATAAAACCACTACCATTTCTCTTCAAAGAGATGCTTTGTTACCAACTCCAAATTTACCACTTTTTGAGTCAGTGAGTTAAAGTCAGTGAGATAAAGCATGCTGATGGATCAGCTGATAACAGCAAAACTCAAAAATACCCCACAGTAAAGCACAGAAGATAGGACAGGGAGGATGAGAACAGGAAGAATCTGTTTCATTAACATGTGCAAAGGCTAAACTCACAATGTCTGTAATGTACTGGACAGGTATTTACTGTTATAAAAATACCTGGAAAAGGAAATTCCATGTTCCACTTCAGGGAATATCTGGCTGTGGTAGTGGGGTGCATGAGGGAGGGTAAAAAACTACAAAGTCCCATCCCAGGGGATGGGCCTGGTCATCCCAGGATATTGCAAGATTGTTATTCTGTTCCCCTTTCTGGTATCATAGCTTATAAGGCAGCGTCTGGCTGATATTGAATAGAATCAATCAGGTTGGAAGAGACCTCCAAGATCATCCAGTCCAACCTAGCACCCAGCCCTATCCAGTCTCCTCCCTGCCTTTCCTGCCTTCACTTCTTTTCTCTGGGAAGAGCAACTTCCCTCCTTATCTCATGGTCTGTATGGGGGAGATGACTTCTAGCGGGCAGGGAATTTTGAGCTGCATCGTGTGGCCTGCTGAGGCCTTGTAGGCCTAGGCTGGGGACGGCAGTTGTGGCCTACTCTCAGGCCTGCTGAGGGTGGAACAGGTGGAGGATTCTAGAAGGTTTCTGTCCGATAGACTTGGTCTAGCTCGTGGATGTATCCGTTCTACCTGAGTGCCTTTTGCATATATGCACCTGTAAATAGAATCTGCCTTTAAACTTCCAATCAGTGTGCAGTACCTTCATTCTTACTCTTCAAAAGGAGTAAGAAAGAAGGTACATTTCTGTCCTCCAGTCCTGGGGAGCTCATGGCCCTAAACTGGGACACTGGCAGTGTTTTCCATTCATTTCCACTGGAAAGATTTTCCTATTTTCTAATCTAACCCAAAAATTTCCCCTGCTAGAATTCAAGTCCATTCCTTCTTTTCTAAACTGTGGTGTGCAGAGGCTCTTCCTTGCCTTTGTAGTGACCTTATACCTATTCGCAGATTATATTCTTCCTGGGTTAATCCCTCTCTCATCTTTTGGCAAAACAGTTCTTTCAGTATTTCTCTGTACATAGCTTGTTTTGTCTTTTGATAAACTCTCTTAGTAGATCCGTGTCTTTCTTGGAGTTTGGTGCCAGTTACTGGTTTTATACTAGGGTGAGACTTTACTTGAACTAAAGAGAACTGAAAGGTTTAGTCTACCTTATTAAGAACAACTCAACACTGGTCAGGCCACACCTTGAGTACTGTGTCCAGTTCTGGGCTCCTCAACTCAAGAGAGATGTTGAGGTGCTGGAAGGTGTCCAGAGAAGGGCAAGAAAGCTGGTGAGGGGCCTGGAACACAAACCCTATGAGGAGAGGCTGAGGGAGCTGGGGGTGTTTAGCCTGGAGAAGAGGAGGCTCAGGGCAGACCTCATTGCTGTCTACAACTACCTGAAGGGAGGTTGTAGCCAGGTGGGGGTTGGTCTCTTCTGCCAGGCAACCAGCAACAGGACAAGGGGACACAGCCTCAAGGAAGTATAGGCTGGATGTTAGGAGGAAGTTCTTCACAGAGAGAGTGATTGGCATTGGAATGGGCTGCCCAGGGAGGTGATGGAGTCACCATCCCTGGAGGTGTTCAGGAAAAGCCTGGCTGAGGCACTTAGTGCCATGGTCTAGTTGACTGGCTAGGGCTGGGTGCTAGGTTGGACTGGATGATCTTGGAGGTCCCTTCCAACCTGATTGATTCTATTCTGTTCTCATATGCAGCTCTCCTGTTTATGTATCCTAATGAAGTATTTGCTTTTTTCTGCAGTGGTACAGGATTTGCTATTATCTCCAGACTCTTCTCTGAAAAAAACCTGTCTACCCAATTTATCATCTAGCACTTCTGTAATGAATTACTCTTAATCCTGTAGTACACTGCACACTTCGTTATTAGTTCTCACCCCCTTTGTTTCAGATCATTACTCCAGTTGTTCCAGAACTTGTAGTCCTTTCCTCGTCAGGTCTTGCAACCTGTTTTTCTGCCCAGAATCAATTCCTTAACTTGCTGAGAATTATCTCCAGACTGGACTGAGGTAGTTTTATGCTATTTTTCAAACTGAAAGTGAAAATATTGACTACTATACAATCTAAGATATTGCAGCTTGGTTTGTGGACAGCTGATAGGCTTACTGGTTTTCGTTGAGTTTTGTGCCTCACCTAACTACTTTTTCCCTATACTACCTTTTCCTTGCTTCCTTATGAGAGAGAAGGTGACCAATTTTATCACTGAACTTAAAACAAGTAGTATTTTTCATTTGTCCACAATATCTTTTGCCCACCAAATAAGTAGACAGTGTTTGACATAATGGAGTTTACAGTGACTGTTGCTTGTTATTGTGCCAACAAATAGAACACATAAAATTGCCATAGACATTTCCTTGGTTATCTCCATTTGGAAAATAGTTTTCATAGCCTACAAAAAAAATCTTGATGCTTCCAATCTAGTCATGGAAACATAAAAACACTCATTTTTATTTTACTGAAAACTAAAATCAATTATGGATAAAATGCCAAAACATTGCATGAGTGTTTTAATTTTGATTTGATAACTTACAGAAACAGAAATATTTTTTCTAATGCTATTTTAAATATTGGATTTGATATTTTAAAATTGAAAATACGTTTTGTATTTCTGATAGCATGTGAATTTATGGAATTTTCTGCTGATATAAATGAAAGACTGACAATAAAAGAAATGTCATTTGAAGTATAAATTGAATGAAAACTTCAGGAAAGGAGATTATTTTTTAGGTGTTGTCTTGAATGAAATAACTGTGTGGGTTTTTTAAATCATAAAATCATAAAATGGTTTAGGTTGGAAGGGACCTCAAAGATGTAGTTCCAACTCCCTGCCATAGGCAGGGACACCTCCCACAGGTAGCTCAAGGCCTCATCCAACCTGGCCTTGAACACCTCCAGGAGGGAGCATCCACAACCTCCCTGGGTAACCTGTGCCAGTGTTTCACTACCCTCACTGGAAAGAACTTCTTCCTAACATCTAGTTTAAATCGCTCCTCTTCCAGTTTAAACCCATTACACTTTGTCCTGTCGTTACAAGACCTTGTCAATAGTCCCTCCCTAGCTTTCCTGTAGGCCCCCTGCAGATACTGGAAGGCCACTTCAAGGTCTTCTTGAAGCCTTCTCTTTTCCAGGCTGAAAAGCCCCAACTCTTGTAGCCTGTCCTCGTAGCAGAGGTGCTCCAGCCCTCTGAGCATCTTTGTGGCCCTCCTCTGGAATCACTCCATCAGTTCGGTGTCCTTCTTGTGTGGGGGGCTCCAGAACTGCACACAGTACTCCAGGTGGGGTCTGATGAGTGCAGAGTAAAGGGGGAGAATCTCCTCCCTTGCCCTGCTAGACAGGCTTCTCTTGCTGCAGTCCAGCACATGGTTGCTGTCTGAGCTGCGCTCACACTGACGGTTCATGTTGACCTTTTCTTCAACCCACACACCCAGGTCCTTTTCCTCAGGGCTTCTCTCCAACCATTTGCCACCCATCCTGGAGTTGTGCATTTTAATGCATGTAAAGGTTGCAACTTTAAAGGATTCATGCACATTTTTGATAGTTTTAGTAGCCTATGAATGTTACACCTATAAAATAATGTACCTGTTTAGGTTCCTGGTCTGTGAGGTGAAGTTTAGTGTACCTGCTTTCTCTTTGATTGTGATGAATACTCTCACATGCTCTACCAGAATGTAGCTAATAATAGTTACAATATTCTAAGTGAGGTTTTTCATGTTGTCTGTGATAGCTCCAGAAAAGAATCATGCCTGGGAAATTCTACATGTGAATGAATGTTCCCTTTTTTTTCTCCCCTCTCCCTCTTCCTCTCCCACTCCTTCTCCCTCTCCCTTCTATTTCAAATGCTTACCATATCTGCCTAGCATAAAATTAGGCATC
Source organism: Tricholaema leucomelas (assembly GCA_013400475.1). Classification (NCBI taxonomy): domain Eukaryota; kingdom Metazoa; phylum Chordata; class Aves; order Piciformes; family Lybiidae; genus Tricholaema lacrymosa; species Tricholaema leucomelas. The sequence goes on from WAAF01014016.1 coordinate 661,330, forward strand.
TCAGGGGAGAAGAGTCTAATTCATCTCGCTCCGTTTTTATTTCAGGTGAAGTGCCACCAATGAGATGGATAGTAAATTTTGACCGAGATCTTCTAGATGGTCTGGTACTGGCAGCACAGCTGGCATCTTATTGTCCATATTTGGTAAGGACTTGTCTTAATCTTGTGCAAGTTTTATACAGGTTATTAATATAAATGGTTTTATTCAGGACTTATTTTCCTTTGGAATTGTTGTCTTGCATGTTTTTTAAAAAGGCACTACTCCCTCTTCACCAACATATAGAAAGGCTAAAGTGACTATTTCAGCATATTTATCTTTTTATTTCCCTTTGGGTATGTTCTTAATGGGGAATATCATTTTGAAATTTAGATGATGTGGATTTCTGAGTGTCAGAATCCAAAAGTAGTAATTTTGATTAGTGGAAGATCAAGAATTTGATTTCTTTGTCTTCTCTAGATTGCTACTCACTTTGTAAGAATGTATACTAATCCAAGAGTGCCTGAGCAGTTTCTGCACAACTGTTTGATACTTGTGAATGCTATGAATGCTGTCAATCTGGCTGTAGGCATGAAGGTAAGTGATTTTATACTAGCAGTTTTTATATAATTTTAAATTATTAGTATTTTATTTTACTTTCATGACAGAAATATTGAACATCAGAGCAAAATGAGATTTTACTGAAGTACTTTTAGTTCCTGTATAATGGAAACCAAACTACTGTTTCGTATGAGTACATTTAATTACAAATGATTTTGATAATTCCTTGCTTTGTGGAATCAACATGTAAAACTAGCTAAACAAAAGATTCATTCAGTTTCTAGCATCATTGAAAACCTGAGTGGAATTTATTATTACATTCTAAGGCAATTTAGAAAAAAAAAAGTATATATTTAGGAACAAACATCATACAGTTAAGAAGGAGTGGTAAAAAAATTATGAGTGTCTGGTGACAGTTATGTATATCTTTCTAATAACAAAGGTGCAGGAGGGCTCTGTTCCAGGTTTGATGCACACAGAAGTCAGTAAATTTGGACTCTTAATGAGAATAATGCTGGAAGCTGTCAGCTTCTGATGTTCTTTTTTGGGGGGGAATATGATAATAGTGCTGTTAGTTTCTTTTTAAATATGGATTCACTTGGGATCATTTTTATATGTTTGGTAACATGTTTTATATCTCTATCTTTTTTTTTCCCCCCACTAGCCTAGAGCTTAAATTTTTCTCTATATTGTACCGTTGGATATTATTTCTTTATTCTTTTTTTTTGTTCCCCTCTAAAGCTATTTTTCTCCTGCTCACAGTATGCATGTCATTAGCTGACCATTTGTGAGTTATTTATAGCTGTGGGTTCTAGTAGCATCATGTAAAGACAAAACAAACTTTTCACAGAGACTTGGTCAATTAAAAAAGTTGCTACCACAGCCAAACCAAGTAAAGCAAAGCTCTACAACCTGGTCAACAGTCTCTCAGACAGAGAAGGCTTGTCAAGCTCCAGTGCTGAGGCCCTGTAAGTGTACTACAAAGCTTATGGCCTTTTAACAGCAATGCCAAGGCTGTATTACAAGGTTAAGTGCTCTCGGGGATTCCTGTCCTTATCTTCTATGTACTGGCTGCATGTGTTAGTTACCTATTTGTTAGCTATTTAAAATAGCACATTCCCTCTTATTTTCCTTTCTTGCCTTGCTCACTGACTCATTAAAAATTTTGTCCTTACCAAAACTGTAAAAAAAACTGTTTAAGGTTACATAATTCCCTTCAGAATTTGCAAAGTGATGCAGCTTCCATCATGAACAAAGTGAATGCAGGGACGGGGATGGGCTGGAGTGAGTGTGGAACATATTGAGCTTGTTAGAAGAGCAGAAGAGGACAGAGTAGAACAGACATACTGTTTGTTGGTGTAGAAGGAAATTTCTGACGGAAGGGAATAATAATGATAATGATGGACACTGCAAATCCAATGTGGATAATCGCGTCAGTGACAACTTTATTCAGGCGAATGCTATATTTATACAATTCTGTTAATGCATGCACAGGTGTCAATTAGTGATTTGCTGCAAGCCTAAAGGTTACGTTTACATAGCCCTCCTACTTAGTTTAAACAAGCAGTTATTCTTCTTCTACAAGGGTCTTTGTTTTCCTACAAGGGTCTTTGTTTAGCGAAGTTGCTTACCAAGTCTTCAAGGACGCTGTCCTTGGAAGTTGCTACACACTATGCTACAGCATACAGCTTACGTGCAAGATGTGCAGGCTAGCTGAGGCTTACTGATATCAACATGTTATTGCAAGCAGTATAATCATAATTGTCTACAAAGCCTGATTGTTCAATACCTTCTAACACAGAACCTGTTCATGGCTATTTATGTTAAGCTCAGCAATACTAGATCTCTCCGAATATACCTCGTTTTGCTGGCCCAGCAGCTGTATACAGTCACCATGGCCTCTTTCTGCAAGCCATTCTCCAACAAATTTCCTTGATGAATTATTAAGAATCTGAGTCAGAGGTGTGTTGTGAACAAAGTCATATGAAATGAAGCTGAATTGCAACTTTTTCCTGCCCCTCTCCCCCCCCCCCCCATTCAATTATGCTATGATTACATGGGAAAATTACCCCTGCTATTTTCAATTGTATCAGCTGCTGTCTTGCTTCTGCATCCTGATACACACACACTGTTGTTGTAAATAGCTTCACTATGAATGGCCAAACCAAGAAAATCTGGCTTGTATACATGTGACTGATAGGAAGTGGAAAAAAAAAACAATTTAGGTATAATCCTCAAAATGAAGGCATATTTTGCCTCAGCTTTTAAGAAGAAAAAAACAGGCAGTTTAGTGTGATAAAGGTGGAAGCATAACTCCAGAGCATTCTCTTTAATGCACTTTAAGACTACAGTATCGACAATGCTCAAATATTATTAGTTCAGCATATTTTTAAGGTGTTGATGTTTTCATAAACGGGATAATCCACCTCTGTATTCATACAGAGCTGTATAATCAGTCATTACCAGAAAAAGGAGCAGATCTTGGGTTTTCAAAGTCTGTAAATTATGTAAAAAGATGCTTTTTACATAATTTATTGCAATTCACATATGACCTCCAAGACTACTGTAGAAATTTCTTAAGCTTTTTGATCTTCAGCAATAAAAGCAGCAAAATATATCAATCCTTATGCTGAACTGTCCTAATTTGGGATTTTTCTGATGGTCTTATCTCTTAAATTTAGCAGGCTAGAATGTTTCAAAAGTATTGACAATGTACTTGACTATCAGGCAATCACTGCTTCTCCGCTTTCAGGACAGCTTTGCAATAATTATTGCAGGGATGGTTGTGATAACACAAGCTGAGATGCTTATTAGGTCTGGAATGGATGACACCTTTGATCACTTTAAAAATCTAAGATTCTGTAATAATAGAGGAGTTTAACTGTCTGGACAACTTCATCTGCAAGTTTAAATAGAACCTCTAACAGAATTCAAAGCTTTAAAATCCTTTTAAAGATTAAGGTGTAGGCTTAAGATGGAGTACTTTGGGCAAGAAATTCTTTGTTTGCACTTTCTAATCATGACTGACAGTTCAACTCTGGAGTATTAAGGGTGTCTTTCTGTGTTTTTCTTTATGTTTGATATTTTAAAGTTCTAAACTGATTTGATTTTAAGAGGACTCATCAGAAAGCCCAAAGCATAATATTACAAGATAAGATGGTGGATAGCTGTGATATAAAAAGAATGTATGTGACAAGGATAGATCAAGAGGGAAGATGCAGTGATTTGGGATAGCCAGTAGAAGAGCTCAATTTCCTACTGACTGATTTAAAACAGGGTCGACAATACTGCTATTTATACTTGGGATCAAGTAAAAGGGAGGATATTTTCACACCTATAGAAGATGTTCACGTAAAGTTGAAGAATGTTAAGAAGCTGGAAATAACTGTGAGTGTTCCGTTAAAAGGAAGGGAGGGATGTAAATAGTGTTTCTTCACAGACTCACATCAAAGAGCAGGTGTCTGACTAAATAGCTGTTCTGTTTCCTTCATCCTGCTGCTTTAGAAACAGTATCCATTCCCGTAATATACTGGATGGTGTAGAAATGCTGGATTAGATGCTTCATTATGAAAATTGCCTTATAAGAATAAATTTTAAAAGATTTAAAGTAGTTTTTCCTGTCTGATGCTCTATTTAACTAGTAAACATCTAATCTTGTTGAGGACAAGAATATAGTTGGTCATAAAATAAAAGAAGTGGGAGCTGAAAGTGCAGTCCTGTGAAAATTGGTACAATGTCATTTACAGAAGAAATAACAATGTATAGGAATGTGGTTGTTTTTTTCAATTATTCTCAGAGGTCCCTGGAAATGTTAATAGTGTTGACATTAAGTGTTAAAGTGAGGCTTTGCTGACAGCATCAACAAAAAAATTGGACTGATACAACTTTCCCCTCATTGTTTACTAAGAGATTTTGGTCCCAAAAAGGTACAGTAATATCAAAATGTACCCATCAACAAGATGTGTTATCTTAAGCATTAATCAATTTAATTAAAAAAGGCAAAGCTTGAAAAATATTTCACAATAGTAGTTGTGCCAAAAACCTGAGCTCTTTATTCAGTATAGTTCAATTAATGTCACATTTTAGTGGATGGAGTGTATTTACTTCTAATTTCTTCATTAATCTGACCTCTTCAAAAGTGTCATGTTAACATTTTGGTTGCTTTCTTAACTTACCTGGAAAAGAAAATAATTAAGGCTTCCACTGGAACACCTCATTCCCCTGCCATACTGCTGCAGCTGGAGTCATCTGGCAGATTCCAGTTAGACTTGCCTTGTTCTCAGGAAGGATCTCACAGTATCACTGTACACTCTTCTACTGAAATTTTGCTTCATATAGAATAGAATGGAATAGAATAAAATAGAATAGAATAGAATAGAATAGAATAGAAACAACCAGGTTGGAAGAGATTTCCAAGATCATCCAGTCCAACCTATCACCCAGCCCTATCCAGTCATCTAGACCATGGCACTAAATACCTCACCCAGTCTTTTCCTGAGCACCTCCAGAGATGGTGACTCCACCACCTCCCTGGGCAGCCCATTCCAATGCCAATCACTCTCTCTGTGAAGAACTTCCTCGTAACATCCAGCCCATACTTCCCCCGGCACAACTTGAGACTATGACCCCTTGTTCTATCTAACACATTGCAGGCTTGCTGGTTTTTCCAAGGTACATTTCAGGAACTTGCTTATATAGGGAAGTACGTATGCAGAGAAGGAAAGCTTATACTGGATTTGCTCACAGCTTGCTAGTCTTGAATCAGCAAATACCTTTGTGATTACAATGCATATGCAAGACTATTTTTGTCCCTATGTAAGCTAAGCCTATGCAGCAGTCACTGGTATGACTATTGCTCATCTGGAGAGATGTGTGCTGTTGTTATAAAAGAATCTTATATCAGCTGAGGTGTGTTTGTTCATGTCCTTAGAAATGGATGCTAAACTTTCAATAGCTGCTGACTAGAAAAAGCTCCTCTTCCTTATTGCTAATGTATTCGAATGTAAAGTATCTGCTAGAGGTTGCCAATTTCCTAGTAGTAGTAGTAGTAGTGCAACTGTTTCCTTAGCATAAACTTCTGGGATTTAAAAGTGTCTTGTACCTGTTTTCACGCTCTCTCTTGTAGCAGATCTAATAGACATTGACTTTATGTATATACATCACTTTTAAGTAATGTACAGGTCAATACTGACATGAATAAAAATGTACTCTGTCTGTTCTCTGAGTGGTTTACAGCTGCAAATTCATGATACAATGAAACCCTGTGAAAGAGGAAGCTGTATTATAGAGTGATGGGATGAGATTACTTGTAGTTATGTGCTACTCATCCAAGGTGCTTAGAGACAGTAGAAATTAGCAGCAGCATAACATATAAGATTTTTTTTTGTCTCAGAATTGGGCAAAGTTTTCTCCTGGAAGGTGAGAGGCTTTAGAATGACAGTCACTTTCTAGGCATTACATGAAGCAGGTCCTTCTTCAAAACTTAGCTGCATTTAATGACTCAGTTACTTAAGGGATTCAAATAAAATGTCTTGAATGAAAAAAATCACCTTTTAATGGGACAATGACATGCTAATGCAGTTGTTTACTGCTTATATCTATTCCCAAATGTGCCTGTTTTTCAGAGTGACTTGATATTTAATTTGAAAGAAATTAATTGCAGTCATAAAAGTTTATTTACTATACATATATAGACAGCTTTATTATAGCAACATTATGAGTTCCTAAGCATAAAGTGTTAAAATACATAATTAATTTGATTTAGGAAGCACGAAATGTTACTTGTTTAAATCTGTAGCCTCATCTTTCCTGCTTATATTTGTGGGAAGCCTCTTACATCATTAATTCTCTTCGCTATTTGATTAACCTTCTCAAAAGTTCATATATTTAATGGATGAGTTTCTCTCTCTCTTCAGTGACTTATCAGAATCACTGAGGACTAAAGATTTGAGTGTTTTGGAATTGCTGTTGCAATTAATTTCTATAAATCAAATATTTAAAATGCATTAATACTTGCTACCTTTTGTAGAGTAATTTGATGTGCTCTAAGTGGTCCTAGGTGACCTGCTTTAGGTGATCCTGTTCTGGCAGGTGAGTTGGATTTGATGATCTTTCAAGGTTGTGTGGTTTGCAATAAAAACATAGCTGTTAGGTGGACAGTGACAATACTTTCATAAGCAGTTGTAAAACTGTATCCAGGATTGGTTTGGATGGCATTTTTTTATAGTAAATCAACAGATTGAAAAAGACTGAGTTTTTTTTAAAGATAATAAAGACATGTCTTTGTCCAGTTGGTGAATTTTGTTTATGTTTTCATTTATACTTTATTTAAAAAAAAATGAGATCTGTTTCTCTTCAATTCTGGGTGGTTTTAATTTTTAGCCTAGTTTTGTCATCAGAGCATGTCAGTGCTCTTCAAAATTCTGACAAGATTCTTATGCATCTGTGGGCTCAATATAATTATTAAAAGTAAGATTGAAAATATATGTGTAATAAGAATTACTTTGAGTTATTTTTCATCTTCATATCTCTAAACTGTACAGGCAAAATTTAAACCGCATGTCTGGTTTCGTTTTCATTGTTTCCTTTCCATTATTAGGCCACTGACATCTGTGATCCAAATCCAGTCATGATGCTTATTCTGTGTGTCTATCTGTATGAAAGTCTCCCTCACTACTTACCCAAGAAGACTATAGAATTTACAGGTGCTCTCCATGCAACTGTGGTTAAACAGGTACTGATACTATTGAATTTCAATTCGTAACACTACAAGGTTAAAATAATGCAAGTATATATGTATATATATAATGTATTCACTGTGATGAATGGGTTTCATATAATTCACAGACCACAGGATGTTAAGGGTTGGAAGGGACCTCTGGGGATCATTGAGTCCAACCCCCCTGACAGAGACCATAATCTAGTGCAGGTCACACAGGAACACATCCAGACAGGTCTTGAAAGTCTCCAGAGAAGGAGATTTCATAACCTCTCTGGGCAGCCTGTTCCAGTGCTCCATGACCCATGCAGTAAAGAAGTTCCTCCTCATGTTGAAATGGAGCTTTTTGTGCTGTAGTTTATACCCATCACCCCTTGTCCTATCACAGGGCACAAGTGATAAGTGAGAAGAATTTGTCCCCTCCCTCTTGACTCCCAGCCCTTGTATGTTTATAAACACTGATTGGATCCTCTCTAAGTCTTCTTTTCACCTGACCGAAAAGCCTCGGGTCCCTCAGCCTCTCCTCATAGGGCAGTGCTCCAGCCCCCTAATCATCTTTGTAACTCTCTGTTGGACTCTTTCAAGCAGATCCCTGTCCCTGCTGAACTGAGGAGCCCAGAACTAAATGCAATATTCCAGGTGAGGTCCCACCAGGGCAGAGCAGAGACGGAAGAGAACCTCCTTCAATCTGCTGGCCACAGTCATCTTAATGCAGCCCAGGATCCCATTGGCCTTCTTGGCCACAAGGGCACACCGCTGTCCCATGCATAGCTTCTTGTCCACCAGGACTACCAGCTCCTTCTCCACAGGGCTGCTTTCCAGTAAATCACCTCCCAGCCTTGTACAATGTATTATTCCTTCACAGATGCAGGACTCTGCACTTACCCTTGTTGAACCTCGTTAGGTTTGTCTGTCCAAGTCTCTCTGGAGAGACTACTAAATATGGAAGTTGGGAGCATATATGTCCTTTTTTTAATTTTTTTTTTTTTTTTGCTTTATTTTCGTGCTTGAGATCCTCAGTTCCACTGCTGGTTTTTTTTCCCTATGCTTGTAAGCATGGAAAAAAATCTACAAGTCTGACAAATCTGAGATCAAAGATAGAGAGGAATAAGCGATTAACAGGAATAAGGGTACAATGTACTCTGCAAAATGAGTTCTTAAAAAAGTTGTTGTTGGATACTCTGTGGGAAGTCTATACTCCTTGGGAAGATAAATGATCTACCAAGTTATTTGATTTGATATCCTTAATCTGTATTTTGGATCTTAGATGCTGAATGGACCTTTCGTACTCTGAAAATTGAATAAAATTATTGTTGTTGTTGTAGGTGTGTCTGAAAAACCCAAGCAGCAAAGCCTTGATGTACAATGCTATTCTTGTAGGAAGAGATGCTGATGATTTCTCATTACCTAAAGGAAACACTGTCACCATTGCCCCTAAGTAAGTAATGTTTTTTTTTCAGTGTTATTACTATGTCTAGCTTATTAATAACTTTCTGATTTAACAGTAGGAGAACTAGAAAGCATTAGATACCAGTGTCCATGATTTCAAATTTACTTCAGCATAGACTGCCCATTGGATCACAGTTCCTCTAGAACATATCCAACTGCTCTAGCATGGAACAAGTGTGAATATCTGGTCTTGTGTGGCTCTTTCCACATAATGCAGGGAAATAGCTGCTCTAGCAGCTATAGCAGTCAGTCTCCCTTTCCATCTCTGACCATGATATTCCCAGTGCTGTTTCTTTTTTTTGCTTGTTCCTCTGTCTTTCTGGTATTTTACTCTTAAATATGCTTACACAGAGGTGCCACCAGTTTGGCTGATGGGCTCAGCTGTCCTGTGGTGAGTCCATTATGGAGCCAACTGGAAATGTCTGTGTCTTTTCTTACATTGCCACCTGCACTAATTATCTGGTTATCTATCAAGAATTAATATTTCTATATTAATTGGCCAAGATGAAACTGGCTTTAATCCTGAGAAGCTGAACACCAGAGAGATCTTTCAAAGACTGTATACTGACATTCTGCTCTGGGTTCTGGAATGCATCATAACATTCCCAGTGTAGCTGAGTGCATGTAATATAATAAATCTTTGATCTGAGACTTCCACTGTCCAGGGGGCTGGACTGCCATATAGACTTGGAGTTCCCAACAGTGATATGGTATAGCTCTCTAAGCCCTCTTATGTGGTGGAGACATGCCTTTAAGTCATATATATAGATAGGTACTCAGTCTGAGTATCTTAACAAGAGAAATGAGGAAAGCTACTTGATTAATATTTAAAAAGACATTTCTGGGAAAGGGACCTGTTTAACTGCAAACAATATCATAGAATCATAGAATGTCAGGGGCAGGAAGGGACCTTGAAAGATCATCTGGTCCAGTCCCCCTGCCAGAGCAGGATCATCTAGAGCAGATCAAACTATATTTAAACCAGACCTTTTTATAAGAACAACGACTTAAAGGTGAAGTTGTAAATTTTCAACCTGGAAGTAGTGAAAGTGATTAGCAGTTAATGACAAATTGTTTAACTGTAGGGTTTTTTTCAAATCACAGAACACTGAAACTAGTGCAAGAAGTGACCTCAGAAAGTTATTTAATTAAGCTTTCTGCCTCAGATAATTTATAGTGCTTCCTCGGAAAAATGCTTTTGTCAGATGGTAGTTATCAGAAGCAACTGAAGGATGATTTGGTTGCACCTAATGGCCTGCAATGTATAACTACATTGGATTGTGTTATCTTGTGATTTCTGTGGGCATTAAATTCTGCAAATTTGATTCCTCAAAAAAACTTTTTATCATTAATTTCCTCCACTGCAATATAACAAATAAAAGAGAATTTGATTGCTTGCTTTTTTGAAAGCAGGTACACACTAAACTGATGAATTATTAAGTCTTTGACCCCTACAACTGAAGTGGGTGTGGACAGAGCTAGTTATAGTAATATGAGAATGAACAAGGTTATAGAAGAATTCCATGAGCTGAGTTTTTGGTGACTTTACATAGCTCACAACACAGTTGAATAGAGAAAAAATAAACATTGTTTTCCCTGATGCTGGCTTTGCCACAGAAGGCAACAGTTCGTAACTCAAATCAAATTTTCTGCTGTTGCATAAGCCTAGGAGCAAAGATCAGACAGAATGTTCCATCCTCTCCATTTCCCTGTCATTCCTATTTGTGATAAGTGTAGAGTGTATTTCATATCGGTTGATCTTTAAAGTGGCTTTGGGAGAGGATGTCTCAGACAGTATACTTCTCTGGGAGTCAGCAGTCCCAGGATGCATTTTCCAGGATGTTTTGAATGGCAGGGTGACTTAGGAGCTTCAGGCTCTGGGGACCTTAGCAACCCTTCACCGTCAAAAGTGACAATATCTGGGGGCTCTGCAGCAGGGACGTGAAAGCTGTAAGAGCCAGGCTTTCAGAATTTCATCGCTGATCCTCCAAACTTACATTCTGAGACTTGTGGTGTTAGGAAGAACTCTGGACAGCATCACACTCCTTTATCATAGCTGTTGAGCCTAGAGATCATGCTGGGCAAGTTTGTTACTTTTAGTCATTGTTTCTGCAGTTTGGTGAGTTATTTTCAATGCTACTGTACCTTTTTGAGATTAAAGAGTTGGAAATAGTAGATTTGAGCTTTTTAGATGGAATTTGGTGAGTTAATGGCTCTTGTTCCAATTGTGCCTAACACTTTATTTGCTTTAGTGGATGTTTTCATGAAGCTATATGCCACAAATCTGGAGTTATCAATGGTGATTTATAATGGCTTTGAGGCCATGATCTTATATCAATAGAGAATATCTTGTCCTTTGGTTGTCTGTCACTTTGTGGTCCTACAGTCTTTTCACCATCAACCTCTTCTCTTTACAACCTGGATCATCTTAGAACATCAGTAAACTTCCTTACTTTCCAGTTGTCACAGACCTTTGAGGAGTCCATTAATGACCTTCCTGTATAGTAAGTGTTAGTTCCTAAATTATGTTTCCTTCTTTTATCAAATCATAGAATTGTTTCAGTTGGAAAAGGCCTCTAAGATTGAGGTCAGCTGTCAACCTAAGACCACCATAGCTAATAAACCATGTACTAAGGTGCCTTGTCCATGTATTTCTTATGCACCTATTCCAGTGTCTGTCCACTCTTTTCATAAATAGTTTTTCCCTAATATCCAATCTATACCTCCACTAGCACAATTTCTTCTCACCCTATCACCTGATGCTAGAAGAGATGGATCCCCACCTTAGCCCAACCTCCTTTCGGGTAGTTGTAGAGAGCAACAATGTCTCACCTCAGCCTCCTCCAGACTAAACAATTCCAGTTGGTTCAGTTGTCCTTTGAAAGACTTATTCTCTAGATCCTTTCTGTGTGGACATGCTGCAGCAACTCAATGTCTTGTAGTGAGGAGTCTAAAATTGAACTATCATTCTTCTGATCTTCCCCAAATGTTTTAAGGTGTTTGTGTTCTATTCATCATCATTCAGTTTTTGGGTCCCAAGAGAGTTTTAAATAAGTGTACCGCATGTTTTTTTAAAATTTCATTTTCCCTGGTCCATCATAATAATGAGATAAAAGACCTCCCAGAAAGTTTCTTTTACAGCAGCTATCATCCAAGGACAAATCCTGCCCTTACTTCCTATCAAAATAGGGGTATAGAATTTCTACTTTCATTGTGATTGCTCAACTTACATAAACACAGGGGTTCATTTTGTTAACTTGAAAAACTAGTTGTGTGATGGTTTTAGGTGTTAACTCCCCCCCATCCTTATGAAATCACCCAGACTAGACTCATCTGACTGGAAGTTAAGGAATGAAGCTTTATTTAGAGCTTAGCACAATTTACAAGCATATATACACACAAATATATGCAAATTAAAAGTAATACAGAAACACGACACCCCTCCCAGAACAATCAGATTTCCAGAAGGGCTGTGGACCCAAACCTCCTCTGACCCCCCTCACTTTCCCTCCCTTCAGAAATAACCAGATCAACCTACATATATCTCCTGTGATAAATCTGGAGATCTGAGGTGAGATGTCAAAAAGGTTACAAAGAGATTAGGGGGAAAAGGGTTAGGTCAAATTAGAGTTAAGGCAGAGGCAGCCACAAAGACCCTACCACCAGACAGAAGGAGCAGAACTGAGAGCTGAGTGTGTGAGAAGTGTCTTATCTATATTTTGACTAGTTGTGTTTCTCAGCAGAAGAATGGGTGATGTAGGGTACTTCCCCCCCTTCTTTCTCACAGCTAAGGATTTAAATTCTCTCAGTAAAATATCCCAATTAGCCTCAAACCAGCACAAGTTGTTATTATGACAGGTGTAACCCAAATCTGAATTAACATGATTCCATTGAAGACATGTTATGCTGATTACTCTTACAGATCCTTCACCAGTTACTTAGTTGTTCAGTACACCTACAGGACATAATAGACATTTCACCTACCACTGCTAGTTGATAGCTTCTGCTTTCTCAGTTATTGGAAAACCAATAAATCACATCATTCTGTCCTCTATTTTAATTATTTTCTGTCAGGCTGCACAGTTCCTATTAATTGTTCAATGGAGGAGGCTGATCTGGGTTAGGGAGAAGCCTCTCCTTTACTTTCTGCTATCTCTTCCAGAAAGACAAGTAACAAATCTGACATGGATAAATTTAACATTTTCCTATATTTTAAGAATCTCTTTAAAATATTTTTTAAAGTGACATCACCTTGGGTAAATTAAGAATCATTCTATGATTCTATGATATGTTTTCACCGTATGTAAAATTTAAGATGTTTTCAGCTACATAGAATGATATTACAATGAAAGTATAAACCAGTCAGCTGAGGTTTTGGTATCTATTTAGAGATATTCTGCTTGCATCTACAAAAAATTAGGTATTTATCTGTTTGGAGAAGGTTTTCTCTGCCCTAGTTGTGTGTGTAGAAAGACAGAGTATATTTAGAGTCTCCTTCTGCTTTTAGACCAAATCTACACAATATAATTTTTCTGACCTTCATTCAGCCTCAATACATCATTCTCAAGATTGGAAATTGATTTTGAGAGCTTTGAAGTGCAAGATTCAGCTACTAAACTTGTTAAAGTACTAATGCAAATCAAGTCTTAATTTAACTCTTAGCTAGTCAAAACCCTCATTCCATGTAGCCTCCTCTTCTCCAGTTTCCCATCAGATACTTGAGATATTGCTTATCGAATAGAACTTGTTTTTTTCCACCTTTTAATTTGTCAGCTTTACTAATTATTTGAAGGAGAATAGAATAGAATCAATCAGGTTGGAAGAGACCTCCAAGATCATCCAGTCCAACCTATCACCCAGCCCTAGCCAGTCATCTAGACCATGGCACTAAGTGCCTCAGCCAGGCTTTTCTTGAATGCCTCCAGGGATGGCAACTCCACCACCTCCCTGGGCAGCCCATTCTAATGGCAATCACTCTCTCTGGGAAGAACTTCCTCCTAACATCCAGCCTATACTTCCCTCGGCACAACTTGAGGCTGTGTCCCCTTGTCCTGTTGCTGGTTGCCAGGGAGAAGAAACCAACCCCCACCTGGCTACAACCACCCTTCAGGTAGTTGTAGACAGCAATGAGGTCACCCCTGAGCCTCCTCCAGGCTAAACAACCCCAGCTCCCTCAGCCTCTTTAATGAGAATTTGATTAAGAACATCCAGCTCTACCTCACAACACTGTAATGGAGGAGTAATTAACAGTGAGATTTTTTCCAAAAAAAATCAATATTGTTTATTAATTTTCAATATTCAGGAGTCTCACATGTACACCACCACTTTCCCTCCTCCCCACCCCCAATTTTAATTACAGTCAGTCTCTTTTGCAATGGTCATGGAAACATTGTAGAAAGGATTAACTAGATCTAGAACAAATAGCTAGCAATAACACAACATTAGTTGAACTGGAAGAGAAGGTTCCTGCAGATAATTACACCACTATACTGCTTGTCCACTAGATGGACTCAAGGAACAACTTTCTGCTTTAATGCAGGAGGCTAGGATTCCATTAGATTCAATTACAGAGTTTTGCTAGAGAAGCTTTGAGTGTTTACCAATATTAGCTCCCGACTTGCAGGCCTAACTACAGCTTCAGACAGTACCCCAAACACTTTCAGAGAATTCTGTTGATGTCTTGTTAACCACTGGGGCTTCTGATTCTTCTCAGGCTTTACAGACTGCTGGGCAAAGGAGGCAGACAATTTTTGACCTTATCCTGCTTGCTCTGGATGATCTGTGTGTCCCTTCCAAGGCTCCTTCTCTTGGCAGGATGTCTTGCAACATGTAGTCTTGGCATGGATGTCACGCTGGCTAAGCAGGCTGATTGCATAGAGACACACACTGGGCTTGTTATTCAGCAGAGCTAACTTAGAGCTCAGCATGGCATGGCTGAATGCAATAAGGCAGTAACACTGTCAGAAGCAGAGAGCACATTAAGGCAGGAACAATGGTGGCAGCAGCAAGCAAGCAAGCACGTTTTCTCTACCGGCTCATTTCTCTTATCAATGTAGCCCAAGACCCAAAGGGCCTTCAGACACAAATTAGCCAATCAGAATGGCAGTTAGCTGATCTTAACTATATCAGGTTAAGCCATAAGCTTACTTTACCCAAATCTGGGAAAACACAGGCTTTGCACAAGGCAGGCACAAGCCAAGTGTATGTACCTTGTTTACCACAGGATGTGAACAGGAGCAAAACAAGCCTAGGCAAGCCAGGGTCCGTAGACTCAATGGCTCCAGGTTCTTTATCCTCTTTCCTGCGGTTGCTCCTCCCCAAAACAGGAGGAGGGAGAGCACAAAAACATGTCTGGGCAGGCCAGGACATGTTCAATCTTATTTTGACCTATTCAGGCCTACCACAACAAACATGCATAACAAGATGTCTGATTGTTCAACTCGGCAAAACCTGTTCAAAGTCGTTAACTTAGGGTAATACTATAAGGAAAGAGGCTTTCCTATGCTAGAGCGTGTGGGAAGAAAAATTAAGCTACATGCTGAGGTCATAAAAAGAAATAAGGACTCAACATTGTTCTTTTTCCATCTATGTAGTTCTCCTGTTAGAGTGTTTTAAGGTGCTCTTAAGCAGAAGATTGAATTTCTTTCCTTTCTAACCCACTTCCTTTCCATAGACTCTAAAGTGTGCTTCTGAAATGACATTTGAGTGATTTCTGTGTCACAATTTGGTGCCTAAACTACTGTTATTATGACTATTTTTCCTAGGAGGCAAACAAGTATAAATGTGGAATTCACCAGTCGTTTTCTGCGGCCTGCTGAAGCGGTGCTGCTACTGATCTCAAAGCATGTGGGTGGAATTCACGGTGTCACACTGACATTCTCTCTGAAATCTGAAGTCAAGCATATTGAGCCTGCTGTAAGTCTATGTGTGTGTGCTTAATACTCTAACAAAACTATTGTTAATCTGTATGTTGCATCAAACCAAAGTGAACACAAGTGAGAATTAGCAACAGCATTATCTTCTGACATAGGAATTTTCAGATATCCAATCTTAGGCAGGGAAAGTCCTAGAGGAGTACATTAGATCCTGAAGGGTATAAATCACACTTATTCAGGATCTAAACTGCCCTGATTGCTCTGAAAATAAATCTGAAGCCCTTTCACCATATGAATGCATTTGCAAATTTCATTGTAGAGTTGATGTTATGCTTCAGCCTAGTGATTTTGGGTGCCATATGTAGATAGACAGTAATTTTTTGCTAGGTGTTGCTATGCTTATTTGTGCTTTTAAACTTTAGACAGCCTGTAGATGTAAGATATATCCAAGAAATAGGGCAGAGGTAAACATGTGTTATCAAACATTCATTGAGCAGATGCAGATATGTCTTCTTCTGACCTTAAGAGCATTTATGTGGCTCTCTATTTTTCTTTTACATGATTCTCTTTCCACCATAGCAATAGGTACTAATGTTAGAAATGAAGGTTGAAGCAAGAGAAAGAGAATACATGGAAAGATAAAAAGAAAAAAAGCAGCTAGACTCATGCTTGGCCTTGTGCTATCATTTGGAAGAACATTTACAACGTTAATGTATGTTTAAAAAATCTTTAGCCATTCTTTACTGTCAACAAAGCCTAGAATTTAAATTATATTAATTTTGTAGTCAACAGTGGTCAAACACATGGTTCTAGTCCTTGTAATATCTTCCTCTATGTTTATGTGCTATACATGAATACAATCTCGCAACTTTTTTCATGTTGATGTAAATTTTGTTGCCTTTTAGGATACATTAAAATGCAAAGTCCCATGCTATGAGCTGAAAAAACTTATCCTGAACATTACTAATCCCTTCAGAACTGATGGCATATTCAGGTAGGCAATGTTGTAAAGACAAATCTTTACTAATCATGCTCTTTTTTCAAGTCTCTTCTATAATTTTCTTCTTAAAAATATAAAACCTTGAGGCTGAATTGTAGCAATTTACATTAGCAAAATTGCTGCAGGCACTATGAATTGGAAGCTATCATAACATAAATAAGCCTTAATTGAAATCCATCTGAGCACCAGCTGTAAAGCTTTAATCAAATGAAGTTCACAAACCTTGCTTGTACTTTTGTGTTCAGCTGAAGTCCAGCCAAATTCCAAAGAGAAACAAAACATGTTAATTAATAAATGGTCACTTCCCCTCACCTAGTCTGCTTTATCCTGCTATTTAAATTTTCAGACACACAAAAGAAAACCCCATGGTTTTGCCTTGAGGGCCACATCGCTATCACTTAACCTTATGTTTCATCTACATGCATTGTAGACTGAGCAACTACAGAGTTAGTGATGTTGCTTTCTCAATACAAAAGAGAGAGTACTGTGCCCTTTTAAAATCTTTTTATCCCATCTGACTCCATATTTTGTCTTCAGTCTTACAGAGCTTAAGCTCTATAAGGTCCATGCCATTCATTTACTTACAAGAAACATCTTCCCTAAAAAAGTTTTGGCTTCTTTTACTGATCTGTTTAATCATCACATTGTACAGGCTGCAAATTAAACTTCTCTTTTCCTCCTCGAATGGGTTTGGTATAGATCTGAAATAAAAGATTCTTTGTATGGCATTTCCAGTGATTTGAACCATCACTGGATGCATTGCTTAGTCAAATAATACTGGGAAATGCATTTTTGATTCCAAGGAACTAAATCTTTTCCAGAAAATTGGGCTAAAAAAAAGAAATCATAGAACTAGGTTTATCATGTGGTAGAATTTAAGGAAAGGACAAATTAAATGTATGAGTACCTCTTTGCACTCATGTTAAATATTTAGCAAGTGTCAGGTGTTTCCAAACACTGTAAATCCTGCACCCTCAACTAATCCTTTCCTATCACCTATTTGTTAGATGTTGACCATTGACCATTCTATCAATTAACATTGCATTCTGCCTTTTTACAATTCCTAGCTTTTAATACTCCTGTAAAGATTATATATATATTTAAATTACTGTATATCTGTACTTCATGAAGAAAAAATAGTTTAATACTTTTAAACCTACCTGTTACAGTTCTTTGTGAGGTACTGTAGCTGTTTCTTTCCTGAAACTAGAAAAGTATTTTTATAAGATACAGTGAAAAATAATCTAGTCCTTATTCTTTAAATACAATTCAGCCTTTGGGCTGAGAAACAGCTAATTGTGATCTAGATGATCATAATTTTATTGAAAAAAATTGATTTTAAGATCCAGTCAGTACTGAGCTAGTTGACATTTGCATCTGTATTTTCACTATGCGCTCTGTAATTATTGTTCTGTTTTTACTGTCATCTGAAAGTGCAGAGGACATGCAAAAGTGTATCTGATAAATGAATCAATTGTGTGCATGTAATGGAAATCTTACAGTGACAGCAAAAAATAATCTTTGACTGATGACTAGCAGTGGATAAATCCAATACCTGGAGTGGCAATAGCATGTCCACCATGTAATGAACATAAAAGGAAAGATGATCAGTAACATTTATGAAAAATTAACTGTAAGACACTGCTTGTGGTTTGGCAGAGAAATCACAGCATACTCAATAGATCCATTATTTGCAAAAGCAAAATAAACTTAACTGATATTTTTTAATGCAAATGTGCTCCAGGCTCATGAATGGCCTGAAGTACATGCCCTATGAGGAGTGTCTGAGGGAACTGGGGTGGTTCAGTCTGCAGAAGAGGAGGTTGAAGGGATACCTTGTTTCTCTCTACAACTCCCTGAAGAGATGTTGGAGAGAGGAGGGGGCAGCCTGTTCTCTGTGGTGCCAAGTGACTAGAGGAAATGGCTACAAGCTTCACCAAGGGACATTCAGACTGGGTATTTGAAAATATTTCTGCACTGAGACATTGGAATGGCCCGCTCAGGGCGGTGGTGGAGTCACCATCCCTGGGGGTGTTCAAGCACTGCGTGGACCTGGTGCTTAGGGACATGGTTTAGCTTTGTCCCTTTAGTACTGGATGATCTTTGAGGTCTCTTCCAACCAGATATATTCTGTGATTCCATAAATTCTCACTAAAACATTCTAGCTAGGCTTAAACCAGCACAATAGATTAGTCACACATTTAAGTTAGTAAAGATCATAGTGTAAATTACACTTCAGAAAATTCTTTCCAATTTAAAAATATTGTCTTAATTTTGAATTGGGCATTATTCTTCTGCTTTTGAATTTTACACATCATGGCATGACTGTGGACCATTCATATGATTACAAATCAACATATGATATTGATAAGGTAGTAGTTTAGATTTCTGAATAACTACTAAGTGCCTCAAGATTTTGCAAGCTTACATGAGCTTTTAAAATTACATAAGCTAAAAATCATCCAAAATATTTTAAGAAGAATTATTAAACAGAATTTGTGTATGAAAGTCCAGTAGAGAGCCACAAGGATGACTGGGGGGTCTCGATATCAGACTTACCTCAGAGTGCTAGCAACAGCAAAAAGTGGCCACACTAATTCACAGAAAATTCATTTCTGCATATGTTTGCCTTGGTATCTTGTCCGCCTATTAGAAGTCTCTTGTAGCTACTTCCTTGCAAGCTTTGGAGAAGGATGTTGAAATACTGAAGTGACCAGAACTGATTTTGCAAATTCTGGAGCTTTTCATATTCTCCCACCACCACTCTGTGTCACCCTAAACACCTGAATGCTATCAGAAATCCCATATTAAAGGAACTTGTAAATGCTGCTTTCTTATATCCTGATCTATCTCTGTAACTAAGACTTTGCTCTATGCTTACCCAACAAATACCTCTGCTAACTTCACTGAAACTTCAAAAACATACACTGAAACCATAAAACTATAGAATTATTTTGTTTGGAAGACAGCATTACAACATCCAAGAGAGAAAAAGACCTGTTGGAATCAGTCCACAAAGATCACAGAGTTGGAACACCTCTCCCATGGTGACTTATAGGCATTGTTAGAATGAATTCTATCCTGTCTAACCGGGGGGCCACCAGGCCCCCCGGCCTTTGTCTCCTTCACCATTCACCCAGTGCACACCATGAGGACTCACCAGTGATGATGGGAGGAGGATCCTCTGCCCAGTTGGGCACAGCTTGGGGCTTCTGCCTTAGCTGCAGCGATTATAAAGGGGAGTGGGCAGGGAAGGCAAAGTGGTCACACCTGGGGTGGGAGGAGATTCCAACAGAACCCAGGTGCTCTGGGTTTGGGGGGAAAAAGGGAGAAAATGGAGCAGGTGGTGTAGACAAGGGGCAGATATGTTGGGAAGGGGAAGGTGGTGGTAGTGGTGGTGAAGGGAGGGAGATGGACAGGAAATAGGGAGAAGTGAGATTAAAAAAAACCCAACAAACAAAAAAATCAACAAGGAAAGAAGTGTAAACTGGCCTGAAGTGTTTACATTGCAACCAGCCTTTTTATGACCAGCCTTTTTGTCACTTCTGCTTGGGGTAGGAACCAGACATTTTTACTGTCTCACTGTGTTGGCTGAAGAAGAGCAAGTCACACATGTCTGAGAGGAAAAAAATGAGGAATTAAAGAGGAAAACTATGAAATAAAAATTAAAAAAATATGTGTGTAGAGGACACAGCCTCAAGCTGCACCAGGGGAAATTTAAGCTTGAGATGAGGAGAAAGTTCTTCACTGAGAGAGTCATTGGCTACTGGAACGGGCTGCCCAGGGAGGTGGTGGAGTCGCTGTCCCTGGAGCTGTTCAAGGCAGGATTGGATGTGGCACTTGGTGCCATGGTCTAGCCTTGAGCTCTGTGGTAAAGGGTTGGACTTGATGATCTGTGAGGTCTCTTCCAACCTTGGTAATACTGTGATACTGTGATATATGTCATTATATATACATATATATATATATTTATACACACATACAAAGTGTGGGGTATTTCAGCAAGTTCTGCATGGGCGAGCAATGTACCCTTGTGGCCAAGAGGGCCAATNATGTCTGAGAGGAAAAAAATGAGGAATTAAAGAGGAAAACTATGAAATAAAAATTAAAAAAATATGTGTGTAGAGGACACAGCCTCAAGCTGCACCAGGGGANCAAGAAAAGTGTGTCCAGCAGGTCTGGAGGTTCTTCTCCCTCTCTCCTCTGCCCTGACAAGACAACACCTGGAGTATTGTGTCCAGTTTTGTCCTCAGTTTGAGAGAGACAGGGACTTGCTAGAGAGGGTCTTATGGTGTTTAAAGTATCTCTAACTGAAATTAATCAGCTTCTTTACAAAAATTTCATTTAAAAATCAGAATAAACTGAGTTTTGTCTTTGTTTTGCAAGTTAAAAATGTGATAACTCCATATACTTGCCATACTCCAGGGTAATTTTGCTGGAATCTACAAGTTACTTAATGCAGCCTGAGCAAGTATATCAAGCCATGCAAGTAAAGGCAACCCAAAAGTTCAGGTAAGTTCTCCGTAGCAACTGCTAACTATATTTAACTGAATTATACATTTCTATTGGTGTTACATCTTTATACATGGTTATGTTTATGCCCATTGTAAGGAATTTTAGGCTGGGACATGGAAAGATTGTAGAATTGTGTAACATTTAAAGACACTTTACAGATAACTCAAACACTGCAGAAAAGGTGAATATAGCATTGAAAATAAAATGGTAATTGTGTGTAATTGTGCTATTTGGCAAAAGCATTATCAAAGTTAGGACTGAAAGGTGAGCTGTTGATGCTGGGATATGGGAAACTGGTGTCTCAGGTGACTGAAATGCTGACAGTTAGCTACAGCTCAGTGCAGCAGGGTTAATTCTCGTTCCTGGGATAGAGGAAGTAGAAATATTTAAAAGTGCAACAGTAAAGTGAAGTTTCTATTTGAAAATAAGTAGTCTAGTATTCTAATTGTACTGAAGTGTAAAGTGTGCAGGTTCAGTAGCCTTCTGGAGACGTAAGAAGAGAATAAGAGGTTATTAGTGTGGTTGTATTGACATAAGTTAATATAGTTTCATCTAGATTTAGCTGCCCATGGACTGGTTTTCTAGCATGAGAAGTATGGAAGTAGAATTCAAAGTCAGCTTGGTAGGGGTATTAAAATGTCAAAGAATAAAAAAAAAAACCAAACAGCAATGGGAATCAAGGAAAGATAAAGAGAAGAATCTGTTCTTAAGATTTATATTCTGAAAGAAGGTATTTTTTCTTTCACTGCCTTCAGTTGTTAGACACTGAGCTAAACACCAACCAGTTTAGATGAAGAAGCAGAAATCTTTGTGGGCATTGAAGAGACAGGATGTAAATCAGAGTCACTGATTTACAGTCAGGTTTAAAGAAGAAAGTGAGAATCATAAAGGTTTGAGAACTAGAATTTGTGTTGGTCATTGGATGTGGCTGAGCATAGAGAAAGTATGCTGGTGGTTTGAATGGTACCCATTAAAACAAAAAGGTATTAAATGACAGTAAAATTTCAAGTTTACATTTAATAGCTACATTTTTCTTCATAGATTTCTTCTGTAAGACTCAGAAGTGGTAAAAGTATGCTAAGGATTCACTAATAGTCTTATTCAAAGATCATGATTAACATTTCAGGGTATGCATTACAATGACCATGAGTCATAAGGATGGTTCTTGATTGCACAGATTGATTTGCAAGAAGAGCTGTGAATGTGGGTAAATATTTTTACATCTTCAAACTCAGTCTAAAATTAAAAAGGAGCAATTAAGAGATTTCAAATCAAACTTTACAGAATATTGTATACAACTTTTTAATTCTATTTTTTTTTTAAACCAGAAATAATAAAATTAATTCAACTTTTTTTTTTTTTTTTCTGAATTTTATTCTTACACTTTTAGTTCTAAGCAGTTTCATTCTCAAGGGAAGAGTTAGGTTATGCAGAATACCTGTATGTACTTATTTATCTAAAAAGCTATTTCAGCAAATATGGTTTAGAAATATATTATCAGGAGTCATCACGATTTTGATTAACATTTGACATACTAGCAATTGATGTATACTAATGTAAGCCATAGTGCCCCTTCTGGGTAGCTCCTGTATTACTTTCTCTCATAGTCTGCTATTAGATCACAAACTATCCCACAGAATGTGGAAACTGGCAAAAAAATAGAATTGAGTTTTGTGTTTAAATGTTTTGGTATTTTCACTGCACTAATATTCAGTTCCTTGTACTCTTTCTTGCTCTAATAAAATGTTTCCTTGCTTTTGTCTTCTGAAGTTCGTTGATGAAGTTGCTGCTCTCTGGACTTAAAGATTTCCCTATGGTGCCTTACACTTTTTATGTCTCTTTTTGCCTTTGTAGTATATAAAATCTGGAACTGCAAGGGACTAAAAAGATGATCTCATAAATTCTGCTTCAAATACAGAAAGCAAAGTGCATTTACTTTTCTGAAAGTTTGTTGGGTAGAAAAAACAGAGTTATTAGCTAGTTTGGACCCTGGACTGTAGAGTAAAGGCACACCAGTGCATGTGTATAGATAGCTATGATGAGATGGTGATCAATGCAGACTACCTATGTCGACTGCATATATGATTTTGCTTTTGATCTTCATTTTTGGAATACCTGATAATATGGCAAGCCCAGCCTCTTCCTGATACTCTGTAGGAAGAGGTAGCTGACAACTCAGAGGTAATAGGTACTAAATTTTCTTACTGGTGCACAGGTGTGGAAGTGGGTTGGAAGTATATGATCTTTAAGGTCCCTCTAGTTCAAAGTGTTCTGTGATTCTATCTTGTAGTACAAGATTGAACTGGTTAGACTAAACCATAACAAAAATGAAGTGAAAGTATTCACACTTGCCTTTGTCTCTACAGGGTCTTTATACCAAGGAATTGAGAGGTGCCCTCCTAAAAGAACCATCACCTGTAAATTAGGCTTGCAGAACTTTCCGTTCACGTAATACACACTAAGATTCCCTTGCCTTGGAAGGGACAAGTTGTGTTTGCAAAATACCTCAAAACAAATGAGGCAGCTTGTGAAGGTCCTTTGTCACCGTCTCCCCTGTTAAACTGAATCACTTCTAATTACTTGAATTATCAGATTTAGTAACCATGTGTGTGATACCATGTGTTTAGTCTCACAAGTAGACTGTTGATCCTTTGCCATTGTGTCTACACAGCACATGCATAAACTTGATAATGGAGTTTGTTTTGGGTTATACAGTGATGCTTTTCTTACAGTAGACTTCAGTGCTAATACAGAGTAGATTAATTGTTGTGTAACTTGTGACAGGATACTACTGTGGGCTTAATACCCTCGAATCATAGAATTGTTTGAGTTGGAAGAAATCTTTAAAGACC
The DNA here is from genome assembly GCA_013400475.1 of Tricholaema leucomelas. Lineage (NCBI taxonomy): Eukaryota > Metazoa > Chordata > Aves > Piciformes > Lybiidae > Tricholaema lacrymosa > Tricholaema leucomelas. The sequence goes on from WAAF01014016.1 coordinate 685,276, forward strand.
ATTTAGTTTCAAAACCCTGCTGTGATCAGGGACATCTTCCAGTGGATCAGTTTGTTCAAAGCTCTGTCCAGCTTGGCATTGAACATCCTCAATGATGAGACATCTAGAACTTCTCTTGATAATATTACAATGTCTCATGAAACTCATCACAAAGAATTTCTTCTTTATATGTAATGTAAACCTACCCTCATTTAATTTATAACTGTTACCCCTTGTCCCATTCCGGTAGCCCCTTGTAAAAAGTCTCTTTTTTAAATGTCTCCTCTTTAAGTATTCAAAGACCACAGTAGGATCTTTCTATCTCCTTCATTTTTTTCGGGGTGAACTGTTTCAACTCTTTTCAGCCTTTTTTTTCATAGGAGAGGTATTTCAGCCCTCTGATTTTTTCATGGGCCTTCTCTGGACTTACTTTAAGAGGTCCATGTCTGTCTTATGCTGGGGTCTTCAAAGCTGCAAGCAGTTCTCCAAGTGGCATCTCACGTCAACAGAGTGAGAGAATTGCCTCTCTTGACCTGCTGGACACATTTCTGTTGTTGCAATTTGCTTTGTGGACTGGAAATGCACATTGGAAGCTCATATCTAACATTCTTTTTTTTCATCAGCACCCTCAAGTCCTCCTCCACAGGACTGCTCTCATGCCATTCATCCCCCAGTTTGTATTGATACTGGGAGTTACAGCAAGCAGCCTGTGTAGACTTATTTTATGTCAGCTTTAATGTATTCCACCTAATCCTTTTCCTTATTCCTCTGTGTATTGGAAGGGAAGGTACTGAGCCAGACTGTGAGCATAACCACACTTTTATACTTTCCTGATCTTAAGTATATTGCATCTGGTTTTATTACAGAAAAGGATGCTGTTTCTTTTTGTTACGCAAGAACAAGATGCAAGGTTTATGTCTTCTGCAACACAGTTTTATTTCATTTACCTTTCTCTTCTCTGATGCTGCCTTGTTCATTGGTGTGAGAAAAAAATTGTAAAGAGAGACATTTAATACCATCTCAAACCAGTGCAAGAAATTTCTCTATCATTAAACTCTGAAAATAGGACTTAGTGAATGTATAGTTCACCCTGGTGAAGAAATGTGCTGTACTTTGTATGTTCTTAATGTGCAATGTATTTCCATATTACCTTATTTTTTTCATGCAGCTTTTGAGCAGTATTTTACTTTTTGCAGAGATTCTTCTCATGTAGTTTCTGGTTTTGCAATACATGACTTGGCATTCTGATTCAAAGATAAAGAATAGAAAAAAGATGACATTTTATATAAAATTTGTATTTTCAGGAGATACTTACAAATAAATACAGAATAAACAGTATGTTGTACTAGCATACCTCAGAGATCATTTTCCTTTCTGAAAAATAGCCTTTAAGTATAGGTATTAAAATGAATCTCCAGGGTAGCATATCCTGAGAATTTTACAAGTCCATTTATTTGTGATTTTTTTCCTTAGCCCAACAAGATTAACTATTTTAAGAGAGACCCAAGAGCTATCAAATACTGTATCTAATAATTGTTTGCTGTAATGTGGTTCATTAAATTTTACTGCTAGGGAAGAATGACTTTTATGTGTAGGGAGTATTAAACCTGAGTCTAGACCTGAATTTCACAGTATGGTTTGTAGTTGGTTTTTTTTTTTGGTGATGCATTACAGTACAGTTTTCAGCATCTATGAGCATTGTGCTTGTAAATCAAGAAAAGCTTCTCCTTCCTTAAGTGCAGCTACACACTCTCATCTCCTGTCAACAGCAATAGAAATTATTTGTAAAGGAAAAAAAAAAAGATATAAAGTCATATCAAGGAAATACAATGAAGCCAAATTTGCTGTGGGAGATGGGAATACGCAGAGGTTGTTTGGTTTTTTTTCTTTTAAGTATGACTGTTCTTTTCTAATACACTTCAATTTGTTAGTTTTATTTGACATTTATTGAACTGATGTTGGGGATTCTTGGGTTTGGTTTTGTTTTGTTTTAAATTGAGTCAGACACGTTTGTTCATAAATACATTAAAAAATCAACACTTTGACTTACTGCCTGTTCTGGTTTGAGGCTAATTAGAATATTTTAGTGAGAGAAATTAGATTATTGGCTGTGAAAAGAAAATAAGGTGATATCCAAATTACACATTCGTTCTGCTGGGACATATAAAAAGTGAGGACACAAACATAGATAAGGCAGTTTCTGCCTGGCTTTTGCTGTATTAACTCTGCCTGACCCTGCACATCTTAGAATAGTAGAATCAACCAGGTTGGAAGAGACCTTCAAGATCATCCAGTCCAACCTATCACCCAGCCCTGTCCAACTAGGACCATGGTCAACTACACCATGACACAAAGTGTCTCATCCAGTCTTTTCTTGAACACTTTCAGAGATGGCAACTCCACCACCTCCCTGGGCAGCCCATTCCAATGGCAAATCATTCTCCAACCATTCTGCTTCTAACACCTTTTTCTGAACTTTCCAGCTCACCTTGCATGTAAGAGAGATTCTGAGATAAGGGAGAGGGTGGGAGAAAGGTGGAGGGGTGGTTGGGAGCCCCTCCTGGACACTTTGACTGCAGGGAGGAGTATTGTGCATGTAGTCTACCTGGACTTAAGCAGAAAATGTGGTATTTAACATTATTAGTATGTAGATGGTGGTTGTTGTTCTGTTTCTTGAATACATTTTCTTTTCTCCCGGGGAGATTCAGACTATATACCAGAAAATGTTTTTGAACTGTTAGACATTGGAATAAACTCCCAAGTGAAGTGGTGTATTTCCCTACATTAGACAGTTTCAAGGCCCAGTTTGACAAGGTGCAGGACTGTCTCATTTAAACTGTGTTCTTACCCCGAAAGGTTGGACTAGATGATCCTTGAGGTCCCTTCCAACCTGGTATTCTATGAATCTATTAATAAAAAGTGGAATGAAGCTATCAGTACTAGAAATGTCCACCTTCAGGGTATTGCTTTAATTTTTATTTTTTTCTTTTTAGTTCTGAAAACAAGATATTAAATCTTAAAAATTGTATGCTGCCCGAAGATCTAAATGAAGAGAACAACTTACACTGCTGTAAGTACATCTGTGCAGGTAGAAACTAGATTGTTTACATAAGCAAATTTTTTTACATCTAAAGTATGGTCAGTAATTATTATTTGTGGGTATCATAGAATCATAGAATCAGTCAAGGTTGGAAGGGACCCCAAGGATCATCTAGTTCCAACCCCACTGTCATGGACAGGGACACCCTACCCTAGATCAGGCTGGCCAGAGCCTCATCCAGCCTGGCCTTAAACACCTATGCTGCTTAATAACAGGTTTCTAGGAGAGTTTATATTTAGCTGAGAGAAATGATACCTAAGTCTGTATTTTAGTCTTACTGATTTTACCATTAAAAAAAATAATATCTATTTTTCTTCTTTAAGTGCCCATGGACTGGCTTCACGGGAGTCTGATGTGGAGCCTTTGCAAGTTATGTAACTTTTTTTTTGAAAGTACACATCAGAAAGGATTGTGCATTCCTTGATCTTTTTCATTATGAAATGTCAATCAACTGCTTTGTTAAAATACGTGAATCTAGAGCTACAGCTTTTACTGAGACTGTTGCAAGTCCACTTGAGCAGAACTTGTAAAAAGTCCCTTATGGAATTTATTTTATCCTCTTGGAAATTTTTTTTTTTTCATGAGGAAGACAGATTTGTAGCAGTGCATTTACACAAGTATACCGGTAAATACTGGTTATGAGTGTGCCTTAAATTCTGATTATAGAGGCTGTTTACAGTATCCTTGTATTTAAACTCAGACAGCCTCATTATTTTGCAAGCCCTGCACATTGGAATGGTCTGTCCAGGGCAGTGGTGGAGTCACCATCCCTGGAGGTGTTTAAGCAGCGTCTAGTTATGGACGTGGTTTAGTGTTGATCCTTCAGTGCTGGGTCAAGGGTTGGACTAGATGATCTTTGAGGTCTCTTCCAACCAGATGTGTTTTTGTGATTCTGTGTCTAAACAACTGTTTAAACTTATTTTAACAGATGATCAATCCAGCCTCCTGCCTGAGTTCTTCAGTTCTGTGGAAAACCTGTTCTTGGAAGGGAAAGGTTCTGCAAGCTTAGATGTTCACTTCCTTCCCTTTAATCTGGAGAAACGTTACTGCACTGTCATTCTGGTTAATGAACTGGTAAGAATAGGATGTTCTGTGACTGCTTTTCATATGGTAGCTTAATCGGTTAAGAATCACTTTATGTCTGCCAATTATATGCAAAGAGGGTAAATGAATATAAAAATCGGTTATGTATATGGTTTAAGATAAAGGTTTTTATACACATATGCAACTATAAGTTTTGGAAATGAAAGTATTTTTACTATGCAGCTATAAGGAGGTGATCTTTGTGCTAACCTTTGGAAATGAAAATATTTTCTCTATGCAACCATAAGGAGGTGATCTGTGTGCTAACTTTTGGAAATGAAAGTATTTTCTCTATGCAACTCTAAGGAGGTGATCTGTGTGCTAACTTTTGGAAATGAAAATATTTTTCTTTTATTTTTTTTTTGTTAAAAGAAAATATTCTTGTAATTCATGGAGGAAAATGTTGCTCAAGAGGTTGATCAGAGATGTACGTAAGGTTACAAGTTTCAGATAAGAAATTAAAAGTATATTGCCCTTTTACCTCCAAGAATTTGAATTGTATGAAAACCTGCAAGTTACTTTTCACTGTACAGTCATTACAAATTAAAGTAATACTGCAAAAAGTTGTGGATTTTAAACTCGGCTTCAAAAACAAATAAGGAATTGAAGTAATTTGTCTTGATGTGGGAGCGGGAACGTTTTTGGATGACACATAGGCAGCAAAAGGATAAAGTCTTTATTGTACTTCTTCTAGTATTTATCACTGTACCTCAGATATGCTGTCACAGTACAAAAATAATTGTTTTCATTGGTCTGTCTCTTCTTAAATTTTTCTGCCAATCCAAATTCCATCGAGTCCTTGTCACCAGATAAAACTTTTGTACAAAATGCACATGAATACTGACTCCATTACCTTTTCATTTCTCTTGACTCACATACCCTGAACACTGCCGTATATACTTGGGATTGATTCCATCATTACCAGTAATTGGTTTAAACCAGCTTGCAGAGCATAAATTTTGCACTCCATCTTCATGATGTTCCTATAATCCTTTATCAAAGTGCTCACATCTTTTCACCTCTTTAACCTCTCTACTATGTTTTTGTCTCTAGCCATCAACATTTTTCAACACATTGCTATTTTTCCAGTCTTTTATGTGCGATTGTTCTCCAGGATTGCACACTACTTCTTACTTTCATAATACCACCTCTGTACTTCAGCTTCCTCACTGTGCAATTAGATGCATCTGCCATTCTCTCTGCCACATTTTCATGATTCACAATACATCCAAAACAAAATGACTTTTTCTTTTTCTCCTGCATGCTCTCAGCTTCTCTATTTTTCATTATTACAGAAGACTTCTACTGTTTAGTATTTGCATGTTTAGTGCATTTAGTTATTTATTTAGTTCACTTTTCAGTTATTTATTTACCTATTTATTCTTTAACCAGGACTTGGCTGTGTCACCTGAAAAGCTTATTTCCGCCCCCCCCTCCACTTTTATAGGCAAATAAGACTCACGCAGTGATGCCCAAGGCTGTCTATCTTACCCTGTTCAATACTTGAAACCACTGGCTGTTTTTTACGTAATCAAGTTATGTTACTGGAAGTCTTAAAGGTGTTCAGTGGATCTGAGTTTCTTGCAAATTAGCAGAGAGGTAGAAGAAGGGTAGTCTATCAAAGCCTACAGTGACTCCCAACATCAGTGAGGCACTCATAAAGAGGCTGTATATGTGTCCTCACATCAGAAGATAACAATCTTTGTGAATTGTTCAATGAAAAAACAATCCAGTGCTCAGCATCATTCAAAAAGATATAAAATTATTGAGAAAATTGTTGAAATGTGAAACTTTAGTATACCTTTGTAAAGAGCTATGGCAGACACACATTGAATGTTGTGCATAGTTATAGTTGTGCATAGTTATAGTTACGCCAGCAAACAGTATAATAGCAAGAGTGGAAAAAGATGAAACCAAGGGTCATGAGAAGGATGTAAGTTTCTCTGTAGACACAGATATTTAAAAAAGTTAAATTTCCTGTAATTAAAAAAGAAGTTGTGGGCCATGAGAGATATATAAGGTTATGAATGGTTTGCAGAAAATTAATACAGGAATTGTGGCAGGATATACAAATTGAACCAAGGGAAGGACACTTTCATATTCAGTGTTTAACATATGTAACTCAGCTGTCACATGTCACTTTGAATGCTAAAAATCTTATAGTTCAAAACACTTAATGAAGGTCAGGTCTAGTACTTTTGTTCCATAGAATGTCTAGATGCAATCTCTAGAACAAGCAGTATCCTAGCCTACCTGTTTTGTGGGCACAAATATGAGAAGAAACTTCTTTCTGGGGACAGAGTGGCTGGACAACAGCCAGGAAGAAACGGGCCTGGGACTACTGGTAGCTACTAGGCTGAAGATGAGCCAGCAGTGTGCCCGTAGGGCCAAGAGAGCCAATGGCATCCTGGCCTGTATCAGGAACAGTGTAGCCAGTAGGACAAGGGAGGTTATTCTTCCCCTGTACTCAGCACTAGTCAGGCTACACCTTGAGTACTGTGTCCAGTTCTGGGCTCATCAAATCAAGAGAGATGTTGAGATACAGGAACGTGTTCATAAAAGGGTGACAAAGCTGGTGAGGGGCCTGGAGCACAGCCCTGTGAGGGGAGGCTGAGGGAACTGGGGTTGTTTAGCCTGGAGAAGAGGAGGCTCAGGGTAGACCTCATTGCTGTCTACAACTACCTGAAGAGAGGTTGTAGCCAGGTGGGGATTGGTCTCCACAGTCTCAAGTTGTGCCAGGGGAGATATAGGCTGGATGTTAGGAGGAAGTTCTTCCCAGAGAGAGTGATTTGCCATTGGAATGGGCTGCCCAGGGAGGTGGTGGAGTTGCCGTCCCTGGAGATGTTCCAAAAAGGACTGGATGAGGCACTTAGTGTCATGGTCTAGTTGACTGGATAGAGCTGGGTGCTAGGTTGGCCTGGATGATCTTGGAGGTCTCTTCCAACCTGGTTGATTCTGTGATTTTATACTCTTCCTCTAAACGTCTGCCACTGGCATTTCTTTATTAGAAGAAGTATATACCCTGGCTGGTAAGAGGAGATTGATGCTGTGTTAAGTATAAAGCCTCAAACCTAAATAATTTAATGAAGAGAAGACAAATGGAGACGTGGTAATGGGAGGAAAGCAAATATATGAATTGTAGTCAGAGCTATGGTACAGACATGGTCTAGTTGATTGAATAGGGCTGGGTGATAGGTTGGACTGGATGATCTTGGAGATCTCTTCCAACCTGATTGATTCTGTGACATACTTTGGGTGGAAAGGGAAAAGAACATTTCTGACAGCTCCAGTGGTGAAGAAGAAGCGCCTAAATTTAGACACCTAGCTACTAGTCTCTTTTCTTAACCAAGAACTACTTGGGGTTATTCAACCTGGAGAAGCTGGAGACCTTATAGTGGCCTTCTGGTATATAAAGGGGGATTACAGGAAAGATGGAGACAGATGCTTTATCAGGGAGTAAAGTCATAGGAACAAGGACTGATAGTTTTAGAATGAAATAGGACATATTTAAACTAGAAATTTGGAAGAATTTTTTTTACCATGAAAATGGTGAGACTCCAGAACAGGCTGCCAAGAGAAGTTGTCCCTCCCTGGAAGTGTTCCAGACCAGGTTGGATGTGGCTTTGAACAATTTGGTCTAGTGGAAGGTGTCCTTGTCCTTCTTTCAGAAAAGAACTATGTGTTGTTAAACATAATTGGGTTGCTGCTTCTCTGCTTCTGCAAGCTAATTAAAATGTGAACAACCTGTGATTTCAATGATAATAATTTATTAAGTCACAGTTTAATAGTGTCAGTTCAGACCTTTGCAGGTCAATGTCTAATATAAAATTAAATGGTGTATTAGGAGAACAATTTGCTATCTGTTTTTCCTAATTACTGACTTCTGTGGAGAATTGCAAATTCCTGGTAGTTAGTTTTGTGAAGTGCCAGTAGGATTAGATAAATAGCTAAGGGCAGTTTAACAGCTATTTTATTAACTACTTTTATTAACAGTAAACCTCACAAAATGTTGCTGCTACTCTGTTTGCAGCTGATGGAAAATGGCAGTATAAAGCCCTAAACCTGTGGGGATACTAGCTAAACTCTTAAAATACAGCCAAATATCCATTGTATCCCAAGCATCAGAAAAAAATCTCAGAAGAAAGAGAAGTGGATTTGCATTCTATGGAGTTCAAACCAGCAAAAATTCTTCAAAGCAAAGAGAGAAATGGGAAGTTTGTTCCTACCTCTAAGCGTATTGATGTCAGCAGTGACAAGAAAAGTAACAGATAGTAGAATGGCATCCTAGCAACCACTGCATTCATGAAATCAGTTGTATATGCTGTAAGCTCGTTAACTCTCCTCATAGAGCCAAATCTCTGTGTCAAACAGGAATAATTCCTGTTTAAATTGGTTCCCAGGAGTAGCCATTAGTTTGTGTGTGGGAAACCCGTTTTGCTGTAGGGTTTTTTTTTAATCCTTCTCGAAGAAGATTTGTCTGAACTATTAAATCAAGGAAGGGAAGAAAATGCCATCAGAGTTGAATAGCTTTCCTTCTTCTGGGTCATAAACATAATTGCAGTGTCTTCAGCCTTAAGAATAAATATTTGATGAAACTATGAATAAAGGTAAAATAAAAAGCAGGCTTGTCTGATTGACTGTAATAAGGGGAAAACAATTCACTGGTTGGCAAATGAATTGTCCAAATTATATAATAAATTATTTCCTTCATATCTGGAATGAATAATAATAATGAAAAGGGACAAAATATGCATTTTCAGGGCAGAGTTTTACAGAATGTGTTTTATGCCAATAGAGATGACAGATTTTATCAATTGTTGCAGAAGAAGCCAAAGTTGTCCATCATAAAGTTTCTGCTGTACAAAAAAGAAGTTACTAAAGCAATAGTAAAACATCTATTATATCTTCTTGCTGCTTCAGATAGATATACCACTATCTAATTCAGATATCTTTTAGTTTGGATGTTTTCTGATGGTAACCTTTCAAAGTTGGAAACTACTCTTAGTGAGTAGTTGTTCTTTTATATGTTTATTTATTTGTTTGGTTAGAAAGAACTCCAAGGTCCAACTGTCAGCCTAAAACCACCATAGTCTTTAGACCATGTCCCAAAGTGTAATGTCCATGTGTTTCTTGAACACCTCTAGCAATGGTGACTCCACCACCTCCTTGGGAAACATATTCCAATGCCTGACTACCCTTCCAGGAAAGAAGTTTTTCCTAATATCCAACTTAAACCTCCCCTGGTAAAATTTCAGGCCATTTTCCGTTGCTAGAGAAAAAGAGAACAACTACAATCTCCTTCCAGGGAGTTGTAAATCATAGAATCAATCAGGTTGGAAGAGACCTCCAAGATCATCCAGTCCAAGCCATCACTCAGGCCTGTCCAATCAACTAGACCACGGCATTAAGTGAAGGACAAGGGGGTCTCCTCTCAGCCACCTCAAGATTTCTCTTCTCAATCCTCAGCTGCTCCTCATAAGACCTGGTTCTTCAGACCTTTCACCATCTTTGTTGCCCTTCTCTGGACACACTCAAATAAAACACTATAAATAAGGTTGACAATAATGTACCTGAGATATTGCCTTCTATTTGCACCTTACTTCTTTTTTGGTCTATGATGGAAAAAGTTATTTCTCTGCTAATTAATTTATCCTTTCCTTTATGACAAATTACTATCTTCCTGTTTCCCCCCCCCAAACCCCGAGGCTGTGAATATATTTACTTTCAAGCTTCTGTGGGTTTTTTAAATTATTTTTGATGAAATAATTAAAATTAGTTCACTTTATTTCTTCTTAATTGTGAATTTGTACATGATGCTGACTTGCCTTGACTTCTCCTTTTTTTTTTTTGCATTTTAGAGAAATATTACTGATTCAAAATTACTGTAAACATTTATGTATATATAAAAATCTGACAGTGAAGAGTAATTAAGTAAGCTTGTGAATATGTTTTAATTATATGTAGCTACAGCACATAATTAGAATTTACTTTAGTGCTGTGTTGAGGGGTCAGGGTATTGTCATCCAGATAAATTATATAAGGAGTTGGCAAGGATTGGCTGAAATTTCTTGAGTTTTTCAGACTTCATGTTCTCAAATAACCTCCTCAGAGAGGTTGGACTCGATGATCTCTGGAGATCTCTTCCAACCTCTAAAGTTCTGTGATTCTTTGAAATAAAGGTACTTTATGTCATAGCAGGGTTTAAAATGATAGCTTTCTTTTATTCAACCATCATTTTTAAATAGCACTTCTCCTGAATAGGAGTAGGGAGCTTCTCCTGAGTAGGGAGGTTCTCCTTCCCCTCTACTCTGCCCTGGTGAGATCCCATCTTGAATACTGTGTTCAGTTTTGGGCTCTCCAGTTTAAGAGGGACAGGGATCTGCTGGAAAGAGTCCAGTGGAGGACTAGGAGGATGATTAGGGGACTGAAGGGAATGACTTATGAGGAGAGGCTGAGAGACTTGGGATTTTTTAGTCTGGAAAAGAGAAGACTTAGAGGGGATTTGATAAATGTTTATAAGTATCTGAAGGCTGGCCAGGAGTGGGGGGACAGGCTCTGCTCACTTGCTCCCTGTGATAGGACAAGGAGCAATGGGTGTAAGTTGCAGCAAAAGAGGTTCCTCCTCAACACAAGGGGCAACTTCTTTACTGTAAGAGTCACAGAACACTGGCACAGGCTGCCCAGAGAGGTTGTGGGGTCTCCTTGTCTGGAGACTTTCAAGGCCTGTCTGAATGTTTTCCTATGTGATCTTTGTTAGATAGTATTGTCCTGCTCTGGCAGGGGGTTTGGACTCGATCTCCTTGGGTCCCTTCAACCACTAACATCCTGTGACCCTGTGATCCTGTGAATATGTACATTATTTCACAAGTCAGATCTTAACTATTACTAGGAGAGCTTTGGTTTCAGATTTAATATTTTGGCTTCTGCATGAGTTGTTCTCTGAATTGTGTATGTATGTATGTATTCTGATGTATATATTCTTGTGTTTCAGATTGGAGAATTCATATACCTGATAGAGGGAACAGGGGATATACCTTTGCCTTCAGAACTGCTTCCGATGGATAGTCCAAATGTTTTGCATGTCAGCAGTACAGTAGAAGGTAAACTGAATAGAAGGGAGAAGAGTGAAATAGCAGAGTTGTCACAGAATCACAGAATGTTAGGGGTTGGAAGGAACCTCAAAAGATTGTCTAGTCCAACCCCCTTTCCAGAGCAGGATCACCTATACCAGACCACACAGGAACAAAGCCAGGGGGGTTTCAAATATCTCCAGAGAGACTCCACACCCTCCCTGGGCAGCCTGTTGGACTAAATGACCTTTGGACTGGAATTTGGACTAGATCGTCTTTGGACTAGATGGTCTTTGGAGGTCCCTTCCAACCCAGACCAGATGTGGTGCTTGAGGCTATGGTCTAGTGATTAGGGATGCTGAGATGAAGGTTGTACTGGATCCTGGTGGTCCTTTCCAACCGTAGCGATTCATAGTGATGAGATGTTGTGCTGAGGGATTTCATTTATTCAATGACTTGTCGGTGTGAAACTAATGCTTGGACTTGATGATCTTGAAGGTCTTTTCCAATCTAAGAAATTCTGTGATTCTGTGACAAATAACGTGTAATTAAACATCAAAGGAATTTTGTATTCTGGTGGTGGGGTTTTTTTTTTGTTTGGTTGGGTTTTTTATCTGGAGAGAATAGAATTTTAATACTCATACATAATTAGTCTCACTAGTAGCCATTTTTGATTGTTTTATTCTTTTTAATTTATTTAACAGGTCCAAGTACAGGAAAGCCAGTTTTATTTTTGAAATGTGGCCTTGGTCAGGTTCTTGAAGAAAATCTGAGTATTCCATTGATCAATGAGTCAAGAGAGAGAGCTCTGGCAATTGCTGCACAACAGCAGATGTCTACTATTGAATATGAAAGAAGAAAGATCACAGGGACTCTTCAAAGCAGTAGTGTTCGAGTTGCGACTGCGTTGTTAGGGCTGTCCAGAGTAGAGGTGAGAAACAGAGTGATCTGCTACTGCAATTATTTGCCTGTTCTTGGTTTGTAGGACTGAATAGTTTACATTTCAGGAAGCAATATGAAGTTATGGTCTTTTCACACATTCTGTTTTCTGACACTTACTGATCCCAAATCCCCTCAGATCTTGCAATATTTAACTGTTCATTCTGAAGCTGTTTCTTCACTCCATGCTCTTAAGAAGTGCTTCCTTTAAGAAATCCTGTCTGCAGTTAAAAAGAGCATTCACATTTTACTTCAGTTTGCTTCGGAACAAAAAAGCTTTCGTACTCTGTGTAATAGATAATATGTATTAATATACTTTCTTATGCACATTTTTGTAAGAAACAGAAGTTCCCAAAAAAGAAATTTATTTTTTTATTTAAAGAATGGAAAGTTCTTCCCAGAGAGAGTGATTTGCCATTGGAATGGGCTGCCCAGGGAGGTGGTGGAGTCACTGTCCCTGGAGGTGTTCAAGAAAAGACTGGATGAGACACTTAGTGCCATGGTCTAGATGACTGGATAGGACTGGGCGATGGGTTGGACTGGATGATCTTGGTTGATTCTATAAAAGGCCAGGGAGGATGTCTTCCTGTCAGTTAAAAAAAAATAGTTTTGGAAAACCATTAATCTACCTTTTAAGACACAGCTCTCCACTCATACATCATTCCAAGCTAGAGATATTTTCCCAACTTTTCAACATCCGGAAACAGAAATTCCTCCCAAAATAGTTTGTTAAACATTTGATTACTGCTAGTGAAGAAATGTAGAATTGGAATACATCCCTGAGGAGACTCAGGGGTGACCTCATTGCTGTCTACAGGTGGAGGTTGTAGCCAGGTGGGGGTCAGTCTCTTCTCCCAGGCAACTATGAACAGAATGAGGGGATGCAGTCTTAGGTTGTACCGGGTGAGGTATAGGTTGGATATTAGGAGGAAGTTCTTCATAGAGAGGTGATTTGCCATTGGAATAGGCTGGAGATGTTCAAGAAGAGACTAGATGAAGTGTTTAGTGCCATGGTCCAGTTGATTGGCTTGGGCTGGGTGATAGGTTGGACTGGATGGTCTTGGAGGTCTCTTCCAACCTGGTTGATTCTATGATTCCATTCTGTGAATATTGTCAAATAAAAAAAGGATTTCTTTTTTGCATGTAGAATACAAATGTAATCTTCTGTGACTGACAGCCACAGTCTGGGTTTTAATTTCCCTCCAAACAGGATGTAACTTGGCCTCAGACAGATTTCTGGCCAGCTGTGTTGTTCCAGAGTTCCACTTACAGCGTTCTCTCAGCATGGTACCCAGTGATATATATGATACTCAGTACTAACAGGAAAAGAATTTTCCCTGGTGTCTTGATATCACTAAATGCATGTTTTTTTGCTTACAGAAGAGTTTTTAAAGTAATATAAAACAAATTAAACAAGGAAGAATGACAGACTATGTTTAATCTGCTACATATTTACAGTAGGAAAAGAATTGTAAGCATATAATTTAGACTCAAATATTTTCCTTTTGGATTGTGGCTAATTTGGTGCTGTGGTAACATTTGATAAACTTTTCATAACTGAACTCCTTTAGTATCACAGTCACTTAGCAAATACTTGATAAAAGATTTGACTGCTCTGAAGCTGTGGATGTAATTAAGAATGGACATAATGGAAACACTCTTTGTATCAATAGGTTTGCTAAGATCTAATATGAATTTTTAAGTTACATGTATCTTAGAAGAGTGGAGGACTCAATTAGAGGAGTTATGAAATACATAATGCTGGATACTAACACTGAATAAATTATGAGAAATGAGGCTAATATGCAGAGAGAAATATTTTGCTCAATATACTGAAAGTCTTCTAATTGCTTGTAAGATAAAATGGTGAAGTTCTGCTATATACTGATGTAGAAGAGACTTCACACATTAAAAGTATCTGTAAACAAATCTAAGGAACTTAGAAATGGGCAGTCAATGGAAAGGAGCAGGAGTGTTAGCTAAATCTTTATTTCTATCTTTTAATTTGTAAATTAAAATTAGCTCATTAAACTGTTCTGCAAGAAATTGAATGTTAATGCTATATATTTTTTTACAATCCTGGACAACAAATGATTTATTAGTGGCAGCGTAAGTAAACTTCTATCTCCCTCTCTGTTTGACTGTATAGATTACTCCTGGGAAAATAAGCCAAACCATTTGTTAAAGGATTTTTCTCATTTTTAAATTTTGATATAATTTCTAAAAACAAAACAAACAAAAAAAAACCCCAAATCCCTAAAAAGAAACAAATTTGAAACCAAATAGTATCAAAATTTAATAAAACAGTTAAAGAAGTAATTAAGAGATAAGAAGCAATGATGCTAAAGCAGTCGGAATCCCATGATGAAGATTTCACTATGTAAAGAAAAATGAGGGATTAAAATCAAGTCTTCTGCTATTTAAATTTACTTTTTTAAGCCCTATAAAACCCCAGAAAATAAAGAATAACAATTCTGACTGTGATTTTTAAAATTGATTTAATGAAAAATATTAGAAATCTCCTGAATTTTATTTTTTAAGTATGCAATTGTGTAATTTCTTGCCTTCTGAATGTTTAATTAACATGCTTCCTCCTAGGTAGGATTGAAAGGAATATAGGATGGAACTCTGCCAATGTCAAAGTTGGGACTGGCCTTTCTTCGTGATGAGTAAGATGATGGGAAGCTTAAGTGAACATACAGGACAAGGGAGAAGAGGGGTATCAGGAAAGAAAGGGGAAGTAATGTGGAAGAGTGTGTTTTGATTTAAGTTAGTAAGTAGAGGGAAATGAATAAAAGAAAGAGGCCCAAATCAGGCTCTTGTACATAAAATGATCTTTCTTTGTAGTCAGAGATAGCAAACATCTCCTTGTGTATGTAGACACTGTAATAGGAAAGGAAGTCCTGTTCTACAAGAATCTCAAAACTAAATCTTGCACTTCCCTCTGTGTCCAGATGTGTCCCCATAGTTAAGATGTTAATACTCCACTTTTCCTCTCTTTGAATGCATAGTTTATTGCAATGTGGACAACAGGTCTCTGTATCCTTAGTCCATATTCCAGCCTTTAGGACACCGTGCTTTTCCTTTCTGCCATGTTGTCCACGTGACTAAACAACGTTGAGTATTTTTATCTTAGAACGTCATGATGGTAGTGATTGAGTTTTAGTTCTGATTGATGGAAAATAAGCCAGAGACCTTATGCATTTGAAGCTATGACTTCTGCTGCTTAGCTGATGTGACAATCTCATCCTGCATAGGTCCACTCTGATCTTCAACGTCTGTACTCTTCACAGTCTCACACGAATCAGAAATTATTTTGTGATGTTCCATGTGGTTGTGGAAAAGCTGTGAGCTCAGTTTGGACAGCTTGCTTTTTTTTCCAGTACAGTTAGGGTATTTTTGAGGAAGAATCAT
Source organism: Tricholaema leucomelas (assembly GCA_013400475.1). Lineage (NCBI taxonomy): Eukaryota > Metazoa > Chordata > Aves > Piciformes > Lybiidae > Tricholaema lacrymosa > Tricholaema leucomelas. The sequence continues at coordinate 700,861 of WAAF01014016.1, forward strand.
GGTGTCCTTGAAGAGAGAAGATGTTGTAATTAAAAAGTTACACTAAATGCATTTGAAAGGGAAAGAACTTCTCACAAAAGAATCTGTGGTCTGATTTCAATTTGTCAGACTTATAAGTGGGACCAATGTCTTTTATGTTACATCACTTGTCTTTTGATATGGGATCAAGGGAGATGTCAAACATGATAGGTCACAAGGATTCTGCCAGACTGAGATGATAAAATTCTTTTATTCATGAGGAGTGGTTTTAGAAGTTATTTCCTGGAAGGAAGCAATGTGGTTAAATTAGGATTTGGAAAACAGCAAGGGAAGAGTGAGATGCCTCAACACCATGTAACACAGAATCTGCAGATGATGGATCTGAGAGAATACCTTGGAAAATTGATCAGTCTTTGAAAAATACGATTTAATTCTGATGCTTTTCTTTTTCCCTGATGCTTTTAAAAAAATCCAAAAAATATATATTAAAAAAATCTGTGGACTGCATGGAAATACTGTTCTTAAGTGGTAATAACTCTTCCACACTTGGAATATTATGAACCATAACATTGATGAAGTACATGTTGGAATCTGTCTTATGGTAGCACAGCCTTTGGCCTGTAACTGATGATCAGTTAAAGTATTAAATTCTATTTAACACTTATTGCCCTGAAAAATACTGAAAATGAGGAGAGTAACTGCAATTTTTACTTGAATTTTATTGGACATTTTCTCTTTTCTTAGAAATATTACCCTTTGAGATAATAGGGTTTAGTCTTGTATGTGCTGGCAGGATTATTTTTTTTCCATTTCAAAGAGTTCTGGGTCTCACTAAAAATATTTTCATACTTCTAGTCTGTGACAAGGTACTAGGAAAGACCTGAAATCTTCCTAACTTGTGTAATACTAACCAGCTTTAAAAGTGAGATAGCATGATCAAGTGCTAAAATAAAGCCCTTCAGTGGCTTTTTAAAAATCATAAGGTATATCTTCAAGAGAATTATAATTTACATGTCTTCACTGCTCCACCAGAGGTCATGCAATTATTTTGTCAATTAAGACTTTCCAAAACTTTTAAATTGTGTTGGAATCCACTTCAAAGCTGGAAAATAATCCAATTACTAAAATCAGGTGTAGATATAAAGCTCCAGGGAAACCTAACAGTGACCTTTCAGTACCTGAAGAGGCCAACTTAAAGACTGGAGAGGGTTACAAATGTCTGTAAGGATAGGACAAGGTGCAATGATTTTAAATTACAGAAGAGCATATTTAGGTTGGATGTTAGGAACAGGTTTTATAGCATGAGGTTGGTGAACACTGGAACGGGTTGCCCAGAAAGGTAGTTAAGGCCCCACCCCTGGAGATATTCAAGTCAGGCTTATCAAGCCTCTGAGCAACCTGATATAATGGAGAATGTCCCTGCTTACTGCAGGAGAGTTGGACTAGATGTCCTTTGGAAGTCACAGAATCACAGAATCAACCAGGTTGGAAGAGATTTCCAAGATCATCCAGTCCAACCTATCCCCCAGCCCTATCCAGCCATCTAGACCTTGTCACTAAGTGCCTCATCCAGGCTTTTCTTGAACACCTGCAGGGACGGTGACTCCACCACCTCCCTGCGCAGCCCATTCCAATGCCAATCACTCTCTCCGTGAAGAACTTCCTCCTAACATCCAGCCTAGACCTTCCCTGGCACAAGTTGAGACTGTGTCCTCTTGTTCTGTTGCTGGTTGCCTGGGAGAAGAGACCAACCCCCACCTGGCTGCAGCCTCCCTTCAGGTAGTTGTTGACAGCAATGAGGTTACATCTGAGCTTTCTTGTCTCTAGGCCAAACAATGCCAGCTCTCTCAGCTTCTCCTCACAGGGCTGTGTTCCAGGCCTCTCACCAGCTTCATCACCCTTCTCTGGACATGATCGAGTACTTCAACATCTCTCTTGAATTGAGAAGCCCAGAACTGGACACAGCACTCAAGGTGTGGCCTGACCAGTGCTGATTACAGGGGAAGAAGAACTTTCCTTGTCCTACCGGTCACACTGTTCCTGATCCATGGCTGTTCCCGTGTCATGAGCCTAGTTGGATCTGCTGCTGATATTCAATACCATGCTGCTGTGATGCCAGCTTCAAAATGAAAGCATTGGATGGAGAAAAGTATCATGGGGTTTGCAATTCAGATTGTAACAAGAGAGGCTTCCTGTTCCAGTTGCTGTTTCTGAGTTTGGGATGTTGGTCTTTCCCTGAAGTTATGAGGTGATTGTTCATATGTATACACCATTCCTTCACTTGCAGAGACATGCACTCCTGAAATCCTCCAAAATTCCTCCAGAGCTGAAGTGTGTGGACTACAGTGTAGAAGTGAGCATGCCAGGATTCTTTAAAGTTCCTGAGAAGTTGTCTATTCCAGTCCTAGCATCAAGTAGAGTTAATTTAAAAGTTCCATCAGCAAAAGATGTTTCTCCTCAGAAATCAGGTAAGAATAGTCTTGGTTATGATGAATATGGTGGGGTTGTTTTGAGATAATCTGTATTATCTCTCCATTCTACTGCTGATCAAATAGCCTTGTCATTGTCATTACTACCCAAGTTCCATCATATTAGCTCAAAACAACACTTTCCACTTGTGCTTAGTTTTCTCAGAGGAAACTTTTGCTAGATTATTATTTTCTTGAAATCTGACAGATTTTTGTGCATTTCTCACTTCCACTTCTCACTCAGCACTGACCTGTGCTCACATTGTGCCATTTAGCTTTTCCTGTTTGCCTCTCTGCAGTCTGCCAGAGGGAGGTGTCAACTAATTATATGCTGTTTCCTTCCTGATCCTCAGCAATGAAAAGTGGTGCATTATCCTTTATAGTGCCACTGACTGTTGCCTCTAATTTTCTAGTGTGTTAAAATTAATACTGAAAGCCAGAAAGGCTTTGTGGAGTGATGTAAAGGATTCCTTGGATCACACCATGGAAGAGGGGAATACTAACTGGGAGATCACAATCTGCACATGCAGATCTGATAATGACATAGAATCATAGAATGGTTTAGGTTGGAAGGGACCTCAAAGGTCATCCAGTTCCAACCCCCCACCATAGGCAGGGACACCTCCCACTAGAACAGGTCACTCAAGGCCTCATCCAACCTGGCCTTAAACGCCTCCAGGGAGGGAGCAGCCACAACCTCCCTGGGCAACCTGTGCCAGTGTCTCACCACCCTCACTGGAAAGAACTTCCTAATATCTAGTTTACATCTCCCCTCTGCCAGTGTAAACCCATTATTCTTCATTGTGTCATTACAAGACCTTGTAAATAGTCCCTCCCCAGCCCTCCTGTAAGCCCCCTTCAGATACTGGAAGGCCACTCCAAGGTCTCCTTGAAGCCTTCTATTTTCCAGGCTGAAGAGTCCCAACTCTTGTAACCTGTCCTCACATCAGAGGTGCTCCAGCCCTCTGATCATCTTCATGGCCCTCTGGCCCTCCTCTGGACTGGCTCCAACAATTTGGTGCCCTTCTTGTATTGGGGGCTCCAGAACTGTACGCAGTACTCACAAGACATAGCAAGACCTCCTTCACGATCTCAAAACAAAGATTGTTAACTGACCATATTACAGGTGACTGTTGCTTAGCAACTTCTCAGGTTATTTTTAAAAGTTGAAAAGTGACCAAACATATCTGAAAATGTAAGATATTAATTGCTAATATGTAGTGAAGAAACTACACTAAAGAAGTGGTTATTTTACCATGCCACTTCTTCATCCAGCAAAGGAAATTTTTTCAAGTGTCTGAAAGAGGGAAGCAAGCAATGGAAAGGCAGAAAGTAAATCATATTGCTGTGAACACCATCTTTTTGATATTTATTTTTAATTTCTAGGGCACTTCAATAGTTACATGAGGGAAAGAAATGACAAGATGATGCAAAAAAACCCCTAAATATGGCTTTGATAGTGAACTCAGAGATTTAGTGACCTAAAGAGCAGCTAAAAAGGGAATCTGAGATAACCAGCTGATGGCATAAAAACAAAGACATGTTTGGTACAAAGACCATGCAAGCTGATTCAGTGTGTTTGTTGTGCTAATGAGAAAACACAGGGATATTTAGAGGCTGTTAGAAAATCTAATATTGTGACACAAGTCTCTAGGTGGTGTTTCTGTTGATGAAGACGAAACATGGTTCTCATCTGTGTGGTGGTTTAGACCCAACACTCTAGCCTAGCTTTTCATTATAAACAAGAATAGGAAATTTCTGGTGATCTTTGAGTAAAAGGTAAATAAAGTCAGAGATGTGATGCAGAAGAGCAATAATAGGTCTGTATAATTCCATTGGATTTTTGTTTAGGATATAGTTGGCTGGAAAACTATTCTTTCTTCCTTATCTCTTCTTCACTCTGGCTGCTGCTGTTGATGCTTTGTGCTTTTGCATGGCTTTGCTGACCTTGGCTGAAATTCTTGTTATGGCTAAGTAGTAGCAGCAGGGATTTCTCTCTTTTCTCTCTTTTTCCCTTGTGTAAAGTGGGGGGCAGAGAAAGCTATTTGCTTTTCCCTTGTCCAGGGGTATGTGAATCAGTACGGGGGATCCTTGTATTGTTTCTGCATTGTAAATATATGTAAATATATTTTGTACATATTCATTGCATCTTATACTCCTAGACTTTAGCTTGATTTTGTAAATATAACTTTCATTTTGCTTCCAAATTCTGAGTTTGCTTGGTAATTTACTCTAGGGGCTAAATTCCAATTTGTTAGGTCTAAATCAAATCCACCACAATCTGAAAATTTAACTGAATTACCTGAAACAGAAGCAGCATTGTAGCCAAGGTGGTAAGCTTCCTTGGGATGGGAGCAGATGCTTCTCTGAAGAAATGACAATGCTTAGATTTCTGAAGACAAACAAAGATAGAAGCAAGCTAATTAAAATCATCCCTTGGATCAGAATTGCATAGGCTGCAACAGCAGGAAAATTGTCCAGCCAATATTTTAACAATTCTGCCAATAGGGAATTAGAAGGTAAAAATCAATGCCACTCAACACATTTTCATGTGACATAGATCTTGTTGAAAAACCCTATTATATTTTTGGCAGGGTTACATGTCAAAAAGATTAAAAGAATATTGTATGTTTACATGAAGCATGGCATCTTGATTAAACCTCAAACCATATATTTTTGTGGGATGCACATAATAAATATATGGACCAGCTTGAAAAGCTGTAGCAAATTTCATTGCTGGAGAATCATCTCAAAGTGAACCCTCAGGAACTTGTTGGACAATATTGACTCCTATTTGTGAGTAATTTAGAAGGTTAGATAAAGTATTTGTTTAATTAGCAATCAGATTATGTGAAAAAAATAGTGGGAATTATGACATGATAATAAAGTATTTAACCAAACATGTAGTAGTGTATGTGGGACAGAGTATGCATGCTAAGCTAGGTAAGAGGTTGGTTTTGGAAAAAAGTGGTTGGTGAGAAGAACTGCCAGTGACACAGAATTATGACCTCGGTGTGAGCTCTTTCTTGGTGCTAAACTGGCCGATGAGAAGCATCACAGGAACTGGGGAAATAGTCTTGTCCTAGTCCATAGTATCGGCAGAACACCCACTTGTTGTAGGTTAGGGAGTAGTTGTAAAACCATAGAGAAAAAAAACTTCTGCAAGGAGATAGAGAGTACCAGAGGGAAGATATCGGATGTTGTAATTTGTTATCCCATTCCTTATCCTATATTTTCCCTATATAAGAAACAGACCTTTTGCTCTCGTTCTTTGTCTGTCCTTGTGCTCTCGTTCTTTGTCTTCTCCCTTGCTTTTTGCTCTTCACTCTTTAGGTTTGCTGTTGTGTGGGAGGTAGGTCTAGCACGGCAGGGATGGGGAGAGATAATTTTTGCTGCACAATGTGGCTTGTTTTGGGTCTGGCCCATGGTGGGGGGGGACAACTGGGCCTTTGTTGGGTTGTATATATTCTTTTCATAGAATCACAGAATGGGTTAGGTTGGAAGGGACTTCAAAAATCATCTAGTTCCAACCCCCTGCCATAGGCAGGGACACCTCCCACTAGAACAGGTCACTCATCTGACCTAGCCTTGAACATCTCCAGGGAGCAAGCATCCACAACCTCCCTGGGCAACCTGTTCCAGTGTTTCACCACCCTCACTGGAAAGAACTTCCTAACAGTTCAAATCTCCACCTCTTCCAGTGTCTGTACTTACAGGAGAGCATCCTGTAAATCTGCCATTAGCAGAATGCCTAAGGACACAGCTCTGCTTCCTACTGAGATTGTTAGGGATCCTTTGGTCTCATCTATGCATTTGAACTATGCCTTGAATATCCCTATCACAAGATTACAGGATGTCAGGGGATGGAAGGGACCCAAAGAGATCATTGAGTCCAACTTCCCTGCCAGAGCAGGACCATACAATCTAGTTCACATCACATAGGAATGCATCCAGACAAGCCTTGAAAGCCTCCAGAGAAGTAGACTCCACAACCCCTCTGGGGAGCCTTTTCCAGTGCTCTGTTACCCTTACAATAAAGAAGTTCCCCCTTGTGTTGAGGTGGGACCTCTTGTTCTGCAACTTACAGCCATTGTTCCTTGTCCTATCTCAGAGAGCGAGTGAGCAGAGCCTGTCCCCCACTTCCTGACCCACAGCCTTCAGATATTTATAAACATTTATTAAATCCTCTCTCAGTCTTCTCTTCTCCAGACAAAAAAGCCCCAGGTCCCTCAGCCTCTCCTCACAAGGCATCCTCTTAAAGCTTCTCTTGATGATATGCAGAATGTACCTTGTAATTGTTTGCTGTGTAAAAGCTTTGTTAAGTAAGGTTACGTCAGATCGCATGGTGATTGTTCACCAGTTTCTCAAATCCTTAAGAGCTTTAGTCTCTCTAGGAAATAATGTGTACATACAGCTATAGCTCAGAAGATGGGTAACTGACAGTAAAACTTTAGTGCTTTATGAACCAAAGGATAGTGAACAGAACATTTTAGAAACTCATGTTAGGCTTAATTAACATGGAAATAAGTCAGCCTATTCTTGATGGCGTGTTGTTAAAGACTGAAAAGGGTAAAAAGTCAAGTGGAATTAAAAGAATGGCTCCAAATTTTTAGCAGCAGAGAATTTTGCTGCAGCAAACTAATGTCTTGCTGGTTTCCTTGGACAAAAAAAATCCATAGAAATGCTTTAACAATCTTGCTTCCCTCTTTGTATGTGTGTGTTTCCAGAGCTAAGCCTGTACAAGACCTAAGCCACGTATTTTCCCATCCTTCTTTTACTCCTTACTGTAATCCATTATTAGTCAGAGAGTCATTTCCTTTTGTGGTTAATACTGAGAGAAAAATGAGACATTGAAGTTAATGGAGAATTTTTTGTTTGATGACTGAACCTATAAGCATGAGGAATGATTGCCAGTACCAAACAAAAGGGTCTTAAAACTGTCAATAGTAGACTATAGAATCACAGACCACGATTGATTTGACCTCAAAAATCATCTAATTCTAACTCCTCTTCCATAGACAGGGATACCTTCCACTAGATCAGATTTCTCAAAGGCCCATCCAGGCTTGCCATTAACATTTCCAGGGATGGAACTGTTGCACTACGATTCTTGGCAACCTGTTCCAGTGTCTCACCACCTTCACAGTAAAGAATTTCTAATACCTAGAACAAACCTATACTCTTTCAGTATAAAACTGCTGTTCCTTGCCCTATCACAACACTCCATAATAAATAGCCCCTCCTCCTGTAAGTCCCCTTTAAGTACTGCAAGGCTGCTGTTAGGTCTCTCTTGAGGCTTCTTCACACTGAATGGTAGCAGCTCTCTCAGCATGTCCCCATAAGGAGATACTGCAGCACATCTTGACCTGCTTGAACTGGTCCATGTCCTTTTTATGCTGGAGGCCCCACAGATGGACAGAGTACTCCAGATGGAGTTTCATGAGAGTGGAGCAGAAGAGTAAAATCACCTCCCTTGGCATGCTGGCCGCATTTCTTTTGCGGCAGTCATATAACCTAGGGCTCATTATAATGTGGCTACAACAACATAGTGCTGCTATAATTCATTCGTACTGAATGTCCCGTTTGTATCCTACTCTCTCAGGAAAGCTCTGGCTGCTAATGAAATCAGGGAAAATTAAGACAGGATTGTGATAAGCTTTTCAGCAACATAATCAGCAGGTTTAATTAAGTGACTGTCATACTACATGGAACCTCTTATTATCATAGTATCATCAGGGTTGGAAGAGACCTCACAGATCATCAAGTCCAACCCTTCACCACAGAGCTCAAGGCTAGACCATGGCACGTCCAATCTTGCCTTGAACAGCTCCAGGGACGGCGACTCCACCACCTCCCTGGGCAGCCCATTCCAGTGGGAATTATAGAACAGGACTGAATGTAACAAAGTAATTTAAGGTACTTTTGATCTATTTTCCCCTCAAAATCTCTCTTTTTTAATTGTCTATTTAAGAGCAAGGGCTAGGCTAAACATGGAAGTAACAAGATGTGTTGTGATCATGTTTTTGCATGCGTTGATATTGGAATGGGGAATTTATTTCTTCATATTCTACATCTCTAGGACAGGAGATTTTATTACTATTTTTGTTTATGTTCTAACATAAAAGGACATAAATTCCATTTCTACCAGTAATAATGAACAGTATATAGATTGTACTATTAAATACATTGTACTTGGTCATTTAATTGCCTATAATTTCGTTTAGAGGAACCCAGTAAATACCCAGATTGACATGACTGATGAATTTTAGTCTGGTATTTACTGGCAATTTAAAAGAGATAAAGAAACATCAGTCATTAGAGTGATACCTAAAGATAGGTGTCATTCTCATTCCTTAGCAGGCAATGGCTCAGTCTTTGTATTCTACACCAAACCCTACATTTTCAGCAGCAAGATGGCATCCCCAAACAAGTTAGCTTTGGATTTTGTGTTGATTTGTGAAAATGTTATCCGTGAGCAACTGAATCAGTGATGCTGATCTGATCTCAGCCTTTTTCTTATGTAGACTAAATTATATAGTTTGAATGATGTGCTATGTTCTCATTGCCATATTTTTCCAATAAATAAAGTGAAGAACAACTAATAATCAAAAGCTAAATTTAAAATCATTATTTGGCAGGCTTTTTTACTGTCAGAAGTAAAACAAATTCTTCATAGTGTTTTCCTTTTGTGTTTTATGTAGTCACACCAGATAGCTAGAGAAAAATACTTACCTAGTCTCTGTCTTCCACAGATGGACTTTTTAATATTAGTAAGTTTTTTTGCTTGTTATATATATTTTTTTCTAGGTAATTCTATCTTATGCTTTAAAATCTGTGTTTTCATGACCTCTGGCTTCTTTCTATATCTTTTAAGTGTGAGCTCATATACTTTCTCAGCATTGGGTTTAATCAGTGTGATCTTTTAAAATCTTTAATTTATATATTTATGTTTCCAAAGCAAGTTCCAGGGACTTTATATTTATTGTTCCATAACACATTATCAGTAATTCTGTTGCTTATTTCTAGCATTCCATGGTCTGCATACTGTATAAATTCTCATACATTTTAGTGTGTGTTTGTTTGAATAAAGTCTTAAAGTTTCAAAGCAAAATGACATAGTCATTGCCCAATACAAAGATTTCTGTTATCTTTCCATCTAATTGTTTACATTTTGCTATTTTATTTAAACACCTTATCATGTTAACTATCAGAGTCAGTTCTATGATTTAACTGACAGTGTAGAAATAAACATTTAATCACATTTAATCATCCAGGATAGTTAGGCACAAATGGGATTAATATAGGTAAGTGATATAGTTTGTTTTTTACTCCTCTCTCATACAAAGGGTTTATTAAAGATACAGTTTTGTTTCAAAATGTGTCTCTGAAAAAATGAGGATGCAGCTCTTTGTCTTACTAGTTTTTGTTCCAGCTGTATCTATTGAATATCTATTTCTGTTATATCTCTATTATCAAAACATTGATTTGGTCTTTCCAAAGTGAGGGGGATTTGAATATTTGAACGGATGTGTTTCTTTTGTGTTTAATAACTGCAATATGAATTCAGTGGAGAATGATTGTATTTGCTGCACCTTTTTTTGCATAGTGAAAGAATTTTGGAGCTCTCTTAAGCTCACGTGTGCTTAGGCTTACTGCTGTGGTGAAGAAGGATATTAATCTTCAGAAAACCCATCAGGGCATCCTTTATCTCTTTCTCTGGTCAGCATCGAGATTCAAAAGATTCACTGAAACCTGGGGGCTGCCTAGAAAAAGAATGCGAGAATAGACAGCAAACACTTCAAGCTTACTTGACAAATTAAACCTTTAGGGGATGGATGCTTATGTGTGACTTAGATTTTCATCAGTGAACATCCGCTTACATGACTGTCAACATCAAGGTTTATCTTTGATTTTGGTGCAGTCTTGAAACATTGCATTTGTGAGACTTACAAGGTAATGCTTCTCTAAAGCCAGTAATGGACTAAGGGATATAAAAGATGGTTGCTTTCTTTCAAGACTAGAGTTCTATTCTAATTCAGATGAGCTAAGCTGAAGATCCAATGTATAAACAGAAGCCAGAAGTCTTGGCTCATAAGTAGGGTTGTTTATTTAACTTTCTAACCATCCATACTTGCAAATTCAGTCTTCAAATTAATTTAACCACTTATTTGTGATGCATGTAAAGAGTCAGAGAATGCTAGAATCATTATTGCTAAATAAAAGCAAAGTGCAAGTACTTAACTGCTGAAGACACCTACCTTCAGAAATTAGGTGAACAGATTGTGATATGGATACTCTATTCTTGCTCTTTCCATCCTCCCACCATTTTAAACATGAATAAACAGTGATTACAAAGTACCATTATTACTAACTTCTACAATATGTTTATTCTTACATTTTGATGTCAAAAGAGCTGTCATTCCTTTGAACTGTTTGTTGGCTAAAGCAGTTAGAGGGTTAACTTCAAATTCAGATCAGGCAGATCTAAAATGATGAGTTAAAAGATTTTTAAGAACCAGAAAGCATAGACTTTGTTAATTCTGGATGGTGATCATACTGGCTCTTGAAATAAGGAAATGGCCCAAGATGCCAGGCAATTTGCTGTCTACAACTACCTGAAGGGAGGCTGTAGCCAGGTGGGGGTTGGTCTCTTCTGCCAGGCAACCAGCAACAGAACAAGGGGACACAGTCTCAAGTTGTGCCGGGGGAAGTATAGGCTGGATGTTAGGAGGAAGTTCTTGACAGAGAGAGTGATTGGCATTGGAATGGGCTGCCCAGGGAGGTGGTGGAGTCACAGTCCCTGGGGGTGTTCAGGAAAAGCCTGGATGAGGCACTTAGTGCCATGGTCTAGTTGACTGGATAGGGCTGGGTGCTAGGTTGGACTGGATGATCTTGGAGGTCTCTTCCAACCTGGTTGATTCTATGATTCTGTGATTGCCAGAGAACATGACCAACGTACTGTAATTTAGCTTTCCATTTGTAATTTGTAATTTTAGCTTTGTGGTGATATTACACATTAAAAGTTTTTCTTTTGCAAATATCCCTGTTCTGACAACTCTCTCACAACTGAATCCAGTTCAGATATTCATAATCGTGATCAGGCATTTCCCATATGCATTTGTTCAGCACAAATCTATAAGATAAAACTGTTTACCTATATTACATGAAATCTCTCTGCAGCAAGCAGTAAGTATCCTGTCTAGGGAAGGAAACTGTACCAAAACTCTATATCCATCTGCCTGACTTTTCTCTGTTGGTGAAATGCTTGAAGTCTCATTCGTTTCCATGATTGCAGGATCTGCTTCCTGTTAACAAGAAATGACATAATTGTTGTTACCCCATAGCTTGTTTTTATTAACTCTCAATTAATTCTGAAACTATTCTTAACTGAATATATTAGGAGACTGTGCAAGAAAAGAATGTGCTAAGCTGAGAAACTTTTCAGCAAAGTTTACTCTATGGTATTTTTTAATTGGCATGAAAAAGCATTTTGCAGAAAGAAAAACAAACTTTCACCTTTGATTCACAGGAAAGTAATTTCTCTAATCATTTTGAGACTTTGTCTCTCTTCAGAAACCCTCTCACTGAAGAAAATACATGTTGAATAAATATCACCAATTTAGTTATTTTCCTTTTCATTGATTGGAGTTGGTCTCAATATTTCAATTATTCAGCTGACCTTTCTTCAATGTGTTTGTTGTAATGCAGAAGAAACAAATACTTTAGCAAAAGTAATGCTAAGCTAGACATTATAAATATGGAATGGGCAGCAAGACTCTTATTTTTATTTTAGATATTTTTTCTGTAGGAGGCATTTCTGTCTAATTGTACATTTGCAGTAGGGGTCAAACTCAGTGAAGGATAACTCTAATTACTCATAATTACAATCCATATTTAATGCGAGAAAGTAAAACTCATGTAGAAGTGTTTTGGAGCTTCTGGTACTATCTTTCTTCAGATACTTGTTGTAAACACCTACTTTGTCTCGAAATTCAAGTATTTTTAAATTTATACGTTCAAATTCAAGTAAATTGCTTGTTTCCATACTCCAAAAGCATTCTTGTAGACAGAAAAAAAATAGGGGCTGTACTAATGACCTGAAGAACAGAAAGGACATTTTTATTTCTTGCACTAACTGACAAACTCAGGTCAGTTTTGTAGAAGATAGCCCATGGGAATAATAACTTAGTGACAGAATAGAAAAAGAAGTAATAATTCAAAAATTACCAGGCCATTAATCTTGTCTTTAAAAGAGAACAAACTAATTTATTTCACAGAGGGTTAAACCTGAGGTGCAATTTGTAATCTTTTTGATAGGCTAGTAATGTTGAAATATTAATAATGTCATCCCGTGTGATTCGTTTCTTGAACTCGAGGTATTGTTGTGAAAAAAGCTGAAGTAGTGATGACATATGGCAACAAGAACGCTGTAGTTTGGTGTTCATTTTCAGAAAGGTGAGAACTTCCTAGACGGAGATCACCGCTTGGTGGATCAGAACGAGCAGCGTCGCAAATGAAGATTCATTGCGCTTTCAAACTTCGGTCATCATCACTGCAGAGAATAGGATAGTTTGAGTCCAGTTGTCATACATATCATCAGGAAATGTGCCAAATTAAGGAAGAGGGCTAAATTCTGCAAGACTTTGTCAGGTGCTTACCCTAAGGGAGAAGCAATTTGTTTGGAGTTTTATCTGTAAGCATCTGTTGTGTCTTTACAATGTCTTTGACCTTCCTTATAATCTTTTCCAGCTTTAGGCATTGGTTTCTAACCTTAGAAAAAGCTTTATTACAGTGAAGTTTGTAAAGCTGCAATCTTCATGTAATTTTTCAGGTTTTTCAAAGACTCTTGGGAAGTGGGCTGGCAAACTCTTTTCAGTCACTGCAGTTCTTTCTTTGCCTTCCCTTCTCCTTTGTGAAGTTGTCCTGCAAAGGCTACTGAAGGACTTAAAATAATGTAAAAGTCTGATCCTTTGTGTAAACAAGAGCAGAGTAGGAAGTCTTTGCAGCAGGCTCATTTGACCTGGCTGTGTTCAAAGATGAACAGAGACTGTGGGAAGTTTTCCTTCCAAACTGTGGATTGGGCAAAAGGGACTTTTTGTGATTCTGTTCCAGATTGGCCACCTGTGGTGTTTTTGGAAACTGACTTTCAATCCAGAATTTGATGTAGTCTAACGAGAACTACTAAACATCACAGAATTCCAGTCCTTGTTTGGACTACTGTTGATGAAAGTATAGTAAATACTGTAATTTTTAAAATATTTACAGAAGTTTGTGCACATTAAACTTTTCTACTCAATTTAATAGAGTGGGGTTGAGGCATGGGTTGATTTGAATCTGGGGAAGAATACACAATGCCATGCTGCTGTCATGTCAGCTTTAAAACAGAAGTGCTGCTTGGAGCAAAGGATCATAGGGCTTGAAGTTTACATTGTAACATGAGAGGCTTCCTGTTTCCAGTTGCTACTTCAGGTTTCTGGGTTTGGGGTATTGGTGTTTTCCTCTGGGGCATTGAGGGGAACTGTGGTATTGTTGGCTTCTGCTGCTACCTGTGCTTTTGCTGTGCCTTTCTGTGAAACAGGCTAAGGTAATTGTGCATTGTAACATCTCATTAAAGGCTCTTTATCTCAACCCAAGTTTAATTGTGTTGTTCTTGTTGTGTTACTTCCCCTCCCAATCTGTGGGGAAGTGGTCTTGCGAGAGCAGGCTGTGTGAAACCAGTACAATTTTAATACTTCTCTCTGTGCACTACTAAAACAAACAGAAAATGTTGTTTAGATACTTAAATGTATTTTTATTTTGTTTTGTTTTAGAAAGATTAAAGTTTGACTGTCCTTTTGTGATAACAAGCCTAAAATTCTACTGTTTGTTTAAAATTGTTGGGTGTTTTGCTGGCAAAACTCCGCTAAGGTTTATTGGAGCTCTCTCAAGATTGTTTGTGAATTCAGTGTTACCAAAAAGCATCATAGTTTTTTGGTTTTGTTTTCAGACAGAAGTGATGCAGTTGAGCTTCCAGTAAAATTCGTTCCTCAGCGTGCTGGTTGCTATCACTGTCAGATTATTCTGAAGTCCTCTCGCGATGTCCGTGTCTATGAGATTGAATGTGTAGTGAACGCAGACCCTGCTGAAGCACAGCTTGAATTTGTAACTCCAGCTTACCAGGCAGTGATTCAGAAGATTCCAATTGTAAGTTAATTTTATTACTAGAAGCTAAACTAAGATTCAGGATTTTGAAAAACTGGACTCTGGGTCAATACTGATAAAATTTACAGTTGCTGAATGCACAAACACTGACCTGAGTAATAGTACTCAGCTTGAGAGACTTTCAGAAAAGAAAATGAGAATTGAGGTTTTATCTTATTCCCCCAAATCCAGTTTTTCTGTGATGTTCGTGGATGAAGACCATTGTGGGTGAAAGGATTGCTTCCTTTTTTCATAACACAGCATCTATTAGCTCTTGAATACCAATTTATTTTCTTTTCTCTTTTCTCTGCTTTTTTGCAGAATAGGCATTTTGTCATCAGACAGTTCTTTCAGATAGGAGGAGGCCAAATAACTTTAGTTTAGTCTTTTTATGAAGCCCTCAAGTATGTACTACAAAATTTCTCACTTTCTGCCACAATCAAGCAGTCTTGTGACATGTTTGGATGCAAATCAAACATGCTTCCTCAATAAATGTTCATACTGCTCAGGGCAGGCATTCTTTAAAACAGATTTCTCTCTTAAACTTCTGAAACTGAATACTGTCAATACCACAAAAACTCCTATGGAAACAGAGTCCTTAATTCATAAGTCTTACCCTGTAACAATGGGCAGATGGGGCAATATATGCTAGTACACCACATCAGCACTTCAGAAGGGCTACATTAAGCTTTTCTACAGATGGAAAAGGGAAAGAATTTGGTCAAGCATTAAGCAGCGCTATAAAGATACTTGTAAATGCTTGTAATGGTACTTACAAATTCTATCTTGACCACTGTTTGTATCACATACATATTCTTCTAACAAGTGTTCCTGCTGACAGTATTGCTGCTGATGCCATTGATACGAGTACCTTTCAGTACCAGAGTAAGAGATTCACTGTTAGCTTATTTTTTTAAATATGGTTTTTGTTATTTCCCTCAGAAGTGCTCTGGGAAAATGAATACTTTGTTCTGATTTGATAATGACAAATAACAGCTGAATTACATGTTGAGATATTTAAATGCATAATCTAATTTACATATTTTCTTTGATTTCAGAATAACATATCCAGAAGGGACTGGACACTTGAAGCAATTTTGGAAGGGCAAGGATTTTATGGCCCTCCTCTAATAAATGTGCGTCTGGGTGAAACAGCTCTGTATCCTCTCACATTCAAGCCTGTTGCTGAGTGCATAACAATGGTAAGAGGAAAATTAGTTTCAACATTTGGAAAGGTTGTGTCTGTCAATAAAATTTATGTCAGGAAATGTTTAAGCAGTTAGTAATATTAAACATCTGCTTGAGAGTCTATGTGCTGGTTTGAAGCTAGCTAGAATGCTTTGGTGAGAAGAATTAGATTACAGTCTGCCAAAGGAAAACAATGGTGATGTCTGCTTCACTCATAGGCTTGCTGAGAGATATAAGAATAAGAATCAAAACATAGATAAAGGCACTTTTCCTGCTGGGGAGCTCCAAGCTGGATCTCTTTCTCTAACCTCACCCTCTGTTTTTTTCTTTCCTAATCCACTTTGCTTCCTAACCCCCTGGCTGAACCTCCATTCTTCCTTGGGACTGGGGTAAGGTTGAGAGGGGTAGGGGGAAGGTGATGGGACAGTTGGGAACCCCTCCTGGGGACTCAGGTTTCTGGGAGGGGAGTTGTGTTTCTGTATTACCTTTTACCTTGTATATCTCTGTATATAACTGTATATATTGTAAATATCTGCTTGTATACAGAGCTAAGCTGTAAATAATAAGCTTCATTCAATTTCCAGAGCTGGCTGAGCCTAGTCTGGGTGATTGCCAAAGTGTGGAGTGGCGGGGAACACCCAAACCATCACAGTCAGAAATGTAAAGATTGTCTACTAGTTGAAGTGAAAAATGAGCAGAACTAACTTTGCAACGCTTAAGATTAGGCATGACAGATTTCCTCACTATGCTCTACTATCACTACTTTTATTTGCTCTCCTATCAAACCCTCCATTGCAATGAAACTAATTACTCCATGGAGATTCTGAACTTTGATCATAATATGTACATTGTGTTAGTCTGAATTTAAATACATACATTAAATTGTATTTCATTACTCAAGCAGTCAAGTGATAATGTTGAATATTTCCTATTGCATGCATGCATCACAAATCAATTCATGTGATGGATACTTTCTTTCCTAAAATAATTTCTGTTATGAGTTAAGCCACTACTTACCAGCTGCTTTTGCAGCTAAAATAAAGAGCAGAGCAAAGGCTAAGGCACCTTTAGAAATAAGCAGTAGAAGTATTTGTGCCTGTATGCTAGTTAAGAGATTTTGACTGCAGGTTGCTATTCAAATGTGTGAGTTACCAAGGATGATGAAAAAAAAAAATGTTTTGTGAAGCATTAAGTAATCTGTAACCAACCAAATATTAATGTGTTACAAAATTGCTAAAATCCAGAAGCCCCAAATCCTTTGACAACAAATAAATATGAAGAACATATTGATTGAGGGACAGATGGAAACGATTGGGCAAAGTTGTATTTCATATGAGGAAAAAGGATGCATGAGTTCATGTTTTCTTGGGCATTTGTTTTCTGGAAAGAAGGCAAGAAGTATAAAATCTAGAAATATAAACACTTTCTGTTGTTAAATCTCCTAATTTAGAAAAATAAAAAGAAAAGCTTTTTAATTTCTTTCCCCCTCTGTTTAAGAGCAGAATTAACTGGAAAAGTCAATAAAAGCACTTCTTGGTAAGCATGCTTTTTGCCTGGATTTCAGATTAATCATGTAATGGTTTGGATTGAAAGGGACCACCAAAGGTCATTTAGTCCAACCTTCCTGCAATGGGCAGGGACATCCTCCACTAGATCAGGTTGCCCAAAGCCTTGTTGAGCCTGATCTTGAACCTCTCCAGGCATGGGGCCTCAGGCTGTAGGGAACTTTAACAGTGCTGACAGTTTTTTTGTTCTTTCTTTGTCATAGGGAAAGCTTATTCTGCGCGGTGATACAGCTGGCACTGAGACCATCTTTAACCTTAAAGGAATAGGGCAGAAACCTCTAGCACAGGATTGCATCATGCTAGATTGCCAAGTGAGAAAGGTCACTCAAAAATTTTTGTGGGTGCCCAACTATACCAAGAAGAAGTTAACATACAAGGTAAATTTTTGCAGTGACCTGACAACTATTTTTCTACCTAAGAGCCTGCAAATTATGGATTACATAGAAAGTATTACTGTAATTGCAAATATGCTATTGTGGTTCAGGTATCCATGAGCAGTTGTACCCAACTATAGTTTATGGTACATGGATATGTTTACAATGTCTGTTTTACCTGTGTGTTCTGTGGAAAAAAAGATTTCTTAGTCTCTCAGTCTGGGTTCTAATGGAACAACAATTCTTATTGTCCTGTACCTAAATTGGTGATTAGGTGGAGGAAAGCTTATCAGCTTTGGTGGAGACAGAACAGAGGAAATCCAAAAAATAATAGTTTAAAAAATGTTTTTGATGTTACCTTGTGTAATTTTGTTGGTTTGTGAATATTTTCGTGATTGCACTGGTTGGGTGATGTGCCCTGTACATCCTCCACTTATTACACAGAATCACAGAAACATCCAGGTTGAAAAAGGCCCTCAGGTTCAGCATGTCCAACCTATAACCCTGCTCAACAAGATTCACCTTAAACCATAGCCCTAAGCACCACATCCAAACGACCCCTAAACACATCCAGGATCGGTGACTTAACCACCTCCCTGGACAGCTCATTCCAGTGCCTGAGCGCTTTCTCCATGAAAAACTTTTTCCTAATGTCCAATCTAAACGTACCCAGTCTTGGCTTGAGGCCATTCCCCCTTGTTCTGTCTCCGATAACCTGTGAGAAGAGACCAGCACTAGCCTCTCCATATTGTCCCTTCAGGTATTTGCAGACAGCAATGAGGCCTCCCCTCAGCCCCTCTTCCTCAAACTAAACACTCATAGCTCTCTCAGTCACTCATAAGAATTATTCTCTAGGCCCTTCACCAGCTTCGTTGCCCTCCTCTGGACCCACTCCAGCACCTCCAGATCTCTCCTGTATTGCAGTGTTTCTCTTGTATTGAGTATATTTACCCCACAAGGTAATATCTCACAGATAAACTGGCAGATAAATGATATTTTTAAAAACATAAATATTCCATTTACTGAAGTAATAAAGCTCAGCCTATATCACAAATTGTCTCAGATGTGCCAGTAGCTGACAAGCATAATAATTTAGAGCCACGTCCATAAACAATTCACTGCACAGTGAATACCTAGCAATAAATAATTTAGCTGCATTAATGCATGGGTAACTTTGCCTTTGAGGTGTAAATTCAGCTTCACTATTCCATTTTAATAACTGAATATATTAAGCTATAAACTTAATACAAATTCATTTAATTAAAAAATAATTACATTGTATATATGCTGCTCTGTTTCTCACTCTGTTTATCTTATAGCTTCAACCAAAATTAGAGTACTTCTGCAAAAGTTGTACCATGTAAAATGAAAGTTAAGCCTGGGAGGAGGAAAAACATAGAATGGTTTAGGTTGGAATTGACCTCAAGGATCATCCAGCTCCAGCTCCCTGCCATAGGCAGTGACACCTCCCACTAGAGCAGGTTGCTCAAGGCCTCATCCAGCCTGGCTTTAAACGCCTCCAGGGAGGAAGCATCCACAACCTCCCTGGGCAACCTGTTCCAGTGTCTTACCACCCTCACTGTAAAGAACTTCCTCCTAACATCCAGTCTAAATCTCCCTTCCTCCAGCTTAAACCCATTCCCCCTCGTCCTGACATTACCAGACCTTGTCAATAGTCCCTCCCCAGGCTCCCTGTAGCCTCCCTTCGGATACCGGAAAGCCACTATAAGGTCTCCTGGAAGCCTTCTCTTCTCCAGGCTGCAGAGCCCCAACTCTCTCAGCCTGTCCTCATAGCAGAGCTGCTGCAGCCCTCTGAGCATCTTCGTGGCTCTCCTCTGGACTCGCTCCAGCAGTTCATGTCCTTCTTGTGTTGGGGACTCCAGAACTGCACATAGTTGAAAGTGAAAGATTTCTTTCTTTCCTCCATTAAAAAAAACTCTCTTCTCTCTGAATTGTGCTTTTCCCACTTCAGCCATACATAGTGTATTCGTGTCTGGAGCAGCAATAATTTTCATATGGGTAGTTTGCTTGACTGTGCAACAATTAGTAGGTACCAAGAGAGCTGGAGAGACAAGAAATGCCTTTGGAATTCAGTGGAGGTCATATGTGTGACTCCATCAGTCTACCTTTAAAAATGCTAAGCAAAACACTTTCAGTGCCCACAAAGATTTCCATGATTAAAAAGACAATTTCCATAAATTCCCTTGAAAAATGTGAACGTTTTTATGAACTGTTTTCTACTGATTTATGTGTAAACCTTAGGGAAATACTGCCATTCTGCTCTTCATGGCTCTTCTAGGGGATATTACAACAAATGGTCTTTCTCATGATTAATTTACTCCTGGATCTGAAAAAAAAATCATGAAGAATTTGTGCCCGTATAATGTCAGCCAGAGAGCACATCTTTTACTGATGCTGAATTAATATAAGGCTACTGACTGCAACGTGAGGGGACTGTAGTGGCTGTAAAATTAGATTCAAATCATCTGACAAGAGTAGGAAGTGCAAAGTGTTTCTATAAAAATCCAATCTGTCAGTCTCATGACAACATTTTTTAGACCATTTTCTCTTGGTTTTGCTGTTGTGGTTTTTTCCTTTTCTTTCCTTTTTTTTTCTCCTTTCTTGTTATTGTTCTTGTTTGCATTTTGTGTTGCCTTTTGTTTGCATGTACAACTGCCTGCTAGGTAGAAATAATTATCTTGTGTCTCGATGGTTGCTTTGAGGAGAAAGTTCTTCACTGAGAGAGTCATTGGCTACTGGAATGGGCTGCCCAGGGAGGTGGTGGAGTTGCCGTCCCTGGAGCTGTTCAAGGCACGATTGGTGCCTTGGTCTAGCCTTGAGCTCTGTGGTAGTGGGTTGGACTTGATGATCTATGAGATCTCTTCCACCCTTGGTGATACTGTCATACTGTAATGACACCTTTGACAGTAACTTCAATGTTAAAGGTGCCTCATCCTTTTTAGGCTTGGTTTTCTAGTACGAATGTAAAACTCTGTAACAGTTGTTTCCAGTGCTATTCAAAACAGATGTCATTAAAGTGTCAGCTGACATTTTTAAAGTTATGGTTAATTGGTGACTCAAATCTGGAAGAGATGTATTTTTTTTTAGGCTACTATAATTTTGAATGTGGTCTTTCCATTCTCATTAATCATAGAATCATAGAATGGCCTAGGTTGGAAGGGACCTCAAGGATCATCCAGCTCCAGCCCCCCTGCTGTAAGCAGAGACACCTCCCACTAGAGCAGTTTGCTCAAGGCCTCATCCAGCCTGGCCTTAAACACCTCCGAGGAGGAAGCATCCACAACCTCCCTGGGCAACCTGTTCCAGTGTCTTACCACCCTCACTGTAAAGAACTTCTTCCTAACATCCAGTCTAAATCTCCCCTCTTCCAGTTTAAACCCATTAGCCCTCATCTTGTCATTACAAAACCTTGTAAATAGTCCCTCCCCAGCCTTCCTGTA
>WAAF01014016.1:727404-770923 GCA_013400475.1 Tricholaema leucomelas
CACATATATATGTATGCATTTTTATCACTTGTAGGATTTTTCAGCAGCCAGCCCGAGGCTTGAGGGTCACAGACATAGGTGATTCAAGTAGGAATTAATTAGGGCTCAGAAATGCTGGTCCTTTCTAGGTTCAAGACACTACAGGTAAAGTACAATTTAAACACCACAAAAGAGCAGCTATTTAGATATCTAGTTGAAAACTCTCTCGTAGTGTTCAGGGATAAT
Organism: Tricholaema leucomelas; assembly: GCA_013400475.1. Classification (NCBI taxonomy): domain Eukaryota; kingdom Metazoa; phylum Chordata; class Aves; order Piciformes; family Lybiidae; genus Tricholaema lacrymosa; species Tricholaema leucomelas. Next base: position 727,630 of record WAAF01014016.1, read on the forward strand.
TTCAAGTTTAGAACTCTCTGACTTGTAAATACAAAACTCTGTAGCCTTGGTGTTGTAGTACTGGTTTTGTCATATTCAATTAAATTCTTATCAAAGGACTTTTACATTCAAAGTCATTTTGATTGCAAAATTCTATAGCTGCAAAATTATGCTTCTTTTCCTTTCCTTCTATTTCTTTTCTGACACCTAAGCTAAAAATGGGCCCAGTTCTTTTCAAAAGTCCATTTGGAGGCATTCCAGTACAGGGCTAATAATATAAGCTTTGGCTGCTTTGTAGCTGTGTGACAGCTTTAACATAGAAATAACAGCTAATAAACATCTCACATGAGATTCTGTCACTATATAAAATTCTTCAGCAATCTGTTTTTTAAGTAGTTGAGCAATTTACTTTAGGTTTCATAAAGCACCTTGTATGATTTACTTTATCTTTTATCAAACTGTTTTCCATAGAACAGGCCAATTTTTTTTCTGGACCAAAGCTCATAATGCTTAAATGTTTTTCTGTGGGGGAAAAAAAATACATTTGTTATAGTCAGTGTCCTTTTATTCCAAAAAAGAGCTAGCTTTTGGAAAGTAGCTTTCTAATTTTGTCTATCACCTGTCATTTATTTTTAAGCTTAGTACGCAGCTCTTTTCCATGGTACCCAGAGCCCTTGAAGCTTACATTGAGGAAAAAGGGCCACAGCCTGTCAGACTGCAGCTGGAGGACAATTTTAAGGACATGGTGAAGCTCATGGCAGTGTATTCTGGCCTGTAAATGAGTTGATTAAACTTTTTATTGTCCATTTCATTATGAGGTGGAATTCTGCAAATCATTCAACTGATCATTCTAGTTCCAACAGAATCATAAAACCACATGTGAGAGGAAGACCATTCCTGTGGCTTCTTGTAGCCATCGATGTATTTCCAGCACCTGTCCATACCTTTGTTATAAGCACTTCCTCTTGAACTGAGACACTTTAATAAATTACTGAGACACTTTAACAAATTGAGTCCAATTGACATATAACAAAGACAAAATTAGAAGGTCTTCTGGTTGCTTGATTACTGAGAGTGTCTGTGGCATACCACCACTGGATCACTGGAGTTCACTGAAAGAGGACTGCTATATTTATACATGTCACCATCAGGCAAGATGATCCCCAACATAGCTTTTCCATCCATCCTTGTAAATCCTGTACACTTCCACATCATGGTTTCATTGTGACATTAAGAACAGACAGTGAGAACTATAAGTAAAATAATTCACCTCTTTATGAAATGCTACCACAACATGTATGATTCTGTAGATGTTAGGAAGAAGCTCTTTATAGTGAGAGTGGTGAAATGCTGGAACAGGTCACCCAGGGAGGTTATGGATGATCCCTCCCTGGAGATTTTCAAGGCTAGCTTGGATGAGGCCTTGAGTGACCTGTTCTAGAGAGAGATGTCCCTGCCTATGGCAGGGGGGTGGAACTAGATGATTTTTGAGGTCCCTTCCAACCTAAAGTGTTCTATGATTCTATAATAGTTCATATTCTCACTGATTTCTCACATATGCAATCCTTAAAGCTTATTCTACTTCACTTCTATTGATGCAGGGAGCAATTAATTTAATCTCAGTATACCACCAAGTAGTAAAACTTACAGAACCTCTTTAGAATTTACATAAATCATCATGAATTTTCAGATTTTTGTGACGAATTCCATGGCCACACAGCCTTCTGTTCTTATGTCCAGTTAAAATACTGGGATATTGTGGTCTTTTATCATCTCCACACCAGAAATTAACGATGTACAACACATATCTTTCAAATAGTCTGTTTAAATTACAAAGAAAGGAAAAAGTTGAATTGGATTTAGAGATGGGATGTTGTATAGCCAACAAATCTGTCTAATATATGCTGTTACAATTACAGTTTTCATTGGGAAATAAAACAGCCTGTGTCCTTTTAAAGGAATACGTCTTCTCTGAAGCAATCCAAACCAAGACTTCCACTCTCAATATGTGGACTGAAGTTGTAGAAAATATTTAAACACTGGAAAATTTGCAATGACATTTTGACCCAGAAAACTTTTCACAGAATCACAGAATGTTAGGGTTTGGAAGTGACCTCAAAATTTCATCTAGTCCAAACCCTCTGCTAGAGCAGTATCACCTAGAGCAGGTCGCACAGGAACACATCCAGGCAGATTTTGAATGTCTCTAGCAAAACAGACTCCATAACCTCTCTGGACATGCCATTCCAGTGTTTTGCTTTTAAAGCAATGTTCTATCAGCAAAATAAAAACCTGTATCTTTTATGTATTCTTCAACTATTCTTTTCCAGTAAATTCTGTAAATTATACTGAAATTGTAACGTTGGCAAGTTTAGCGTTATATGTATGCCAAAAGGCACCTGAGGAGTGATATCTTCTAAAATACTTAATTGTGGCATAATTCTGTGGCCAGTTGTCATGAGTTTAGCCAGTGAGGTCTGTGGATAAATATTCAATACCATGCTGATGCCAGGCCAACAAAAGTGCTGGTTGGAGAAAAGTGTCATGGGGCTTGAAGTTCAGATTGTAATGAGAGGCTTCTTACCGTTGCTGCTTCAGGTTTCTGGGTTCAGGGTCTTGGTCTTTTCCACTGTGCTGGCTGTGGGCTTGTGGGTGTGGAGGGATAATTTTATGGCTGGCTTCTGCTGCTGATTCTGCTTTTGCTATGCTTTTCTGTGAAACAGGCTAAGGAAACCATACAGCTTGTCATCTTGTTAAACTCCTTATCTCAGCCCAAGGTTTTTGTATTACTTTCCCCTCCTGTCTGAGTGTGTGTGGCTTCACTTGAAGGGCAGAGTGTGAAACCAAGGCACCAATCGAATCGCATAGAATTTTGTCCCTGAGGTGTACATGAAATCTTGTTTGGTTTTAAACATGTGCTCGAAACCTTGTCAGCCGCCATATTTTGACAAGTTACATGGCTACACAACAGCTGACACAGAAGTCAAGACTGAGCAAATAGTTGGATGAAAACTCCCTGAATGTTGGAGAATGTTATGCATGAAGAAATTATCTTTTCTCAGTTGTTTTGCAGCATCATAAGGCAGCACAAGATGTTGCTGCCTTTGCTGAAGACAGTATAAGCAGCAGTGAGTTCTGTAGGGAGGCAGCATGGTTTGCAGCTGCAAGATGAACACTTGCTGTAGTAAAGCCCTCTCATATCATGGCCAGGCTTAGGAAAACCTCATTAAATAATGTCAGCAGGCTTTTTCATTTAAAATCTGTCAGTTTTGATGTCATTGGAATGCACCATTCTGTCCTGAACCAGGAGAGCACTCTGCTTAGAAATATTGCCTAAGGAAATACTCTGCTTTAATGTTAAGAGTCAAGTCATGCAGGGCATGCTATCTACTAAGTGTTCTCACTGATAAGAATTCTGCATTCTGTATTTGACTAGAAATAAAAATGAATACACTTTATTGTTATTATTTATTTGCACTTCTTGCCAGCAGTGATTTTCTTTTTTTTTTTTAAATTCACTTCCTAATAAAAAATTGAAATAGTTTTGTGCAGTAGTAAATATTATGATGCCCATGAAAATGATGAAAGACAACTATGAATATTTTGCAATTAAGCAGATAAATGGAGTTTAAATATATATGCCATCTGTACTTAAACTGATTGTTTTTCATTGAAGCATTTCATTTGATGGATTTGAGTGCCTTGCAGAGATCTGAACACATTACATCAATCCAGTTATCTTTATTGATCGGGATTTTAACCTCACTGGTATTAATTCTCTTTGCTTGAGATCTGTTTTCCATAAAGAAAGGAAATTGATTGTCAGCAATTATAGTGCAATTCTTCACTCGTATTTTGATCTAGCTATTGCCAGATTATCAGCACGGTGGTTTAGCAATTGAGTTACCATAATTCTTCCACTAGCTCTTGCAATAGTCTTGAGTATTAGCAATTTGCAGTTCTGGAACTTTTCAAGCATTCAAAAATTCACTGCAAATAATTATAAAGAGTTCTTCGGCCAATTATTTTGATGTTTTTGAGAGCATGTTTTGTATAAAGCCAAATAAGTTACAATTTGTTTTATCGTCCCCCACTTAATGAAAAATATTTCTCCAACAGTGAATATTTGTGGTCCATTCCTCTTTCTCTTACCCATACATATGTTCAATACAACATTCTTCAGTACAAAGACTTGATAAAGAAAAAACTCTGCTGTCATTAGAATCATGGACTATAAAGAATAATTACTTAAAATTTATAATGAAGTATAACAGAATGATAGAATCATAGAACAGCTTAGGCTGGAAGAGGTCTTAGAGGTCATCTGATCCAACCTCCCTGCCATGGGCAGGAATGCCTCTAAACTAGACCAGATTACTCAAGGCCTCATCCAACCTGGCCATGAGCATCTCCAGGGAGTGGCCATCCACAACCTCTCTGGACAATCCATTACATTTACTGTAAGGAGGCTTTAGAATATATGATTTAGTGATTCTCAAAATTCAGTCAAGTATTTGTAACCAACTTCAAATCTATAATTTCACATTTTTTCCCCCTGATTTTCTTATAATTCTTGAGACCTTTCAAGTATATTGGTGGTTAGGATAGTACTAAAAAATAATTAAGTCTTTCTCTTGCACTTTGTCTGTAATACTGTGCTGCAATAGACCAGATTTTACTGGGATTATATATTGGGATATAAAATCAGGTTAATTAGTCAATATCTATTCTAATATCCATCAAATATGTCCTCTTGTGTCAACATTTGTAAGCCCTGAGCACTTTTTCAGGCTTCATTCCCCTGAGCATTCCATGATGGTTTTATTTTTTTAATCATACCTACACATCTACCTTCTCTTTGAAGAATTAAAAAAGAAAGATATTTCAATAACTTCCTGAAATTGCAAGCCCTTTCCTGTTTATTTGGATGCAATTTCTGGCTTAGTAATGTGAGTAATTTTTGGAATGTGTAAAATTAGTTTAATTTTTTTTTCCTTTTAATTAATGATATGCAATGGATTTGGCTTGTTTGGGGTTTTAAAGTAGATTTTTCTTAACAGAGGGAGGAAAACTCTAGGATTCTAGTATTTTTTGGTCTATATTTCTTTTTATTTGCATAGCCACCTGGTTCCACTATTTGAAATGTTTCAGCCTCAGTGTTTCGTGCCTGTGCTATCCAGTTTTTGTTGTTCACACAGAGACAGTGGCAATGTCAAGATGACAAACTTTGCTTCCCTGTCATGATGTAACATAATCCTTCTCAGCAGAAGTGATTTGTCAATGTTTGTCATGGTGGAATTGCCACCTCATCTAGTTTTCATTGAGCATATCATGAACAAATTTTACTTCTCAAAGATTTCCTGGTAAAATTTTCTTTCAGTTGTATTTTATTTGCCCCTTTTATTTCTTTTAAGAATAACATCATTCTAGCATAATATTACCAAAACTAACCATAAGGCCATCTTATTAAGACTGATCTCGCATGAAATGAAGCGACACTAGAATGTTTAGAAGCATGAACACGGCCTTCTGCAGGAGTCTGTGATTAGGGGAAGACAGTTAAATCTGAGGTATTGTAAATGAGACAGGTGTGCACGGGTCTGTGCACCCCAAACTTGATCAGCTTCTGGCTGCTGAAGTCACGGCGGACTCCTGAGCCAGTTGTGACCAATGTGGTGTTGCCTCTCCCCCTCACTACTGCTCCCTTTTCCAAGTCCCACGTGAGCCTTACTACTTAGCTCTAGCTATTCCTGCTAGTAAGATGCTAAATTCAGCTATACAGGGAACACATCACGTTCTCTCTGCTGTGTGATCTTTTACCACACATTTATCCCACTCAAAGCTGGAGAAACAAAACCCACCATGAAATGTATGTATTTTCAAATCAAATTGTTCTGGGACTCTCATCAAATTATATCAGTTCTCCATTTCAAATTAAAAAAACCCAAACAACTCCCCTGTGATTAATTTTCCTGAACACTTCATAAGATAGAGTTACATTCCCTTCAAGAGATCATTTCACAGAAATTCTGATGATCTCAACTGGGAAGATCCAAGGCTGGATCTAAAATTGTGTATTTTGTGTGCTTTGCTATGCTCACCGCTATGTAGAACTGTAACACTGTAGGTTGTGAATTGCTTCTCCATTTAAACTTTCCAATTCTCCAGTCCTCTGTGTGTGAATGTAATTCTTTTGACCCATTTGCCCTTGCAGTGCTGATGGACAGCATGGGCCAGCAATGTGCCTTTGTGGCATCCTGGGGTGCATGAGGAGAAGTGTGTCCAGCAGGTCTAGGGAGGTTCGTCTGCCCCTCTGCCCTAGTGAGATCACACCTGGAATACTGTGTCAAATTTTGGGCTCCCCATTTCGGGAGAGACAGGGACCTGCTGGAGAGAGTCCAGTAGAGAGCCACAAGGGTGACTGAGGAACTTGAGCATCTGCTCTAAGAAGAGAGAGTGAGAGCCCTGGGGCTGTTTATTCTGGAGAAGACTGAGAGGAGATCTGATCAATGTGTACAAATATCTGAAGGGTGGGTGTCGAGTGGATGGGGCCAATCTCTTTTTGGTGGTTCACAGCAATAAGACAAAGAGCACAGAAGGTTTCACCTTGACATGAGAAGAAATTTTGTTACAGTGAGGGCGACAGAGCACTGGACCAGGTTGTCCAGAGAGGTTGTGGAGTTTCTTTCTGTGGAGATTTTCAAAACCTACCTGGATGCGTTCCTGTGCAAACTACCCTAGGGGATCCTGCCTTGGCAGTGGGATTTGGCTCAATGATCTCTGGAGGTCCCTTCCAACCTCTAAGGTTCTGTGACTCTGTGATTTGAAGCAATAGAGCAATCTGTCTGCTCATTAAACCATGGCAGAGATGCATGCCAATTTTTTAAATTAGATTTTATATTATCAAATAGAAATCTTCCACTTTAAAAATTCTGGCTTCACACTCTCTGTATATTTTATCTTCCCTAAGTACTTGATTACAACTTAACATATAACACAAAAATGTATTGCAGGGATATTTTAATTATTGCATTTGTTGTCTTCCAACACTAAAACCAGATGCTGTGACTTAAAAATAATAACAGAAACAATTAAGGTTATCTAGGAAACAACACTGGAAAGAAAGGTGCTATTATTGTTCACCATATTTTAACATAAGTTTGCTTCTATTTCTTATTACCAATCTGTTCATGTCAGTAGAAAAAAAAAAGCATTTTTGGAGAGAGAAGAAGTGGTTAATTTCTATGAATTTGCATGAGACTTAATTTTTATTACCATAATTTGTAATTGGGTGGCTGACACCTGGAGTGGAAGTTTTACTTCATTTTTTATTAGTTTCAAACTGAGAAAATACTCATACATGTCTGGCAGGCTGTTTTATAAAGCTAATGCTCCAGCTAATGTAACACCTGGTATCTATTTGTTTTAGGTGTAATTTCATTTGTTGCTGAAGATGAAGACCAACAACAGTCTCAACATAAGAGCTCACCAGAGAAGACAGATGGTGAACAGGCCTTTCAAAAACTGTCAGCAGAGACCCCACAGACTCTTGATGTGGCAAACATGGGTATGTTTGTTGTTATGTTCATTGGCAGTTTATATAAACTTGTATCACAATTTCTTTGTAAATTAAATGTATGCTTAATAAGTCAGGCTAGATGCCTGCAAACACTGTTAAATCGAATATTTAATCCAGGCATCTATGAAACATCTCCTTTTGTGATTTTTTTAAACATTTTAATGACATTTTAAGCTGAACTTGCTTTTCCTTTTTCTATTTTTGTTTACAAGTATGCCACTGAATGTTACTTGTTGATGGAGAGTGGCAGCACTCGTTAAATGCTTTTAAAAGAAAGTATGCAATAATATTAACAGTGCTGACATCAAAGCAAGCTGCTTCTGAAATTCAGGAAAGCCTTTGGCCTCCTGGCCTGTATCAGGAACTGTGTGGCCAGTAGAATGAGGGAGGTTATTCTCCCCCTGTACTCAACACTGATCAGGCCACACCTTGAGTACTGTGTCCAGCTCTGGGCTGCTCAATTCAAGAGAGATGTTGAGATACTGGAACGTGTCCAGAGAAGGGCAACAAGGTTGATGAGAGACCTGGAACACAGCCCTGTGAGGAGAGGCTGAGGGAGCTGGGGTTGTTTATCATGGAGAAGACTCAAGGGGGACCTCATTGCAGTCTACAACTACCTGAAGAGAGGCTGTAGCCAGGTAGGGGGTTGGTCTCCCAGGCAACCAGCAACAGAACTAGGGGACACAGTCTTAAGTTGTGCCAGGGGAATTACAGGCTGGATGTTAGGAGGATGTTCTTCACAGAGAGAGTGATTGGCATTGGAATGGGCTGCGCAGGGAGGTGGTGGAGTCACTGTCCCTGGAGGTGTTCAACAAAAGCCTGAATGAAGCACTTAGTGCCATGGTCTAGTTGATTGATGGGACTGGGTGATGGGGTGGACTGGATGATTTTGGAGGTCTCTTCCAGTGATTCTATGAAAAAGCCCTTTCTTTTGACTGAGAGTCATAAATGGTCTTTTGGTCAATTAAAGCAAAATTGGGAAAGTTTTAGAATACCTGATGCATTTTCAGACTGTCACCTCCTATTCTATTCTAAACTACTTCTGCATTATTTTTGACATTTTAAGTATTCCAGAGGAATAAATTTGTGGCTGAAAATGTGCACAGCTAATAGACCAAGGCAGGATTTTTTGTTTGTTTTTCAATTAATTTCTCTATTTTCTTTACATTTGTGAATAAAGCTTTGCCTACAAAACTTTTTATGATTTTAAGACAGAAATTGAAAGCTATTTAAATTATCAAGCATTATGTTAGATGGTTAATGCATATTTCTCACTAAGAAAGCTATCAAAGAAAGTTCTTTTTATCATGAAAAAGACAGTATTTTAATCAACATTTTTAGGAGATTGAGAAGAGTTTGCAATTGGCAAAATTTGTCTTCTCTATGACTGTATTTTCACTTCAATAGAATGTGTCTAGTTCTAAATAGAATTAAAAGTTAATTTTATAATTAATGAATGGTAAATAATTTTAGTTAATGTGAATATCAGGAAGCATGTTCTTTTATAGTCTAGTAATCCCTATCTTTAATACTATGTCAAGGATTGGAGATTAGTATCCCTTCTCAGATATGAAGCAATCCTGAGTGTTTACAATCTGTATAGACAGGACAGGATAATAATAAGAAAGAAATTTGGAGAAGGGAATTGACTGTCTGTGTTCACAGCAGTAGCTTAATGTTTAGGGAGTATTAAAAATCTCCCAATCAACTTTTTCACCCATCAGAAGCCAAAACCCTTGCAATGGATAGACATTGTCTCTCAAACCTACCAGATTTGTTACATGAGTTTTGATGCATGTTTTTATGCAAACTCCTGGTGTATTTACCTTTGTGTACACTTTGCTTCTTTTTAACAGCTGTACTCAAAACTACAACAAAAAAGAAAAAAAGGAAACAGGAGATAGTAAAATGTATTCTGTAGCTATGTAGCTCTTACATATGATCAGACCTTCTAAAATGATGTTTTTGATCAGATAGTTCACAGGATCACAGGATGTTAGGAGTTGGAAGGGAACTCTTGTGCTGAGGGAAGTATAGGCTGGATGTGAGCAGGAAGTTCTTCCCAGAGAGAGTGATTGGCATTGGAATGGGCTGCCCAGGGAGATGGTGGAATCACGGTCCCTGAAGGTGTTCAAGAAAAGACTGGATGAGGGACTTAGTGCCATGGTCTAGTCGACTGGAAAGGGCTAGGTGATAGGTTGGCCTGGAGGATCTTGGAGGTCTCTTCCAACCTGGTTGATTCTATGATTCTGGAGATTTTTGAGTCCAACTCCCCTGCTAGAGCAGGACCATACTATCCTGGCGCAAGTCACACAGGAATACATGGAATACATCCAGACAGGTCTTGAACGTTTCCAGAGGAGGCTCCACAACCTCTCTAGGCAGCCTGTTCCAGTGCTTCATGACCGTTACAAGAAAGAGGTTCTTCCTCTTCTTGGCGTGGAACTTTGTGGTGGTTTGGGTGTCCCCCACCCCCCCACATTTTAGAAGTCACCCAGACTAGACTCAGCCAGCTCTGGAAATTTTGAATGAAGCTTATATTTACAGCTAGCACAATATACAGGCAGATATTTACAGTATATACAGTTATAGACAGAAATACACAAGGTAAAAGTAATACAGAAACACAACAGCCCTCCCAGAAACCTGAGTCCCCAGGAGGGGCTCTCAGCCACCCCCTCACCTTCCCCCTACCCCTCTCAACCTTACCCCAGTCCTAAGGAAGAATGGAGGTTCAGCCAGGGGGCTTAAGAAGCAAAGTGAATCAGCCAAAGCAAATGGAGGGTGAGGTTAGAAAGCAAAATGGAGTTCAGCCAGCAGCCCCAGAGCTCGCCAGCAGGCAAAGAGCCGAGAGCAAAGCCCAGAGTGAAGTGCCAAGTGAAGTGACCGTATTATTGTTTTGCTTTTAATTCTAATACATCTCAGCGAGACTGTGAGGGAAGTAGACATCACCATTGTTTTCATTTCATAGCCTATTATCTAGTTCTCACCAAAACATTCTAGCTAGGCTCAAACTAGCACAAACTTCCTGGGAGAGCCCCAAAGTAAAGAAAAAGCTTAGAAAAGCTAAAAAAAAAAAAAAAACCAAACAAAAAAAAGCAAGCTTCCCTCTCACCTTTAAGTCAGTCAGCATCTTCTAGCCTTTTCACAAAATATTATCTTTCATTGCAAACATAAATTTGTACTGGACAGCTATGATTTTTACAGCTGGGAAAAAAAATATCTGCTTAAAATGGCTAAACAAAGTGTAATCTAACTTATATGATACTACTAGTCTTTTCCTGAACTTACTTCCTAGGCATAGAATCATAAAATACACTGAGCTGGAAGGGACCTTTAAAGGTCATCTAGCTCAAGCACCCTGCAGTAAGCAGGGACATCCCCACCGAGACCAGGTTGCTCAGAGCCTCATCAAGCCTGACCTTGACTGTCTCCAGGAGTGGGGCCTCTGCCACCTCCCAGTTCCAGTGTTCCATTACCCTTATAGAAAATAAACTTAGCCAAAAGTATGAAACAAAGAAGGTTTATGATGAAAAACAATCCTTTAAAATCCTCTGGGTTCTTAGCAAATTCCCTGGGAACCAATAAATTATACTTATTATTAGAACTAATAATACTGTGTGCTTTTAAGCTTTATACCACCCCAGCTGACTCTTGATTTTATCCTACACACTTTTCTTTTCTACCTATATTTCTTCTGTAGTTTCCAATAAAAATTAATTACTCTGTGCCTTTTCAGAGGAAAATGATGGATATTTATGAGATTTAGAATTTCTTACTTGCAGGGTGCACACCACTACTAGAATATGTACACTGAAGTGGTACATCTCAGAGCTGAGTCTCCAGGGCTGCTGTTACTGATCTGGGGTAACAGAAAATAGTAGACTCCTAATGTAGAGAATAATAATATACAGATTTGAGTTTGTAGAGGCCAAAGCAAATATGAGGTTGTCCATAGCTTAATAAGATGAGGAAAAAAACCTCTGATGCTAAACACCTGTACACCAAATCTTTCTGTCTTGCTGTCACTTGCTGAAAATTATTCCTTATAAACACACTAGAAATCACTGCCTTGTGATACACATCTTGACATTCAATATCATCTTCCAGTACACACATATACATATTATGTAAATATGTATATATGCATTTACCTTTTTTCTTATCTTTCTCCTCTCCAAATTACCTTGTAGCTGTGACAGTAGGAGAAGATAATAATTTCTAGATTAATTTTCATATATTCTTTTCATAACATCAGAATAATAATAAGAAGAAACACATTTAGGTCTTTCAGTGAAAACTTCAGCAATCCTTATGACAAATCCTTCTTATGCTGCCTTGTACTAGGGCAGGGGGAAAAAAAAAAGAAAACAAACCAAGACCTAAATAGAAAAATATCTGCAAAACAGATGTAGTGACAGGGGCTTGTCCCTTTCTAAACCGACTTGGGTTTTCAGTTTTATTCCAAAGAGTATCTCTGTCATTTGAGAGAAGAGGCCCTCGTTTGTTGTTTGGTTTTGGTTTTTTTTTTCTCCTTTTTTCTCGTGGGAGCCAAAAGTAAAATAAGACAAAGAGGTTGCTAAGACTGAAGGCAGGATGCAGCTGGTTTTCATGTGAGTTTTATCTTTAGATAGTTCTATATATTGAAGTGCTAAAATCCTAAATAAATATTAGTCACTAATAGATATTTGTTTCACACTCTGACTAAATGCTGTGAAGCCACCTACACTTGCTGAAAGTTCCTCTCAAACTAAAGAAATTTTTCTCCTCTGCTGTGGAGCGCATGGTATCTTCTTAAACTGAACCTACCTTTGGCCAGTTCACAGAATCACAGAATGTCAGGGGCTGGAAGGGACCTCAAAAGATCATCCAGTCCAATCTCCTTGCCAGAGCAGGATCCCCTAGAGCAGATCACACAGGAATGCATTCAGGTGGGTTTTGAATATCTCCAGAGAAGAATACTCCACAACCCCCCTAGGCAGCCTGTTCCAGTGTTCTGTCACCCTTACAGTGAAAAAATTCCTTCTCGTGTTTCCATGGAACTTTCTATGCATCAGCTTCCACCCATTGCCCTTTGTGCTGTCAATTGCCTCTGCGTTGTGCTTATGCCGTGTAGTGTATGGGTAACAGTGAGGATACTGGACTCAGCTTCTGCTAGATTAGCTCAGCTGTCCTCAGGAATCTAATCGAGCAACTCTCCTCTAAAGAAGAATCCAGAGTGTGAAGTTGCTGCAGTTGCTGCAATGGCTAAGACTTGCACTGCAGCTGCTAATCTCCCTCTCCTCTTCCACAATTCCATCCTCTCTCTCTATTCAGCAGCTGTCCTCAGCAGAGCTGACACTTAAATAACAGCTTTTAATGTTCATGCTAGGGTTACAAATGATCTGTATTAATTTTGATGTCCAGGCAGAGATTGTTAATAATTATGAACACAGTTTATTAACATTAAATCACACCAGAAAACTTATTTACAAGGTTCAAAACACACAGTTTGGAGACTTATACACATAGGGAACAGGCAAAACTAGAACACTTTAAGAGATAACTAGCAAATGCAAGCATCATATCGGAAGAGAAGGTTCTTGTGGTCAGTATACTGCTTGTGATTACTTATACTGCTTATCCACTAGATGGATGCAGGAAACTCCTTTCTGCTTATGGCAGAAGGCAATTAGGGAATTAGAAGAGGCTTTAAGTATTTACTCACAAAATATTTTCAGGTGGTACTCAAAGCACATGTAGGGGTTGATGTCAGCAGTCTCAAAGCCGTTAGAGGCTTTGGAGTTTCCTAGGCTCTTTTCTCAGGAAGCTGAGAGTCAATAGCAAAGTTTCTGACCTGGTTCCTCTTGATTCCCAATTCAGCAGAAGCCTTGCAGAGGGGCAGGTAGGATGCAATGAAATGTGCAGTCTTGGCACAATGTCATGCTGGCTATGCAGGCCAATCGTGTGCAGGCACTTAGAGCCTGTTCCTGGTAAACTCGAGGCAGTGGAGTTTCCAGGCAGTTCAGGATACAATGAGGCAGCAGCAGCAGCACATTGTGCTACCTGCTCAACCATTCTATCAATACAGCCCAAGAGTAATGGACCTTTGGACATAAATTAGGCAATCAGAATGGCTCTTTTCCAAGCATGACCATATTAGATGAAGCCAGGATTTTCATTTTCCTTTCCTGTGGTTGCTTCCCTCAGCACAGAAGGAAGGGAGGAAGGGGAGCTGGGGAACATGTCTGGACAAGCCAGGGTCCTTAGACTCAGTGACTCCAGGTTCTTTGTCCTCTTTCCTGTGGTTGCTTCTCCCCACAGCAGAAGTTGGGGGGGGGGGGGAGCAGAATACATGTCTGGACAAGAAGCCAGGACATGTATAATCTTATTTTGGCCTATTTAGGCTGACCATGACATTATCTCACAGCACTGAGTGCTACAGGTGCAGGATATTTGTTTATACAACATGGGAATTTTGCATTGCCATTGTCTTATTATGGCTGCCTTAAGCATTGCCTTTATGCAGTGATAATACGTCCCCTGTGGAATGCTTTTACATTTTTATGCCATTGCCAAAGGTTTTAATTTCCTTATACTCAAAAGGCATAGCATCAAAAAGATACACTATTTGTGAACAGCCGTGATAAAAAAACCATAGTCAGAGTGGTTAGGTCAAGGATTCATTTTGGCAAAGCTTGTTTTAATTATCTTTTGGAAGCTAATTTATCCTTCAACTAGGCTTTCAACGACAGGTGACATTTTCTGCTCTGTTGTTGCCGTTCTCATGATATGTCTGTGACAGTTAAGTGCCTTTCCTGTTTTCTTCTGTCAATTTCTTCTGAGACGGTTCACTGAGGAACTGATGCCTTTGAAAGGTATCTTTAAATATGGTCCTCCCAGACTTCCAGGCTTGAAATCAATCCCTGAGAACTGAACATGTGTGGTAGTACATTGAGGTATCTGTATAATGTAGATAATGAAAGAATTTATTTGTTCCAGCAACTGTTGGAAGTGATTAAGAGGAAAACAGGACTCAGCATGGTGCCAATTTAAAATAAGACTCTGCTTTTTTTCACTGTAATTTTTTAAAGAGATCATAAGAACTGAGTATACCATGGTAAATGTTAGGATTTATTCAGTATTAATGCAGTAATATGATTAATATGATATACCTGAGGCATATTTATTTCTGGAATTACTATCTTTCTAACAGGAATATTCTTTCAAATAACATTGAGTTATCTACTCATAAGTTTTGATTGGGTAGCCAAGCTATTTTTCAGTCTAATCTACACACTGCCATGTATAAACATACTGTGCTCCACCTTCAGGTTAGTTTTAATTGAGTCTCAGTCTCCCTCTTCAGGAAAAAAAAAAAAAAGAAAGGAAACTTACAGAAAAAATATTCAAAGAAAATAATCCTTCTGTCAACTGCATGCACATTTGAAAATGTAAAATACAACTAGAGCTTGCCTTTTTTGTTTGATAGCATTTTAGCATTGGCAGCTATGCTTATGCTAGTGCATACAAGCTTTTGGGGATGGTTTAGCACATGTAGAACATTAAGGATTAGATTATTTCAGTGTTTTTTTCCTTTGTTGAGAAGAATGTTCAATTATTGTTAGCTTTCTCAGTAGGAGCCCTTCTGCAGTACTGCAGTCTGTTAAGTGTTATGCATTTTCCTGTGCCCTTTTGAGACTCAGCACAGCTTGATTCCCCTAATAAACTAGCATGTTGTTTTGAAACAATTCAGATCTAGCAATGCTTCAAGGGCCTGTGGCCCACATGGCATTCTGTGGGGCATGGTATGTGTGCAATTAAAAAGCTGTGCAAACAAAGAGTGGTATCTCATCTAAAATTAATAACAAAAGCAGTCTCTAATTGCTCACGCTGCAATGCTGCTGCTGAACCTTGGGTTGCATCATCCTTCATGCTGCAGGTGTTTTAATATTGCTGTGCTGAGAATCTTACATCTGCCCTAGCCACAAATAAGAAGTCACTCCATTTGTAAACCTGTACATCTGTATTCTGTCAGATGTCATAGCATGTAGGATTGCATTTGCATATAAAGAGATTAGATTTTTCTTACCTAATTAAAAACTCCTGTCATCTGCCTTTTGCTTGTTCTCAGAGTCTCTATAAACTATAAACTATATTGCTGAGAAGCACATTCATTCTGTTATCTCAGGCAGACTGCACATATTTGTGTACATATGGAATTTTGGCAATTAATAGGCCATTTAATAAATATAGATGCAGAGTTGGGGGGGAACCCCAAAGTCCCAAGGAAAGATAATGAGCCTATTTGTCATGATTAAATTGTTAGATGTCTAGACTTCTGCCTGTTCCTCTCAAGTTCACCTATGAAATGACAGATATGACTTGCACCTTGCTCAGTTGAAGCAGCACAGAAGAACCATACTGAATTTTATTTCCTCTTCTAGTCTGGCCTTTGGCGATAGAGCTGAGGTGCTAAGTCCAAGTGTAAACCCTTCCTAGCAGTCTGTGACAGAACACATTCAGAGTGATAAAATATAACATTTTGGAAACAAAATAGTAAGTGAGCTAGCAATGGACCAATAGTTTCCTTACAGCTAATGCCCTTGTTATTAGGTTTGAGGTTTTGAGATGCTCTCTATCTAGGTCATCATTTTGCCTTTCCTACTTTGTTATGCTTGCAATCAATTCTGATTTTACCCCTTAGCAAGTGATTAATTATAAACACATAGAGAGCACAAAATAGTCATGGAAAAGAACAGTAATATTTAACAGTTCCTCACAAGTGTAGTCTTGACTAGAGTATAATGGGGTGAGAAGAGGACAAAAGGAAGGTCTCTTTGTCCCTTCCTCTATTCAAGCTGTTTCTATTGCTATGACCTGTGAAAATATGTGTAGGTCCAGAAAACAAGAAAATGTCAGATTTATAGCCCAGTTAGAGAGTCACAGAATATATCTGGTTGGAACAGACCTCAAAGACCATGCAGTCCAACCTTGAACCAGTACTGAAGGGCCAAAACTAAACCACAGCTCTAAGGTCCACAGGCTGCTTGAACACCTCCAGGGACAGCGACTCCACTTGAAATGTATTATTGCAGTATTTGCATTTGCTAATAAGCCACTGATTGTGAGTTCCAACTGTGCTTTTATTTGCATAGGATGCATACATCAACAAGTTACATTTTCCTGTTTAGGCGGTTCATGCATATGTGCAAGGCAAAATGCAGCAGCAATCAGTTGATAGGTTAATGAGATGTTAGATATTAGAATGTATCTAGCTTGTGGTCACACTGGGTGCGGTCGCGTGAGGCCGGTAGAGGCGAGATCGGGGTACTGACGAGTCGACTCAGTTAGCTTCTAGCAATACAGTACGCTTTATTAAGGCAGTACAGTGGCTTATATGCTACTTGGAAGAGGCGTGCACGGCTAGTTGAGGTCGGCACAAGTGGAAGGCACAGATAGGTCACTCTGTATCAAAACAATCTGTGGTGTCCACCCCTGCAGCTGGCAGGCTCAGTCCCCTGCAGCTGTGCGTGGGGGTGCCACCCAGCACCTGGTTGTTCTGAATCCAGGATGGGCTCAAGGACACTCCGCAGCACGAGCTCTCATGTTTACCGGCTCATGTCCTGCTAGGAGGAAAATTCTCCTACAACTGGGGAAATATTTTAAAAGATAGGCTGTGGTGTCATTATCTGCCTGTTAAATATCACACTTCAATTCACATCCAAAATTTCATCTGATTTGCAATGAACTGGCTCTTCCTTTTCCTTTACGCTGAAGTATCTGCCAGACTTCATATTACTGTTTACTGAATATTACTTTGACTATCTATAGTGAATTTATATATCCCCCCCCAAAAAAAAAGTGTGTGCACATATATATACATATATATATGTATTTATCTCAAATATAGTGGGCTCTTTCTTCAGGTGAAATTTTTTTCAGGGATATTTTGATTCCTCAGCACAGGTCTGTTCATTTGTACTGAAAATTTCTTGCACTTTCATTTTCTGGTTAACACTAAGATATATTCATTTTGTTCCACTGAACTTTTGACCTAGATTTTTACACAAAGACTAGAGAAAGATCACTCTCATGCTTCTGTTTCAACTGGTTGTCCAAATTTCAAGCCAGTAAGTTTATGGGGAGATGGTGTAACAGTTTTTATTTATTATTTGGCCTAATGTCTTCTGTCTCACAATGGATTTATTGAAAGCATGATTTGTAAGTGCTGTGGTGTAGATCTGAACTCAAAGGTCTTTCAAATGATTCACACTTTTCTATAGGTAGGTGAAGAGATGGCCAAGCAAAAAGTCAGCAAGTACTTCAAGGATGCCTAGGCTATATATGCTTTTGAATCTTCAGGTCAAAGCTCATTTGTTTTCATTTAATGAATCATTCATTTCTTCCCCTGTACTCAACACTGGTCAGGCCACACCTTGAGTACTGTGTCCAGTTCTGGGCTCCTCAATTCAAGAGAGATGTTGAGGTGCTGGAACGTGTCCAGAGAAGGGCAACAAAGCTGGTGAGGTGCCTGGAACACAAACCCTATGAGGAGAGGCTGAGGGAGCTGGGGGTGTTTAGCCTGGAGAAGAGGAGGCTCAGGGCAGACCTCATTGCTGTCTACAATTACCTGAAGGGAGGTTGTAGCCAGGTGGAGGTTGGTCTCTTCTCCCAGGCAACCAGCAACAAGGGGACACAGTCTCAAGTTGTGCCGGGGGAAGTATAGACTGGATATTAGGAGGAAGTTCTTCCCAGAGAGAGTGATTTGCCCTTGGAATGGGCTGCCCATGGAGGTGGTGGAGTCACCGTTCAGGGGGTGTTCAGGGAAAGCCTGGATGAGGCACTTAGTGCCATGGTCTAGTTGACAGGCTAGGGCTGGGTGATAGGTTGGTCTGGATGATCTTGGAGGTCTCTTCCAATCTGGTTGATTCTATTCTAATCAATGTTTGCAGTTATGTTGGAAATAGGAAGTTATCCCTGGAAACAAAGCTTGGGAACCATTAATTTTACCATATGGAGTTTTTTGTTTGTTTCAATTTCAAATAATGCTTAATGAAGTTTTCTTTTATAAGAGAGACACATTTTCTTTCTGAATATGAGTGGTTGGTCTCTCCTACTAGGCAACCAGCACAACAAGGGAACACAGTCTCAAGTTGTGCCAGGGGAAGTATAGGCTGGATGTTAGGAGGGAGTTCTTCCCAGAGAGAGTGATTTGCCATGGAATGGGCTGCCCAGGAAGATGGTGGAGTTGCTATCTCTGGAGGTGTTCAAGAAAAGCCTGGATGAGACACTTAGTGCCATGGCCTAGCTGATGGATAGGGCTGGACTGGATGATCTTGGTTTGATAGGTTGCACTTGATGGATAGGTTGGATAGGTTGGACTGGATGATCTTGGAAGTCTCTTCCAACCTGGTTGATTCTATGATTCTAAAATGCCAGCCAGGAAGCATGCTTTACTGAAACAGAATTTCAAAAAGGTATTAATTACACATTGATGTGCTCTTCTTTTTTTCCCCAGCATCATGTTCTAGAATTACCAATTCTAAGTTCATACTAATTTCATATTTGAAATTTTCTAGCTGCAATTAGTTGATGCTAAATATAATCTGTCAAAGAACTCTTAGCAGCCAAAAGGTTTAGCAGTTTAATAGTTAATAAACTAGTAAAAAGAAAAAAAAACAAGGACAAACGAAGCCACCAAACCATGATCAATAAGATTTTTTCTATCTTTAAAGCAAGGTAATATATATGTAATATATAAATGTCTGTATTTTATGTATTCCTCCTGATGTGGAAAAAGAAAACACCTGAGTATCATTTTAAGGAACTTCCTGACTGGAAATCATCTCAGTATAAGTTATCCTACTATTCCAAAGGTATATCAAGCATGACTGTGTGTACACAACTCCTGAGCTGGCTTTTACTTTTTCAGGCATTAAAATGGTTATGTCTCACAGCTTACCAAAGCTGTTCACCTGGCAAGTGATTTCCTAGCATAAGTCACAGTTTATACCCTCTTAAAATATGTAGTGTTGTGCTAAATCTAGCAAGTGAACACTATTTATGCCAAGGCACAGGAAAAAAACCCAAACCTAGGGTTATTTTACACCATCTCTTTTTGGAGCATTATCAAGCAATTAGCATTAGGTGCCTTATGTACTACTCTGACATAAGATTTCTTTCTATTCTGTTCTCTCTCCCATCCTCTTCCACATTACATGGTTTATATCAGTTTTGTGTGTATCCTTAAGTATTAATGATGATTTTTCAAACACTCTAGAGAGCTTCCTGGAAAATGTAAAGAACTCTTTTCCCATTATCACTTTTTGAGAATCATACAATCATAGAATAGCATCATAGAATCAGTCAGGATTGGAAGGGACCACAAGGACCTTCTAGTTCCAACCCCCTCTGCCATGGGCAGGGACACCCTAGCTTAGATCAGACTGTGCAGAGCCTCATCCAGCCTGACCTTAAACACTTCCAGGGATGGAGCCTCAACCACCTCCCTGGGCAATCCATTGCAGGGTCTCATCAACAGCTTTATATGCCAGCATATTAGGAATGAGCAGTAATCTTTGTGTTAATTATCTGAGATCTTACAGGTCAATACCCAGAGACAGAGTTTCCTTGGGATTTTTCCAAAAGTAAGACATTAAAAAAAATTAAAAATATAAAAGAAAAGAAAGAAGAAGAAAAAAAAGAGAGACATAGAAGGGGGGGAAAAAATTGCTAGTAGAAATAAAGCCAGATTTGGCAAGTGGAGAAAAATCAATAAACCTTAGACCACTGGAAAAACCTCTTCACATTTGGAGTAATTAAAAAAGTTGTATGAAAAGTGGGAGCAAGGAAGGTTAGTGCATTACTTGTTTGTGTTCATTGTGTTAAATATCTGTTAAAAATGTGTGATCATGATTGCATCTGCTTGGGACTGCAATTCTAGATCTGTACTACTTAACAGAGTGCCCGGAATTCTAGTTTCATGTGAACTATGAATTTGGATTGTGGCTGTGAATGAGGATGTGCTGAGGCATTCGTGGAACATGAGTTAGGTACAACCTGGTAGATGTAACTTGATCCCTTGTTGATTTTGGCAGCAATTCCTCTAGGATGTTCTTTAAAACTCTTAACTAATGAAGATTGATTACCTAGGTGATCTCTCCTACTTCTCTACCCTTGCCATTGCCATTTTTTTCTGAATCTTTTCACATGTGCTAAAGCCTAGCATTTCTAACTCGTTCCATCAGGGGCAGGGAGATCACTTTTAGCAGCAGTCTTTTGTCAACCATAGATTCATAGTATGTTAGGGATTGTAATGGACCTCCAGAGATCACCAGGTCCAACTCCTCTGCCAAAGCAGGATCACCTAGGGCAAACCATACAGGAACATGTACAGGTTGGCTTTGAATGTCTACAGAGAAAGAGACTCCACAACCATTCTGGGCAGCCTGTTGTAGTGTTCCACCACCCTCACAGTAAAGAAGTGTCTCCTTGTGTTGAGTTAGAACTTCCTGTGCTTATATCCATTATTCCTTGTCCCATTACTGCATGCCATGGAAATGAGCCCAGGCCCTTCCTCTTGACACCCACCCCACAAACATTTATAGACATTGATAAAACCTCATCTCTTCTCCAGACTAGACAGTCCCAGTGCTCACAGTCTTTCTTCACAGGAGAGATGTTCAAGTCCCTTCACCATCCTTGTAGCTCTTTGTTGGACTGTCTGCAGTAGATCCCTGTCTTTCTTGAACTGGGGGGCTTAAAACTTTATACAGGTGTGGTCTTACCAGAGCAGAGTAGAGGGGGAGGAGAACCTCCTTAGACCTGCTGGACACACTTTTCTTGATTCAGCCCAGGATACCATTTGCCTTCTTGGCCACAAAGACACATTGCTGAAGACTGCAATCATTGTGTTGCCTTAAAAATCTTTCTGAGGAAAGAAAAGAAAAATTTAAGCAATTTCCATTGTTTACCTTCAAATTTGCACTGGTTATACTTATTAGCTTTTGGGGTTCTTTTTTTAGGTGCATTTTCATAGATATTTTCATAATTGCATGACAATAGCTATATTGTGGGATTTCATTTCATATTTCTTCTTCAATTATACTTGTCTCTCTTCCCCTTTGGAGTTATGTGCTTATTGTACTCTTATACTACTTTATCCTAAATATCTCCTCTATTTAGCCCCAGCTTCTTTGCTTGCCAGGTCTTTGAACTAAGGCAATTATATTAATCAAATAATGTTATTAAAGCAAATGTAATTTATCTTTGCATTAGAAGAAGTATTTTAAAAGTGTGTTAGTATTCTAAGCAACCAAATCACTTTGCTATACAATCTTCAATTATATCAAATATATTGCAATAATTAAAAAGTTCTCTTTCCTCTTGCTTGCTATTCAAACTTCTAAACCCATTATATACTAACTGGAAAAGTATCATCTTCCTATAAATTATTAGAAATTGTGCCTGTGATGATGGTCTGATTTTTAAGTTCATCAAAAGCAGTGTGCCCAGGTGGCCAAGAGAGCCAATGGCATCCTGGCCTGCATCAGGAATGGTGTGGTCAGCAGGAGCAGGGAGGTCATTCTGCCCCTGTACTCTGCACTGGTTAGACCACACCTCGAGTACTGTGTTCAGTTCTGGGCCCCCCAGTTTAGAAGGGACATTGAGATGCTTGAGCGTGTCCAGAGAAGGGCAACGAGGCTGGTGAGAGGCCTCGAGCACAGCCCTACGAGGAGAGGCTGAGGGAGCTGGGGTTGTTTAGCCTGGAGAAGAGGAGGCTCAGGGCAGACCTTATTGCTGTCTACAACTACCTGAGGGGTGGTTGTAGCCAGGAGGAGGTTGCTCTCTTCTCTCAGGCAGCCAGCGCCAGAACGAGAGGGCACAGCCTCAGGCTGCTCCAGGGGAAGTTTAGGCTCCAGGTGAGGAGAAAGTTCTTCCCTGAGAGAGTCATTGGCTACTGGAATGGGCTGCCCAGGGAGGGGGTGGAGTCGCCATCCCTGGAGCTGTTCAAGGCAGGATTGGACGTGGCACTTGGTGCCATGGTCTAGCCTTGAGCTCTGTGGTGAAGGGTTGGACTTGATGATCTGTGAGGTCTCTTCCAACCCTGATGATACTATGATATGATACTATGATACTATGAACTGAAACTCATTCATTTTCTAGATGTAAAAATCGTAGAGCCAGGCAGTAAAAGACAAAATAATGCTGTAAGGGAAGATCTTTGGGCAAGTCATGTAACACAAACGTGTCTGAGGCCCAAGCCACTTCCAAACGTACAGACCTTCCTTCTTGAAACCTACCAGTGATCTTTAAAGGTGTTCTGGTTATTTCAATGGCTTGTTCAAGACGGATTCTTTGTACAGCAGATTTTTTCAGCTCCCCAGTGTCCATTTCATCTCATGCCTTCAGGGAGTATACAGTGTCTTATAATGCAAGTCTGGGCTTCCTTTCAGTGTGTGGCAATACAATCTTAAAAGAAGGCAGGGTCAAGGAATGTGCTTGACATTGCAGACCTACTTTGGTAAGATTTGTGACAGTCCTTCAGATTTATTCTTCCAAAATGTATTCCTCAAGCTATTAATAGAGCAGAATATTCTATCACCCCTTGCATCCCCTTCCTCTCCAGAAATCCAGTGAGCTTTCACCTCTTACTAAAATGTACAGAATTTCTGTTCAGCATTTGGCATTTTCTTCAGCTTTGCATACTCTGTGTTCACATATGTCATGCTGCTTGCAGAGATTAAAAAGATGAGAGGAGATGGAGTCTAATGCCAAATAAATTGCCTGTGCTATTGTTGGTATTGATCTCCTCATTACATCTTTATTTGCTCGTGTCACAAGGCCTATGATCTGAGTCTATTCTCATCCCACGATGTTCTTAGAGATAGAGTTTAACATATGAACCAGATCAGCCCTTAAGTTCTGCCCATGTGTGCACCAGCAGATAGGTCTGTGTGTCTCCAATAGACAGTTGAGAGCAGGCTAGACTATATTTCAGGAAAGGAACACAATACAAAAAGAGATTGAAAAAAGCCCCCACAGAAGGGGAAGAGCCATATTTGCCATATTTGCATTTTATCACTCAATTTTAAAGGAGAAGGGAGAGCTGCAACATCATCATATTAAAGTATTGAGAGTTTATGGAGACTAACAAGAAAAGGGTTAAGGGGCTATTTTATGTATTTTAGTTTTTCCAAGTCCTATAGACATAGTAGACCTGCTGGAATTTTTTTTGAAGCTTCAACCTGGGAGATGGAGATGAGAAACTATCTCGGTGGAGTAAAGGTCTCTAGCTGAGAAATGGTGTTATGACATCACACTGTGGCAGTATTAATAGCATGGAAGACTGAGCTTCAAAACTGGAAGATGTCAAGAGTATGACTCATCCTTTTCTTTGAAATAGGCTGGCTGTGGTGTTTAAAGTGCTCTCTTCTTGCAGTTTTGGAGGAAGTTTGGGGAAAAGGAATAAAGTTCATGGGCTGGTGGTATCTGAGTTTCCACATAAGGTGGTGATCCTCACTTGAAAAGTTGGTTTTATAAACAGAGGCAAAAAAAGAGAGGTTCTGGAATTCTGTCTTCTAAGAGAACAGACACTTGTTTCAGAGCTGTGTTTCCTGGGGACCACAGCTAATTCCAAAGGCTAAAATGTGGATTTGATTTTATGTTTTATAAAAATGTTCTCATTTCTGATTCCAGATTTCACCAAGTGACAAAAGCTTTTGGAGATGTAGTCATCATCTAGTTTAGGACAAGTGCTGAAGAAAAGGAGCCCTACGTTGGCTTGTAGATTTCCCTGTTGCAAAATGACCTTCTTTACTAATCCTGCCTGTGTGTGTTACGTGAACTCAAAAATTTGGAATTCATTAAATATAAAGTACATTTTCACACATGAAAGCATCATAATTAATTTTAAATTGCAACATTTTGAAGCACACTGCTTTCATATGTCAGCTCCAATTTAGGTGGACAAACTAATGCAGTCTTCTCACCTCGATTTAACTTTGGTACTGTCCCTCTCTATGACCTAGATTTGATACGAAACGTAGGCACACTCTAAATTTATGAAATTGCTCTAAGCAAATTTTAACATCATGTTCTTTGTGAACAAGATTAATGTCTGAGGAATAGTAAAGAAAATATTTCAAGCAATGTTGTGATCCAAGAAAGAAATATTTGTTGAAATGTTAGGGTTGCTTAATATGTTCATGTGCATACAATGCAGCTGAGACCAAAGTTCATTTTGCTGTGGAATGCAAAAGCATTTTTAAAAGCGATACATTTTGATTTACATTTATTGAAAACAAAAATGTAACCCTCTAGGTGAGAAAACCCGTGAGCTCAAGCCTAAAGGTGGCAACTCTGAGTTAATAACTTTATTGGAAGGAGAAATTGTAGGAGTCTCAGAATCACAGAATATCAGGGGCTGGAAGGGGCCTCAAAAGCTTATTGAGTCCAGCCTCCCTGACAGAGTAGGATCACCTGTACCAGATCACACAGGAACACATCCAGGCAGGTCTGGAATATCTCCAGAGAGCAAGACTCCACAAGCCCCTGGGCACCCTATTCCAGTGTTCCGTCACCCTCACAGTGAAAAAATTTCTCCTCATGTTTGCATGAAACTTCCTATGCCTCAACTTTGCATTGCCTTTGCAAAGATAAGCTATTTGTCACATAGTAAAAATGAATATTAAGTCTGTCTTTTACATAAGTTTGACCTTTACCTCCAAAAATTGTGTGCAGATTTTCTTCACTTGAAAGCTAAATGTGGAGAGAGATACCTGGAATCAGTTCAAACAGGATTTAATTTATAAACACTTTTTCATAGAATCATAGAATGGTTTAGATTGGAAGGGACCTCAAGGATCATCCAGCTCCAACCCCCCGCCATAGGCAGGGACACCTCCCACTAGAGCAATGGATTTAATTACACATAAAATTTGCAATTTTTGCCTGGCACATATGAGCCAATTAGATTTATCCAGAGACACTGATAAAAGAAACATTATCTTGTTGTAAAAGGTTTCTGTGTTCTTGGGCAGATTGTTTTCTCTGTGGACTAAATTTTGAGATTTATGGTGAGTGTGATGTGGTTAGCAAAAATTCTGTAGAATGAAAAAGTCAGGAAAAAAAAAATGTGAATTTAACATTGCAGAGAAAATTAAATTGCCAGGAAGAGTTTACAGAAGAAATGTTAGGACTCTTGGAGGTCTCTTCCAGCCTGGTTGATTCTATGACTCTATGATTTTTTAGTGGAATTCTCATAGGTTGTAGCCAGGTGGGGGTTGGTCTCTTCTCCCAGACAACCAGCAACAGAACAAGGGGACACAGACTCAAGTTGTGCCAGGGAAGGTCTAGGCTGGATGTTAGGGGGAAGTTCTTCAAAGAGAGAGTGATTGGCATTGGAATGGGCTGCCCAGGGAGGTGGTGGAGTCACCGTCCCTGGAGGTGTCAAGAAAAGACTGGCTGAGGCACTTAGTGCCATGGTCTAGTTGACTGGATAGGGCTGGGTGCTAGGTTGGCCTGGATGATCTTGGAGGTCTCTTCCAACCTAGATGATTCTATTCTATTCTGTTCTATTCTATTCATATTTCTAAAGACAGTCAAAATTGAAAAGTAAGAAACCTAAATCATCAGATATGCTTAATAGCTACTCTGTTCCAAATAATACATATACAAATGTATTGTAAATCAAAGGGGGAAAAAAAAGCAATAAATACAGCATATACTTATTAACTAATAATTTTCCATGAAGGGCAGCTCTTGTCCTTCAGAGGTGATTCTACAGGGGTTTGGAAGCTTGTGGATTTTTTGTTTGATGTAGCAGAATGAAGTCTGAATGTTGATTTATCCTGTGCTAATAGCGGTGAGCTCTTCACATACTGAAAGGTATTACATATTTACATGCTGTAGGGGACTAGATAAAATATCTTCTTTAATTTATATTTAATTCTATAAAGTCATATACTATGGAGTAGTATTAAAGGTACCCACTCAAAAAGAATTTGGGTAACTCCCAGACCTGAAAATGTTTTGCAAGGCATTGGAATGAGATGCTCAGGGAGGTGGTTGGGTCACCAACCCTGGATGTGTTTAAGGGTCATTTGGATGTGGTGCTTGGGGATATGGTTTAAGGTGAATCTTGCAGGGTAGGGTTATAGTTTGGACTTGGTCATCCTGAGGGTCTTTTCCATCCTAGATGTTTTTGTGATTCTGTAGAAGCAATCAATCAATCAATCAATGTTATTCCTTTAGCTGTTGCTACTGCAAAATGTACCCTTACTAACAAAACTAAGAGTGCTTTTTGCCCTTTTTGTTTGTTTGTTTGGTTGGATTTTTTGTTGTTTGTTTCTATTTTTAAGATAGAATTAAGTGTAAATTTATTTTATTGCTATATTAGCTCTAGAAATATTAAGCACAAATGCTTAATATTCACAAATGCTGTGGAGAGAACATACTGAATTTGAAAATGCCACTTGAATTCAGCTTTTTAAGTGATCATACTTTTGATGCCAGTATGAGAAAGCTGTAAAATGAGGGTGTTGAAAAAAACCAACAACCAAACAACAAATTCACCTTTTATTTAGCAATACATTTCCACTTTCCCTATTGTGCCCATATCCACCTCTTTTCCAAAGCACCCTTGGAAGTCTACACTTCTCTGGAGTCCAAGCCAAATCTTCCTTCCTCGTCAGTAATGCACAATTCAGCCAAATGATAGGCAGCTGTGTCCCAGTCAGAAGAGAAGAATCTTTTTCTTGTTTTAAGTCAATGTATAACCACTGATGCTTGACATGACATCTAAAGGCTGGGGTAGCAAACAGAGGATCAAAAGTAATTTTAAGGAAAGGAAAAGGAACAAGAACAGAAACTTCAGTGGCTGATAGAGTAGGAATGGTGAATAGAACAAATAAACTTGTGAATATAAGGGGATTTCACAACTGATAACTCTTCAGACATTGTATGAAGTATAAGATTAAGAGCATATGGCTTACAGCATGGATTTAAGAGGAATTTTGTTAATTTCTTTTAATTGCATGGTAAAATAGATAGATTACACACAAGAGGAGCAGTTTATTTGCATCACTTAAAGAGAAGTAAGGTGACACCAGACCTGCCAGGTTACAAAAAGATGTTCAACTCTCTGGAATCAAAAACATGAACATTTTGTCTTGAAAAGTTTATTGAAATTCGAAATTCATTTTTTAAAGTAAAGTGTAGTTTAGTAGCCTTGTGCTTTGAACACAGAACATTTTATTCACAAATGTATTCACTGTAGATAAATACTAGTTGAAATTGTCTTGTTGTCTTGTTAAGGATTGGGTTCCAAAATGTCTGGGGTTTGAGTTGTCCTTCCCTCCCCCTCAAATTGGGTGTGACTATGTGTAATAGAAAGTTCACAGCTTTCTCCACTTCTAATGTTTCCATACAACGACAAGAAAAATAAAAATGCTGCAGGATAATCAGAGAAAGTTCTAAGAAACTCAAACCATGATGTTGATTGCATTTGCCATGGCTAATATATGGAAGATGCTGGTTTCTCCCAACCGCTGACAGATGCTTGACACTAACAAGCAAAGGTGAGAGCCTACTGACCAAGAGAGACACTAAAAGAGAAGGCTGTAGAGATTAAATATTTAAGGGAATGCATTAGGTTCAGAAGATTTGTCCTCACTTCTTTTTAGGGATGTTTTCCATCTGAAGTACTGACCAAAATCGGTTTTGTTTGTTTTATGAGATCTGACAAGATCATGACCTGATGGTTGCATAAAGCAGGTTAAAGTTTTTCATCTGTCATTATAGCCCCAGAGTAAGATTATGAGAGATAGAGGTCTAAAGTCAAACTGAATTTATCTTACATCGAAGTACGGTACTCAGGCCCTAAGAGAAGACTTCAAATGCATTAAAAATGTTTATGCAGGCTTAGGAAGATGGGAGTATAGGTAAGGATGACTTTATTTGTAATAGTATTTTCTGTTGAGTTGTTCATAGAATTCTGAGAACATCATGTTCTGTATTGAGACATCTTAAGTGGAGATAAAGGCATCCTCTCAAAACAATGTCAGCAACTTGGAACATTTTTGTATTACAATAAACATTTTCTGGGGTACTTTTTTTTTTCTGCCTGTTTTTAAAACATGTGCAGAAAACAGAAGCAGAGAGATATAATCACATTCTGTGAGTTGGGAGCAAGACATCTCTGTTTCAGCATGAGTGTATTGAGATTATTTCAATTGCCTGTAATGTTTCAGCCTTGTATTCCCAGTATCTACTATCTGGTAAAGTAAAAGCTCTTGAACAAAAAAAACAACAACAATCTAACAAAACCGGCAAAAAAATCCCCAACCCTCCAACTTTTTCCTCTGTACCTTAGCAAATGAAGTTTTAACACCAGACCTATTATCAGCCATGAAAATTCTTCAGAGTTGAAACAGAAATACTGAGATAAAGCTAAAGAAAAGGTCAAGAGTAGTCATTGTGAATGTAATCTTATGTTCACATCTTTTCAGGCAGCTAAAGCTTTTGTAGGTTTTTGTAACTTTGTAAGTGATTTATGAGTATTCCTGAGAGCAAGAACTAGGTTCTGTCTCATGAGTTGCTTTGGCAAGTGAAGGAATTTAGAGTAAAATTAGTCTGTAATTACTTGAGATTGAGGATACTTGAAACAAATTGGATTTAGGCTTGTCTATTCAAACACTTTATATAAATAAAGACCTCAGTCTAATCTATAAAGATACCATTTGGTATCAGCTTTACAGCTAAATGGAGACAAAGTCCTAGGTTTTATGTTCTTAACAGTGGAAGTGGGCATCAAAGCAACCATTCAGCTAGATTGTTGTACAAGAAAAGTTGACAGAACATCAAAGATTGTACAACTTCAAGGCTTAATAGTAAATAATACTTGCAGGACTATTTGTTGGAAGAGTTCAGGTGTAAAAATAAATGGAAGGATATTCCTTCAGCAGAGAATTGCCAGGTTCTTTCCATGTTTTCTGATAAAAATATTAGACATTTTTCATTGAAATACCTGTTGAAGTGCATAACACAACTTAAAAATGCATGCAATATATTCTCTCCCAAACATGAGAACTTTGTTACAGAAAGGTCATCCATGGGTTTTGTGGTTTATTTAGAGTCTCTAGAAAAAAAAATGCTTGCTTTTCCAAAACGGAGCTAAATTTAAAGACAAATGTATCTAAACATTCAAATACATAAGAAGTGCAAAAAGAAATTCAGAGTTCCTTACAGAAAGGAAAAAAAGAAAAGGGTTTTAATAGCTAAAAGTACTTGAGGCCAAAACTAAAAAGAAAGGAACTCAATCTGAATTCTTTGGGTTTGAGACATGTCAATGTTTTAAAGCAGCTTTCGTGAATAGAACCAGTAGAACCAATACATGTTTAGCTTGGAGAGGAGACAACTAAGGGGTGACCTCATTCATGTTTATAAATATGTAAGTGGTGAGTGCCAGGAGGATGGAGCCAGCCTATTCTCAGTGATGTCCAGTGACAGGACAAGGGGCAATGGGTGGAAGTTGAGGCATAGGAGGTTCCATGTGAACCTGTGGAAGGATGGAGCCAGCCTATTCTCAGTGATGCCCAGTGACAGGACAAGGGGCAATGGGTGGAAGCTGAGGCATAGGAGGTTCCATGTGAACCTGTGGAAGAATTTTTTCACTGTGAGGGTGACAGAACACTGGAACAGGCTGCCCAGGAGGGTTGTGGCGTCTCCCTCTCTGGAGACATTCAAGAACTGTCTGGATGCATTCCAATGTGATCTGCTCTAGGTGATCCTGCTCTGGCAGGGGAGCTGGACCAGATGATCTTTTGAGATCCTTTCCAGCCCCTAACTTTCTATGATTCTATGGTTTATATATAAAAGTAAGAAGAGAACAAGCAAGTAGATTTTTGACTTCTACATTGCTATAATTATGAAATACAGAAAAATGGTTCAGGAATGCAAAGAATAGAGAGGAAAAATCTGTGCTCAGAGCCAACAAACCAGACTTTATACAGAAAAATATCTTGGTAACAGTAATAGATGTATTAATTGCTGGAAGGCATAACAGTGTAATGACAAATAATAAAGCAGTTCCACAAAACTTGTTGTGCAATAAGGAAAAAGTGAAAGTACTTCTAGCACACTGGAGAGAGACTTTGAGATGATTGGTTTGTTAGAGACAGAATATATTGCTTAATTTGTTTTAGGGAGACAAAATGGTTAAGGACTTATACCGAAAGCCTTTGCACTTCACTCTGTCTCTGTTCATATGAGAACTAGCCATTTCTTCTTCTGTTTCTGGATTTTTATTCCATATTCTAGTGTTCCTTATTCTTCAGTTTAGTTTCCTTAGAAGCCTTTAGAAAAGGACCTTGAAAGAGATTTTTGGAAACAAAGAGGGTACTATGTGAACCACATCTCCCTTTATTCACTCATTCAAGTAGTTTTGCTTGTTGTGGCTTTTCTCCCTTATTGTGATTCTTAATGATTTCTTTTGGAATATGTACACAAACTCACATCTGCGATTTGTCTAAATACTGGTGGCACATTCTTTGCCTTTTCACAGAATCACACAATGTTAGGGGCTGGAAGGGACCTCAAAAGATCATCCAGTCCAAACCTCCTGCCAGAGCAGGATCACCTATACCGGATCACACAGGAACAAATCCAGGCGAGCCTTGAATATCTCCGTAGATGGAGACTCCACAAGTCCCCTGGGCAGCCTGTCCCAGTGTTCTGTCATCCTCAAAATGAAAACATTTTTCCTCACATTTCCATGGAATTTCCTATGCCTGACTTTCCACCCATTGCCCCTTGTTCCATTAGAACACAGCCTTTTCATTTCTTTGAATCTGAATTTGACTTCAGCAATGAGTCACGTGCTGTTGTGCTTTCATTACTCCTTGCACCATCACACTTTCATACATGAGTTCCTTCTGAATTGTGGGGCAAAAACTCTTTTGCCGAGATGATTTGCTACTTTCTTTTTTATCAGTCTGCTCCGATGTGTTTTCTTTTGAAACCTGAATTTGAAGGAGTCCCTCTGACTCCTCAAAACATAGAAAGCCCCTGAACTCCACTATAGCAAGCCCTACTGCAAAGAATTCGTTTGGATTTTCTGCTGCAACCTTATCTTCCTTGAGCATTCCTTTTTCCACTCTGATCATCTGTCAGCCCTTCTGAGTTTGGCAGGCTACCAGCTTCAGATGTGTTTGAAAAAGTTTGTACCACAGCTTTTTTAAAGTCTTCAGCAAATTGTCACTCAAAGGAGTTTATTGTATGGGTGTTCTTGGAGGTTTGGGGACAGTAGACAGTCTTGTTCATTTTCTGCTTAAATAGAAGTTTATACTGTTTTCTATCTTCCTTAATTGTACAGAACATGCATTTGTAAATGTGTTACTTTACTTGAAAGAGCAGGACAAAGGGGTATATTAATCACACAATCTGAGTAAATGGCACTTCACTGTTGACATTTTCCTTTGTTCTTTCCCACCTGAATTTTACAGACTTCTGTTGTACCTTTTCATGCATCCTGACTTACATTCTGTAAAGATGCCATGTCCCAAGCTATTAACATCTTTTGGTATTTCCTTTGGCCTTTAGCTGTGGACTTTTATTTCAAGTTCCATGTGACATGTTCTGTTTTGGTGTAAAGGGATCCTCCCTTCTTGCAAAAGCCATCTATTTCTTTCACTTTTAAAAGTTGATTAAATTCAGTGCAATGCAAATTTCTGAATCTTTTAGTGGACCTTTAAAAGATGTCTTTACCTCAATGACAGTAATTTTTATAGATCTTTGTCCTGAAAGGCAAATAGGCCTATTAGATATCCTGGCTTGCCCCACTCTTCTGCTGATGGGGGGAGCTAGGGTGAGAGGAAAACAAAGGCTTGGGCCATCATGTCCCCTTCCAAAGTGATAAACAGATGCCCACAGGTGTTTAAGTACTTGTTAGTGTCTTGCCCATAGAAGGGTAAGCAAGCCCTGGTTTTATCTAATATGGTCAGTTTTGCAAATGCCGTTCTGATTGGTAAATCTCTGTGGCCAAAAGAGCCATTACACTCAGGCAAATAATATAAATTGAGCTAAGTTGCAAGCAGTTGTGCTGCTTCTACCTCACAGAGCTGCCTCTGCCTCAGCGTGTGCTGCTCTGCTCTCCATGTTCTGCTCTGCTCTGCCTCACTGCTCTTGGCTTGGACAATGTGCTCTGCTCTGCCTCATGCTTCTGGCCAGGTTAGCCCTGATGTTTTGGGCTTGAACTAGCTGGAAACTTAAGTGCCTCAAGTTTACCAGGAGAAGGCATTAAGTGCCTCATGCCATGGTGAGAAGTGCTACTGACATTGTACTCTCTGCACATCTGCAAGAGATCCCACCTGCACCTTGGCAAAGCTCCATGTCAAGAGGAACAAGGATCTGGTCAGATTTGTCTGCCTCTTTCCCAGCACCCTGCTAGAACCTGGGAAGGTTTAGAAGCCTCTTAATGGCTCTCAAGCTGCTGAGTAGTTCCAACACTGCTGCAAAGGAGCCAGGGACTACCTTGAAATTTCTACTTCTCCACTGTGAGTAGAACAGACTTTCCCTAGGGCTCCAGGCTACCTATTTGTAAGTGGGACAAAGCCATTTTGTGGCTAAACTTTTCCAATTTTCTGATTCTCCTAAATTAATGAACTGCCCATAAACATCCTTGTGAAGATTTCCCAAACTAATTAGAACCCAAAATTAACTAATTTATATATAGTTTGTGGGCAGGGCTTTCTGGAAATAAAAATAACTATATATTTTATAATTCCTGCCTCATTAATTGCCCCACATAAATCAATCTTAAAATACTGAGGCTATTCCAGAGACTAGAAGACTGTAATATTCTGCTGGCATTAAAAAACAATAAATGGTATATATATATATATATATATAATTTGTCTGAACAACAGAAACAAAAAGATGAGTAAGTTAACACAGGATATATTCAGTGGAGAAACAAAGAAAGTACTTAAAACCAGTCAGACACAGTTTTGTTGGAAATAGAGTCTATAAGTAAAGTCATATATGCAGAATGTGGAACTACAACAAGGAAATTAGTGGCTCTGAGAGAAGCTGGGGTCACAGCAGAAAAGAGGAGCTTCCAAGACTAATACTGTGGCAAAGCAGAACTGATAATATAGCTCTCTAGTGTATAGTTGAGGGAAGTGAGAGTAGGAGGATGAAGGTTATTTTCATCTCGTATAATACACTGACAAACAGGAATGCTGCAAGCAGTTCTTGTGTCTGCATTTTTAAAAGGCACTGAACAACCGTTTAGACTTGCAAAAAAAAAAGCCACATGAAATATTTGTGTTGTGGAGATCAGGCCCTGTGATGAGAGACTTTGGGCTCAATCTCTTCTGCCTATCTGAACAAGATTGAAGAGCTAATTTTATTAACACTCATGACTACATTCCAAATATAGGAAAATGCTAGATACTTAATGGTAGATCTCTTAAAGCTATCAGAGAAAGTCATTACAAGATCCTTTGGCTGGACATTGAAGCAAATCTAATGGAAATCAGAAATTGGGCTCATATTTAAGTGTCTTCTGGAAATTAGCCACCAGAACAAACTGCTGGTGGATATCTTCAAATCAAGACTCGCTCTATCTGTAAGGTATGCTTTAGCAAAACACAAACTGCCTGACTGTAGTAGCACAGCAGCAATTCAGTGTAACAGGAGAATTTAAGTTCTGTGATATACCAATGGTCATGGTAGATGTGTGCCCAGGTGGCCAAGAGGGCCAATGGCATCCTGGCCTGTATCAGGAACAATGTGGCCAGTAGGAGGAGGGAGGTTATTCTTCCCCTGTACTCAGCACTGGTCAGGCCACACCTTGAGTACTGTGTCCAGTTCTGGGCTCCTCAATTCAAGAGAGACGTTGAGGTGCTGGGACGTGCCCAGAGAAGGGCAACAAAGCTGGTAAGGGGCCTGGAACACAAACCCTATGAGGAGAGGCTGTGGGAGCTGGGGTTGTTTAGCCTGGAGAAGAGGAGGCTCAGGGCAGACCTCATTGCTGTCTACAACTACCTGAAGGGAGGTTGTAGCCGGGTGGGGGTTGGTCTCTTTTCCCAGGCAGCCAGCAACAGCACAAGGGGACACAGTCTCAAGTTGTGCTGAGAGAGGTCTAGGCTGGATGTTAGGAGGAAGTTCTTGAAAGAGAGAGTGATTGGCATTGGAATGAGCTGCCCAGGGAGGTGATGGAGTCACCATCCCTGGGGGTGTTCAAGAAAAGCCTGGATGAGGCACTTGGTGCTATGGTCTAGTTGACTGGCTAGGGCTGGGTGCTAGGTTGGACTGGATGATCTTGGAGGTCTCTTCCAACCTGATTGATTCCATTGCATTCTATTCTATTCTATGAACTGAATTTGATTTGATTTTATTGAATACAAAAATTATGTAAATGCTGTCAGTTTCATAGAGCCTATGCAGGCTCCCTTGGTTACTGGTGGTAAACACTTCCCCATTTCCGGCCTTAATTATAACATTCATGCAAATTTCAATTATTTTCGAGTTTCATAGCCATCATCATGAGCAGAATTTAAAATGTATCTTTATAATTTCATGAGCATGCCCATGTAATGGTAGATAGTTTTCTGTTGTCCAGAATTCAAAGGTAGTCTGATGAATTTCAGTGTTTGCACATATCATGCCTTTCTGAAACTAGGTAATACAAAAGGGAAATAAAATTTTCTGGGTTTCTTACCCATCTACCTTACAGTTAAAGGTGGGTTTAGGAGAGTTTATTGCATTTTTTTTCTGAGCAGACTTTTACTAATCACTGATACAGAGCTTAGAATAAGACGGATAATGACTTTGATCTAATAGGATAATACTGGTGCGTGAATGTTTCAATGCATGTATTTACCATCTTTGAGCATTCTTGATGTCTTTAATGGCAACTTGTTTGTTATCCCAATAACTCTGGATGACCTTTCTCAAGTTCTGAAAGCCAGAGCCAGTGGATCTCTAGTTTTCAACTGTAAATGTTTTCTTCATCCCTTCCTTGTGTTTTGCTGATTTTCTATCCTCTCTTATTCTGCACATTCCAGCTTACATATTTATGATGCCTTTTAGCTGCTTTTGCCACAGCAACAGTGGGCATTACAACTGAGAATAGATTGAAGTTTGAGAGGGAATTGGCTGAAACTTGTGGTGGGTAGGTTGGGACTGGATATTAGAAATTCTTCACCATGAAGGTGGTGAGGCACTGGAACAGGTTGCCCAGGGAGGTCATGGGTGCTCCCTCCCTGAAGGTGTTCAAGGCAAAGTTGAATGAAACCTCTAGCAACCCCTTCTAGTAGAAGGTGTCCCTGTCCATGGAAGGGGGTTTGGAGCTAAATGATTGTTAAGGTCCCTTGCAACCCAAACTCTTCTATGAATCTCTGAAAAATGCATTGCAGCATAAACCTGTCTTTTTGAACATGTACTTGAGGGTAAATTCTGTGTAACTGAAAATTTTCATCTGTTTAATGAATAACTTGAAGTTTTAACTCTGTGGTGGAAATAGATTTTAATAAATGGTTTGGAATATTTTTGAACATTGTATATGTTGAAGTGAAACATTAATGAATCAATGATAGCAAAAATTTTAAAACAATGTGGTAGTCTGGGGAACTAATTTATCAATGTTCCATTTCTTTTCAATTTGTTTAGATATTGATTTTGTTACTATTTTGAATCCAGTCAAGAAGGGATTAGATAATGGAGTTGGTTGACAGCAATTAAATCAGTTCACGGTTTGCTTTGTCTCAATGTGAAAAGTAATTGATGTTTCTGCTAAAAGTCCAAATTTCTCCTTGATCTGAATGCTGCTAAGGTTGATCATCTCATGACATACTCATAGGGCTTTTTGGTTTTTTTTTTTTTTGACATAGGAGAAATCTCTTCAAATTGCAAAGTGTGGTTCTCTTTAAAGATTAACAGCATACCTGCAGCAGCAGAAAGAGAGATAGATGTGAAATGCAGAGCTCTGGTAAGATTACTCTAAATGTTTAATTTTATTCTACTGCATTAGAAGGAAAATGTAATTTTTATTTTTGGTCTGACTGCTATCACAGAAGATTAATCAATTTTATTAAGTGGCCACACGCAATCACTTTCTGAATAATGAAACTCAATGCTTACTGAGACTTCATTTAAGCTCAGTGCTATGAACTAAAATGAATGATAGGGGAAAAAAAATCTTCTTTATCACATCTGAATAATTACACTTCTATTCTTATGACATCTGCTTCTGATTTTGTAACTTATACAGGGCTGAATTCTATAAAAACTTCAAGCAGTGTCTGTGCAGCCCACCACAGAATAAGTCTCTTTTGGTACCCTCCTTTCCTAGACATGTCAAATTATTACTGTAATTTAGATTCAATTAATCATTGGAATATTTTTAATCATATTTTTTGGATGAGATAAAAGCATACTTTAACTCTCAAAAGTTAATTAAATGTTGTTAGTCATATTAGAATGATTCCATCACATTAAATAAGTTGTGTGTTTTAAATGGCTTTATGTAAAGATAAAATAACTGTTTAGAATGCTTGCTTAATTGATACTGCTTTTATTCTTGAAGAGTCTGTAATTATATTTATCTTTGAATTATACTTTGAGGATTTTATTTTCAGGGCTAATATTTTTCTTATCTTCTGTAGATGGATATTTGCTTTATCATCTAGACATCCTGTTTTCTGCATCAATTGTTAGCAGCCAAGAAACACTGACTTTAATAATGGATGCTGCTAACAGGTTCTATGAATAGAAGTGGTGCTGCAGTATTTTGCCGTAGGGACACTTTTACAGATGCATACATGGGCTGCAACTACTAGGGACTACTTCTTCCAGTAACACATGAGAGGAAGGGAGAAGCATCCTCTCAGTTGATTTTGCACGTCAGCATGTGTTTATGTGGGGGAAAAAAGAATTCAAACCCGAAAGCATTTCTCAAAATATGTAAAGTATCACTGTTCATATATCACTTCTGATTTGTCTTCTTTTCTTGAAGTATAGAATCCTGATTGTAAACTTCTGCAGGGCTGAGAAACAGAGAATGAGGTTTTCAAAATCTTGGTCTTGGGCGAGCATGTGGTAGGGAGGTGTCTGGTGCTGGTAAGTTAGATTAGTCCTCCTGCTGGTAAGAGTTAGATTAGTCCTCCTGCTGGGTCTGCTTTTCAAACTCTTCTCACCTAGTTTCAGAAATAATTTTGTCTTCTAACAGATATATAAACTGTAGATCAGAAGTAGCACACTTGCCACCTCAGCGATGGTTTTCTTCGCACTGGAGATATTGGCTTAAGGAGTGGTTACCCTAAAAAGTTGTAGCAGATCTTCAGGACTTGGTCATCATCCTTTTGGGACTGTAAGGGTAGAAGCATTCTATGGGAGGTGTTGATCAGTTTTAGATCCATAACTATTTTACAGGGAGAAACAATATAAGACTGCACAAAAGCTGTGGTAATTTTGCCTAAATCGTGCATCTTCCCTGGCACCTCTGCTTCCCTCGTTTAGCTGCTTGCAAGGAACCCACAAGGAAAGGTGTCAGCCCTTTAGTTCACAGTAATAGCATGTTTTTCAGGTGCATCTCCAGATCATCCCTACTTACTACACTTCCTTTTATATTGCACAGTACTCCTGGAGTGCATGAAATGCATCCTTTCTGGATTTAATGTACCTGGAGAGTATCTTCCAGATGCTCATCTGATGGTCTTTGAGCACTAATGGGTGTTTAAGTTCATGGGACAGAAATAGAAAGACTCTTAAGCAGAACATTCACAGGTGCTGGCACTGTGCAGATGTTAGGTCTTCAACACCAACTCTTTTGCTCTGTGTCTACTCCTTTTGTGCCTCACTGCGTGCTTGTATAGATAGATCATAGAATCATAGAATGGTTTAGGTTGGAAGGGACCTCAAGGATCATCCAGCTCCAACCCCCTGCCATAGGCAGGGACACCTCCCACTAGAGCAGGTTGCTCAAGGCCTCATCCAGCCTGGCCTTAAACNCCAGAACTGCACACAGTACTCCAAGTGGAGTACATAGCACCCAAATTTTTGTTGCCTTTCCTGTCAAAAAAGGCTATGTCATGTTTATTCCAAAAGGAGTGCCTTTTTGTGGGCACTGCATTATGTCAACAGACAAGTGTGAAAAAACAGCTTGGTACAAATGCAACCAGAGTTAGAGAAGATACAACTTAGAATTTCAATTCTGTCAGTGTCTCCTTTATTGTTGTTGTTGGGTTTCCCCCTTCCCCCCCCCCCCCGTTATTTAATTAAAATTAAAAATGCATGTAATGAAGATTATTTTGTAATTCTGTAACTTGGCAGTTGAAGACAGTGACACACTGTTTTCCTAGCTGTGGTACATTAATTTTGCATAAATCCTAAACTAAACAGTAATCTGAATGTCGTTATACATGCTTGATACTTTGATCATGTTCTCAGAAATTGAGTAACCTGAAGTTATGCATCATGCCCTAAAACCAATTTTTGGAATATGCTTTCATAACAATTGGGTAGCATAATAAGTAACATTCTGTAAAAGAACCATGGCAACATCATTTGTAGAAGAGAATCAAATTTGGGAAGCTGGTAATTATTAATCACGCTAACTAAAAACAGTTTGGCAAATAATTCAGACCAGAATATATTTGTATAGCCCATTATAAAAAGCCCAAATCCAACAATAAAGCAACATAAAAAAAGAGAGTTATCTAAATGAGGGTAAATTATTAGCAATATTAGAATGTAAATGGAAAGTTCTGATAAATATTTAGCAGCTGCTAACCCCCTCCTCTCTTCCCTATAGATGCATGAATCAGTTCTGTGATATAACAGCAGGGAGCTAATGTAGATCACAAAATGACAGCTGAGCTGTCACTAACTGCTGCTGAACAAAAATGTAGCCTCAGATCTAAGCCAAGTAATTAGAGGGATATTTGATCTAAACCAACTTATTAAAAGGGTATTTTGTTTATGTTAGTCGAATGGTCACATAGAGGAAAAATACCTAAGTGAGGAAAGGCAGTAACCTCGTAAAATTCAGCTGCTGTTTGCTCACTGATGGTATCTGGGGTACAAATTGTATACAGCTTGGTGAACTAGATATTAAAGCAATATCAATGAAAGGAAAAAAAATGCTTAACTCTGTTCCATGGATATACTTCTGCAAATGATTGTCTTCATAATCAGTGGGAGTTGTGCTGGATTTTTAACTCAAGTCAAAACATGGTTGAATATACACTCTGTAGGGGTGAGAGTTATAATAGAATCAAGCAGGTTGGAAGAGACCTCCAAGATCATCCAGTCCAACCTGTCACCCAGCCCTATCCATTCAACTAGACCATGGCACTATGTGCCTCATCCAGTCTTTTCCTGAACACCTCCAGGGATGGTGACAGGAATCTGATAGAGAACTGTGAGGATTTCTTTAAAAAATATGTAGTTCCCTTAAGTAGAATTTTTTTGTACTGCATTTGGAGGCTTTTACAAGTGACAGGCTGTGATTTTTATTTTATTTTTTTAAAGAAGTAGTATCTTCCTCTCCTGCCATTTTTCTAAGTTTCAGTGGAAATTGGTGGTACTGCTACTGTTTTTCTCCTTGGTGAATAATGTGAATCAATGTGTAGTGAGAACTCCTTTCCTTGTGTAATATGAAGAAAAAGGAAGAAGAGATCTTTACAGAATCACAGAACTTTAGAGGTTGGAAGAGACCTCCAGAGATCATCGAATCCAACTCCCCCTGCCAAGGCAGGATCCCCTAGGGTAGTTTGCACAGGAATGCATCCAGGCAGGTTTTGAGTCTTCAGAGAAGGAGAATCCACAACCTCTTTGGGAAGGAGAATCCACAACCTCTTTGGGCAGCCTTCTCCAATGCTCTGTCACCCTTACTGTAAAGAAGTTTATCTTCATGTTAAGGTGAAGCTTTCTGTGTTCCAGTTTGTAGCCATTGCCTCTTGTTTTATTGCTGCTGACCACCAAAAGGAGACTCACCCCATCCACTTGACACCTATCCCTCAGATACTTAGACACTGATCAGAGCTCTTCCCAGTCTTCTCCACACTAAACGGCCCCAGGTCTCTTAGTTTCTCTTTGCGGGGGAAATGCTCAAGTCCCCCAGTCATCCTTGTGGCTCTCTGCTAGACTCTTTCCAGCAGGTCCCTGTCTCTCTTGAACTGGGGAGCCCAAAACTGGACACACAATCCAGGTTTGGTCTCACCAGGGCAGAACAGAGAGGGAGAAGAACCTCCCTAGACCTGCTGGCCACACTTTTCTTGATGCACTCCAGCATGCCATTGGCTCTCTTGGCCACAAGGGCACATTTCTGACCCATGCAAAATATGCTCTTCACCATTCCATTCTGTTGATGTTTGTCCATCTATGTAACAGGAACCTATGTCTTTTATCTTTTATTCTAGACTCATCTGGCAATCTGTTCTCACAAGATGTAGCAACAACTCTTGCTCCAAAATATTATTGCTGTATTCCTGTGAATACTCTTTTAAAATGCTGGAACACAATTCAAATACCACTTTATAGCTGTGCATCTCCAAAAGGTGAGATGAAGCAGCTAGGTGTTCTTTTCTGCTTGATTTATTTCTATGGGTAGCATGGACAAATTCTGAAGCAGCAACGACTTCATTACTGTGAGCAAAGGGCTTTACACACACAAAAATCCTCAAACAATGTCAAGTAAAACTAGTCGATTATGGACTTGATTTGAAATACGATGCTGTGTGAAGCTTGTAACCTGCTGCTGACTCAGGAGTTACTTAAAGTTACATAGTTTTAGGTGACATGTTTACTTTAGACTAAAACCCTACTTATTTTAGCTGCCTTGGTCTGTTGGAAAAGGAATGTAGATCTTTCCTTTTCTGTTTGAATCAGAGTAAGGATGGACTATGTAACTGTGAAAAAAATATCTCTAGCACTTGCTTAATCACCATCCTCAGTAGTACAGAGGCTGCTAAATTCAAGTTCATTATCTCAGATTGTTTAGAAAAATGGACTGTGACAGTTGCCTTGACTTAAAACTATTTTAATGGATTTAATCAGGGTGTATGTAGAGGTCAAGAAGTAATCCAGTTGTTTTTATGTGCAATGTCTAAAAGGCTGGAAGTTATTGCTTTGAGTATGCTTACTCTTTATTTCATGGAGAAAATGCTAAGTGTATATTGCTGATTCACTGAGTCAAGAGACTTTCTAATCCATCCATATATTTGAAAAATAATACTGGCCATCTTGAGAAGAAGTATCTAATACTTGAGCTCCATGTGGGATCTTTACAGCTGGAGATAAGCTAGAGGGGAAGGTCTGTTCTGAACAGCGAATTATTAGTTTCTGCTTTAATAAAACTCAATGCCTGGAAGGAATTTGGTTTGGTTTCCTAAGTGCAGAGACAATAGTTTTGTTTATTCTCTGCCAAATCTTTCTTTTTCTCTCAAGTCCCTGAGAGCCACATGAGTACTTACAATTTGGTAATGTAAGTCTGAAACATATGCTGCATGCCCCCACTTCCACGAGAGTTGTTCTTGTTGGGTTGAAAATTGTGCCACTGTTGCCGTTTGTAATTGCTTTCAGGTCTGTGCCACTAATGCACTGCTTCTGCACTCCTCAGTGGTGATTTTAATAGATTGCTGTCACAATCCTCACACTTAGCAAGATGTTTGTATGCAGAACTAAGAATAGTAAGAGTGTTTCCATTACTAGTTCCATCTCTTTCTAACCTTCAAACCTCCTCATTTTTTGCAGTCTTTAGAAAAATTCAACAGTCTGTTCTATGTGACTCATACACAGCAGATGGTGCCTGTAGGATGGATATAACAATTGAGAAACACTTCATTGATGTTTACCCAAGTGGTTAAACTGGAGGATTGCCCAGGTTACCCAGGGATGTGGCCAAGGCCCTATGCCTGAAGACATTAAGGATCAGACTTGATGTGGCCCTGGGCAGCCTGATCTAGTTGGAGGTGTTGCTCATTGCAGGGGAGTTGGACAAGATGACCTTTGAGGGTCCCTTCCAATCCAATGCAACCTGTGAATCCATAAGGATACCTTTGTAATAGCATTCCTTTCCTTCACAGGATCTGCCAGGTACTCAAAATTGAGCATACAGGAATATGGAGACATCAGTGCATAAAGGATTCTATGTTCTTACAGATCCGTGATCCTCTAATAAACACTTTCTTCCATGTACTTCCCAATACCACTGTGTAAAGAGAGGAAGGCTGCTTTCTGGGTGACAGCAGAACTAGTTAGACTGTGCAGAGACCCAGACAAGTGCAAGGGTGAGCCTTTCTTTCAGACTCTGATTTTAGCTCCTTCAGAGATGCTAGTAACAGATAGCAGTCAATAATAATATTGTTTGAATGTTACTACTATTAAAAAAAAAAACATTGCCTGTGATATAGGGAACTTTATTTTGGTTTTTAGAGTATTTGCTAAGGGAATCCGTGGAACAGACACCTCTATTGTGTCACATATGGTAGACAAAATTAATAATACAGCGTTTGCTGTTTTATGTGAGACAGTAAACTGTGAGCAAACTTCAAGGACTTAAAAGTTAACTTTGCTTAAAGCAACAACCAACAATGAGGATGTTTTTAAAGCTTATCTATCTTTCAAGCCAGAGGATGACTTAAAGATGTAGAGATGTAGAACTAGATAATTCTTATAGAGACTGTGCCTTCAGATTCATATATATATATATATGTATTTATTGTAGATAGTTCTTATAGAGATTATGCC
>WAAF01014016.1:770939-792377 GCA_013400475.1 Tricholaema leucomelas
TTCTGTTCTCAGAAAACCTGTGTTATTATCTTTACATTATAATACCAGTTCTTTGGTATTATAATTCTTATAGAGACTGTGCCTTCAGATTTTTATATATATATATATATATATATTTATATATTTCTGTTCTCAGAAAACCTGTGTTATTATCTTTGCATTATAATATCAGTTCTCTGCCCCCTGAGAATTCAGAGATATGCCAAAAAAATAAAAGTTGGATTTAAAGACCCAAGTGTCTAGGATTTGGGAGAAGTTTTTTATCCAAAGCACTTTACCCATCAATAGGAACTTATTTGCAATTTTGTGGTCTTGGAAAATTCATGAGAAAAAGTTATTCTCAGTACAAAGCATGGCAATTTCAGTTTTATTCTAGAGTTATCTACCTCCATAGCTTTGTGGCAGTAATAATAATGGTATCATTTTTTTTAAATGGCAAAGTAACATGTTTATTTAAAAATCTCTTTTTAGACCTACAGACTAAAAGAGTTACATTAGGTGCAGTATCTAAGACAAAAATTAATTAGCATTTTACCTCTGCTGATAGAGTAATTTGATGGTAAGCTGGGATGTAAATTATCTCATTAGTATGGTCATAAAAATGGAATAAAATGAAATATGAGAGCTGGTTGTTAGTTTTAAGAAGTAAAGTTAGCTCATATGAACGTGAGC
The DNA here is from genome assembly GCA_013400475.1 of Tricholaema leucomelas. Taxonomy (NCBI): domain Eukaryota; kingdom Metazoa; phylum Chordata; class Aves; order Piciformes; family Lybiidae; genus Tricholaema lacrymosa; species Tricholaema leucomelas. Next base: position 771,612 of record WAAF01014016.1, read on the forward strand.
TGGTAGTAGAAGCACACAGTAGAAGGACATTTGCTTCCACAAGTGTAGCAGGTCCCATTAACATTGATGGAAGTACTTCTGTTTTACCATAGCAGCATTAGCTTCTGATAGGTGATTATAAGTTTATTTTTTGCCAAGTCTTTCCTAAAATCCTGGGAACTCTGAAATACGAACAGTGCTGGTCACTGCCTTTTGCTGATCAGTTCTAAGCAGATTGGTACATCAGCATTTCACAGTCTTACGCTTGATCACGTTGGCGATTTCATGCCAGAGGGAGCTTTCTAACATCACCACGTTTTAAATCCAGGACAGTGTGTACCCATGGTGTAAATAGCAGTTTCTGTGCCTAATAGAGTAAATTAAATTATGTTAGACTAAGTACCCAAAAGTAATTCTGTCGTTTCAGTTGCCAGCATTAGTATAAATACAAAGAAATCATAATGCACACCAAGACTTCCAAGATCTGTTCTATTGTGTTTCTCTACTGCAATTCTGTGTTTATGTCACAACTGTAACTTTATATAGCCCTTGAAAACAGATCAATGTGACCAGCACAAAATAATGGCAGTTAATGTTTTGCTTTTGCTTTGTATGGGTAGATACAATTAGCAGAAGAACTAAACTTTGTAGTTCAGTATACATTCAAAGTCCAGGGTTAATAGTGAATTCCTTGGGTAAATAAGAGAGCAACAAAGATTTTCTAAGTATTTGACTGACATTCACAAAGATCTCTGTGGCTAAGGTTGAGTCTGGCTCTAGAGAAACGATCCAAGAGAGAGGCTTTGCTGACTACCTGATATATCAGAAGCTTTTTTGAAACACAGTATCCTCAGTTTTACTTTTTAACTTCTCTGAAAGAAAGAACTTGTTACAAATTATGACTGTCAATTCTGAGTCTGATTTTGGGCAACCATCTCTGTGTCATGAAATGCTCGAAGTAAAATTGTGTATTACCTCCCAGTGAGACATAATTTGCTACCTGAAAATGCACTAATAACTGATGGCTCTTGTGAATTCACTGAGAACAGGAAATGTTACACTTCCCAGTGCTTTTAATCACACAGTCTCACAGTATCACCAAGGTTGGAAGAGACTTCATAGATCATCAAGTCCAACCTGTTACCACAGAGCTCAAGGCTAGACCATGGCACCAAGTGCCACGTCCAATCCTGCCTTGAACAGCTCCAGGGACGGCGACTCCACCACCTCCCTGGGCAGCCCATTCCAGTGTCCAATGACTCTCTCAGGGAAGAACTTTCTCCTCACCTCAAGCCTAAATTTCCCCTGGCGTAGCTTGAGGCTGTGGCCTTGGTATTTTGTTCTGGCACTGTAGATATCTGTGAAGGAGACAAAACATTCTGAAAACAAGAGACATGTCTCTTTTTGTGAGATGCAGCCTGAGTGTCAGGCATCCAAAATATTCCAGTTGAAGAATAACTGTAAATACAGCTATTGATTTGATTCAAACCATGTTTTCTGTCATTGGCAACTCATATACTACATGTGTCAGCAAAGCAGTGTGACCTATAAGAATGATGAATAGGAGCTGTATTGAAACCTGTCAGCTGCAGAGTCATGCTTACCAAAAGTGTTTTTGTCAAAGTAGATGTAAATTATTGTCTTGTAAAATGCTTTGAAGCATCTGGTCGTTTGTTACATCAATACCATTACAGATATCTTCTTCCAGATTGGCTGTGGTGTGATGGATTATGCAAAATTAATAATCTGTATTAGTTTTGATGTCCAGGCAAAGATTGTTAATAACTATGAAAATTGTTTATTAACATTAAATTCAACAGAAACTTATTCACAAAGTTTAAAAATGCAGTTTGGAAATTCATACACACAGTGAACAGGCAAAACTAGAACACTTATTTCTTAAAGTGGCAAACACAAACATTATACTGGAAGAGAAGATTCTTGTGGTTAATTATACTGCTTATCCACCAGAGGACACAGGAAGCACCTTTCTGCTTATGGCAGAAGGCAATTAGGGAATTAGAAGAGGCTTTAATTATTTACTCACAAAATATTACCAGACAGTACCCAAAGCACATGGAGGGGTTGCTGTCGGCGGTTTCAAAGCCACTAGAGGCTTTGGAGTTTCCCAGGCTCTTTTCTCAGGAAGCTGAGAGTCTATAGCATAGTCTTTGACCTGGTTCCTCTTGATTCCCAATTCAGCAGAAGCCTTGCAGAGGGGCAGGCAGGATGCAATGTGGTGTGCAGTGTTGGCACAATGTCACTCCGGTTATGCAGGCCAATCGTGTGCAGGTATTTACAGCCTGTTCCTGGTAAACTCAAGGCAGTAGAGTTTCAAGGCAGTTCAGGATGTAATGAGGCAGCAGCAGCAGCACACCATGCTACCAGCCCGAGACTAATGGGCCTTTGCGCATAGATTAGCTAATCAGAATGGCACTTTTGCAAGCTTGGCCATGTTAGGTGAAGCCAGGGCTTTTGTTTTTCTTTCCTGCTATTACTTTCCTCAGCACAGAAGGAGGGGGAGCAGGGGAGCTTGTCTGGGCAAGCATTAGTCCTTAGACTCAATGGCTCCTGTGTCTTTGTCCTCTTTCCTGTGGTTGCTTCTCCCCATGGCAGAAGCGGGGGAGAGTGGAAAACATGCCTGGGCAAGCCAGGGCATGGATAAGCACATTTTGGGCCTATCAGGCCTATCACAACATGTGGTTATGAAAAAGGTCAGACTAGTCTTTTATTTTTTAGTTGTGCTCTCTACTCTTGAGTCAGCTTTGAGAAGCCAGGTTATTGTACATGGTGGCTCAGGCAACTGAACTGATCACTGAAATGCCAATCTTCAGTATTGAGTTTGGTGAAAAGTAGCTGTAATAGATAATTTCTTCTCACACTGCTGGGTCTGAAAAGGCAATCTGCTTGTGGTCTCAGGATAGAGAATTATTGAGCTTCAATCTATGTGAGCACAGAGGTGGCCTTGATTTCAAATGCAAAAGAATATTCATTAAGATGTGAGCATAGTTATTACGTGTCAGGTGTGGGAATTTGGGATATTAATTTGTCTTTGAGTCAGTCTATATCCTCTAGTCAGTGTTGGTGTTGTAATTCAACTTGTCTTTGCTATGACTGCTTCTACCTCTTTATACCAAACCAGAAACATTATCCAGATGAACAGAACTCAAAACTGTGCTGCATGGAAGTCTAAATGTGTGTATATTATTTAGTTCATTAGCATTTCCTACCTGTCTTTAAATTATTACAATCATAGAATCATAGAATCACAGAATGGTTAGGTTGGAAGGGACCTCAAGGATCATCCAGCTTCAACCCCCTGCCATAGGCAGGGACACCTCCCACTAGAGCAGGCTGCTCAAAGCCTCATCCAACCTGGCTTTAAAGACCTCCAGGGAGGAAGCATCCACAACCTCCCTGGGCAACCCATTCCAGTGTCTTACCACCCTCAATATGTGTCATGGAGAAGCATGAGTACATCACAGATAGTTTCAGTCACAGAATGTTATACTTCTGCAGTCCTCTCCTTCAATTTCAGGAAGACATCTTTAGCAATCATCTCTTGCAAAAGGTTGTTTTCCTAGTTTGTTTGTTTGGTACATGTCTAGTCCCTATGAAGAGGTTAACAGTATAGTATTTTTAGCCACCAAACTTAGAATTCTTGTAATAGCTTATAAACTAATCATCTGAATTCTGGTTTAGGCCATTATTATTTAGGCTTTAATGCACATTTCAGCAAGAAGACATCTAATCCAGTGGGATTTTTAGATGTAAATTTCTATGTAAATGTGCACCTGAAATCCATTGCACTATTAGCATCTGATATTAAGTGCCCTGTGCACATTAGTTAATTCTGGCTAGTTTCTTGTGCTGTAAGGGTGATAAGAGGAGACTCCTTACTAAGCAAGTTTTACAAATACATAATTTGCTCAAGGTGCTTAGTCCTGGATTTTGAGTAGTTCAATTTGCTGTTCTGACAAAGACTTAACTGTTGATGAACAGTTGGTGCCTTTTTGCAAGCTGATAATTTGTAAGGCTGTGGGAAAATACAGTTATCAAGATAAGGGCAGTGCTGTGGTTCTCTGTGGTCATAAAACTGCGTGGGAAGGAGAAAGCTGTCCTGGCATTTAGTTCACTGTATGGGGGCAGGGGGGAAACTTGCTTGTATGGTGAGTAAGGTGGTTCACTGCACAATGATCTCATCCTCCTAGCTTCGACTGACTGGGAAGCTGGAAGGACTGGCTGCCCCAAGGAGGTTATGTCTTCACTGTGTCATCAGTGTGAGAAAGGTCCAACTGAGTGTGGATATGTGGGTCTGGATTAGAAGTGTGCTTGGAGGCATGTTGCATCAAGCGGTTCAAGAGACAACTCTGATTTCTAAACCTAATTTGACCAAACTGGGCTGAGCTGTGTTCAGTATGGCTTTGGAACTCTGTCATCAGCTCTGCTGATGAACTCAATTGAGCGTCTTTATTCCAAGAGATAGAAATTAGTAGCAATGAAGATACAACACAATAGTCTAGATTAACTTCTGCTGCTGAAGAAGTGTAAACACATTAATGGCAACACTGAAAACTGATCATTTTGAGTCTGTGCAAGATAGAAGGGCAAGAGCTATTTTTTTTTAAGTATTGCCACCATTGCAGTTAAGTCTTTGTGTAAGCAACATTCCTGCTTGTCATCAGGTGCACCACAGATAAAGAAGGTGCTTGCTGCTTGTCAGTCTAGAAGAACAACAATTTGGACATGGGCCTACAAAGGGAAAATTTCTGCACCATTATCTCACTACACCTCACAAAATAACTTTATTACCACTTACCTGACTTGAAAATTTACTTCTATGAGAAGAGCATGGCAGACCTGGAAGCAAGTACAAATTATTTCTGCTCAAGATTCATGGAATAGAAAAGCTACAAACAAATGGGGAATGAATGTTATCTCCTTAATGGGCCTTCTTAATTGACAGCAGTTGTTCTGTAGCATTAAGAAATATAGTCCCAGAAACTTTGGCCAGATAGCACCTTTACTGACAAGTGAGAATAAGAAGATCATACAATCACAGAACTGTTTTGGTTCAAAAAGGCCTTTAAGGTTGAGTCCAATCATTATTTGACTACTAAATCTTGTGCTAAACCATGTCCCTTAGCACCACATCTGTGTGTATTTTAAGCACCTCCAGTGACAGTGATTCAACCACCTCCCTGGCAAGCCTATTCTGGTGTTCAATAACCCTTTCAGTGAAGAAGCTTCTTCTGATACCCAACTTAAAGCTCCAGTAGACCAACTTGGGACCATTTCCTCTTGTCCTATCACTAGTTACTAGGGAGAAGAGACCAACACTCATCTTGCTACAATCTCCTTTCAGTTGTAGAGAGTGATCAGGTCTCCATTGAGCCTCCTTTTCTTCTTCATATTAGTGAAGGTTGAACACATAGAAGTGTTATGCACAGTAATTTTAGAGTGTATCCAACTTCCTATAAGGTATCTTGCTGAGGTTAGAGGAGGATGAGTCAACAGTTCAACAGAGTGTATACTTTAATAAAATGTAAAACTATCTAGTAGGGACTCAAGTCCTTTAGGTCCAATTTTTAAGAAGCATGCAGGGAATGAGATTAAAAGAAAACCTTTGCTATTAAATATATCAGGAACACATTTCAGCAAATGTAATATTACATAAGATCACATGATGATGGGAAGCATCTTTTGAAACAAAGCATTGTTAGGAGTATTACACCTATCTATAGATTCAGGCCATTAATGTAGGATCAATTTTAAGCAGTCAATTTTTTTTTAAGTTCCCAGAGAATAATTTTGATCTAATATTCACTTTTCATTTTGTTTTACTTGATGTTACATTATTTTGAATGCATAGAATCAACCAGGTTGGAAGAGATCTCAAAGATCATCCAGTCCAACCTAGCACCCAGCCCTAGCCAGTCAACTAGACCGTGGCACTAAGTGCCTCATCCAGTCTTCTCTTGAACACCTGCAGGAATGACAACTCCACCACCTCCCTGGGCAGCCCATTCCAATGCCAATCACTCTGTCTGTGAAGAACTTCCTCCTAACATTCATACTATTGTTATGTTGATAAATATATATTTACTTACATTCCTGTCCATGAAGCAGCAGATCCTTGAAATGCTTGTAGCAATTCAAGGTAAATTTGCTGGGAAATTCCAAGGGAATTCATAATCCTAGGCTACCACTCTAAACTGGCAAGGGAACGCTGTTTTACATTGGGCTAATGTTAGCAATAGAAAATCTCCTTTGTCTAGTAGGTTACAAAGGATTCTCTGATAGTTACTGCTTTTTTTCCCCCCCCTGAATAATCTCTCCAATATTTCCTTTTTACTGTAAAAGCATTTCTTCAACACAGCATGTAGATATTTTACTATAAAATTGTTATGAAGCCTGTAGCAATAAAATGGTAGATAGGTTTAGAAATTTGTTTGCTCCGGTGGAAACTCTTAATCTGAGCTTTAAAATATTTTATGGCAAATTTAAATTCCATCTTATGGATGCAAGGCACTTGAATGATTTAAATTGTTGGTGTAATCTTGCCATCTGTAGAACATTAAATGTATTTTATGTATGTTCTAGCAGACATTTTTCTGTAAATGTAAATATATAGTAGGTTACCAAATCATAGTCAGGCTCAAAGCAGAGCGAGGCAGCTGTGTGTGGAGTTATGAAATAGTTCATGTTCAGTTTTTAGTGTGTTGTTAATTTTAATGGGTATTTTGTCTTTTGTCCTTTCATATTGCAGTTTGAATTATTTATTTTCAATTTTTTTTTTTAATTTTTTTTTTTTTCTGTGAGAACAATATCACCATATGTTAAAAAATCTCAAACCCTGCATTTTGAAATAAACTGCTTGGTTAGAGTAAAGGAAAGAGACCAAAACAGGGTGTGCTAGTTTGAGCCTAGCTAGCATGTTTTGGTGAGAAGAACTAGATGATAGGCTGTAAAATGAAAACAATGGTGAGGTCTNATCTGCTTGTGTATTGTGCCAGCTGTAAATATAAGCTTCATTCAAATTTCCAGAGCCGATTGAGTCTAGTCTGGGTAATTTCTAAAAGTGTGGGGGGCAGGGAACACCCAAACCATCACACAGGGATAGAGGCAAATATAGGTGCAGCAAAACAAATACATGTATTTGGGGTTGGATTTTAAGTTAGTATGTACGAATAAGTTAGTATGTATGAATAAGTTACTATACATAAGTTAGTATGTATGAATAGAACATATGTATATTAAACTGCAAGTATTCATCCTCAATCGTGACAGTGGACGTCCTTCCTGTTGTTTAAAAGTGTATTGTGTTGATGCTTACACACATAGGGTACATAAGTTACATTTACACTATTTTTAACCTTACAGTGAAGAAAGAGTCGCTGTGGAACAATGCTGAAATACAGCAGTGTTTCCAGATCTGCCTAAGAATCATTGACTGGCCCAGGTTGGAGAGATCATCTACTCCAAACTCCCTGCCATGGGCAGGGTAGTCTTTCAACTACACTTAGCTGCTCAAGGCATCATCCAGCCTGGCCTTAAAACACCTCAATGGGAGAGGCATCTACAACTGTCCTGGGCAACCTATCACAGATTCTCACCGCTCTTGAACTGATGAGCCTTTTCTGAAGATCCAGTCTATACCTACTCTCCTTCAGCTTAAAACCATTCCCCCTTGTTCTATTGCTAGATACCCTTATGAAAAGTCCCTCTCCAGCCTTCCTGTAGGATCCCTTCAGGTATTAGAAAGGAGCTCCAGGGTCCACTTGGAGTCTTCTCTTTTGTAGGCTTGACAATCTTGGTAACCCTCCTCTGGACTCTCTTCAAAAGCTGTGTGTCCTTCTTATGATGAGGACAGTAGAACTGGATGCAGTATTCAAGATGGGGTCTCACAAGAGCAACGGGGAAGAATCACTTCTCTTGACCTGGTGTCCACACTGCTCTTGATGCATCCCAGGATATGATTTGCTTTCTGAATTGCATGAATGCATTGCTGGCTCATGTTGAACTTCTCATCAATCAGCACACCCAAATCTCCTTATTCGTAGCTCTTCTCAATCCCCTCTGCACCCAGCCTGTATTTGTGCCTGGTGGCAGCTGTGCAGAGATGCCTCTGCCCAATTTCTGCTCATATTAAAGTTATTCAACATGCAATGCAAGCCAAATCAGGCCACAGTTTGTCTGTGTTTTATTTTAGAGGCTGGAATTTCATCTACACCTCTAATAACAGCCATATTTTCCAGGTGATCAGGACAAGATGGTCCTTACCTGAAGCTTTCATAGACTTTAAACAGAAAGATTTGAAGTGCACTAGTAGGAGAAATGGCAAAATGGAAATGGAGACATAATGTTTATTATGTGGTGTTTTAATGTCAAGGGTTAAGGTGTACCTTAAAAATCAAAAGGAACAGGTCCTGTGGAATTCAGCCTTAATTATTTGTCTATGTTTGGCTGTTGGGAGATGATTTGGAGTGTTTATCTGGTTGTGTGTATTTTGGCAGCTGTTTCTTGAGAAGGTCAAGTAGCTTGTTAGAATGCAGACCAGCCAGAAAGAATGGGGCTTTTCCTTCTATATATTTAGAGTTTAAATATTGGCTGAAATATCTCTTGCCACAACTTCTCTTTTTTGGGTTAGATTACATATGAAACAAAAGTGCAGACTGCATTTATGTAAGTATAAATCAGGACCTTATGCTTCTTTGAGAAAGATCTTTTATGTGTAATAGCTCATAATTTTCTTTTATTTTTATTCTAGGATACTGTGGATGTTCATATTCCCATCACTAATCCTACAGATAAAATTCTCCAGATGAGTGTGGTGCTGGAGAATCAGTCACTTTCTGGACAAAAGGCTTTCACTCTTAGGCCTAAAGAAACATTTTTGTATCAAGTGGGGATATCCCCAGCTGCTGTTGGCACTTCAGATGGAAGGTTGGTTGCAGAGTTTGGATATTTGTGGTTCTGGCTCTTGCACAAATCAGTGAACTATTTATACTGAAACTTCAGTCCCTTGCTATAGATACTGTTCTAAAAAAAAAACCAAACAACATAAAAAGTAATAAATTGAATATTTTTTTTCCTGACTTTAAATGTATTTTATCCCACATAGCAGCTTTCCTTTGAGGAGAGAAGCCTAACCACCATGCAGTAGAATAACCCCTAGTTATTGGAGTTCACTGGAACTGAGTGAACATTGGTTTAGAAATTTACTTAGTATTAGAAGTCCCTTCTGAAAACTTCAGATGAATTGTTAGGTTTAAAATTTGTAAGTTCCATAAAGAGACTAACATGATTTCACTTTTCTTCTGAAAAGGAACAAAACTCTAACATAGCTAAATCCAATCCTTTAACAGTTTTCACATAAACCCATTTAGCTTCAGAATCTTCTGTTAAGCAACAGTGATCTATTAAATGTATACAGAGAGGTTTTAATTACGAGTTGTTTGTTACATTGGAAATACCAGCAAAAGCTTGCAGGTGTGATCATCGGCACTAGAAAGACAAATGACCTCTTAGTCATGGTTTCAGCTAAACCAGTTCAGAAAGTAATTGAAAAGTGCAGAAGGGCAAAGCTTATTTTCTAGGAACTTGGTTAGCCAATCATCATTTACTTGAACAATTCCCTGTTTTTCAATTATATTGTTTGACTGGCAAAAATACCAGGCTGAGAAGGAGGATGAAGTGGCATTTTACCAGGAGGGCAGAGACAGGGTGTTCAAAGACCCAATATTTACAAAACCAAAATCGATGCATTTTCAAGTTTTGTTCATTTTACAGATAGTATTTTTTCCCAAAGACCAGAATAATGTCAGGGGTCATTGTGCAGTGCAGCTTTCAAGCAATGCAGAGTTATAAAAATGACTACAGTTATCAATCTAGTAAATATTTTTTTTTCTTTAGGAATTTGTAGAAATTAGACATTCTGAAGCTGTGCTTGACAACAGACCTCATTTTCCAAGTAACAAGATAAAGTTTTGTGTTAACTAGCAAAAATTTAAGCTCAGCCCATTAGTAGATTTGGACTTGGGGGATTATATGCAATGATGACATAAAGCACACCTGTACATTTTCAGTACAATTAGACAGTACTGTACCAGAAAGCTTTCTAGTAGCTGCTTTAAATTGCAATAGCTCCCAAGGACTACAATTACAGCTGGACAGAGGTACTTCCACAGTACATCCATGCTGTTATCTTTTTTTCTGAAGCCATGCTCTATTTCCTTTGTTATGGTAGCAGCTGTGTAGAAGTGTTATAAAAGTGTTTCTAGCAGGTGCACCTTTTCAAATGGATGATTCCTTCCTAAGCTTTTTTTATGCTCACTTTGAAGTCTCTGTTGGCGCTGAGGGTAGTCTGGAATCATACAGTCATGGAACGGGTATAGTTAGCTACCATTTAAAACACAAACTGGTTCTTAGTGGGTCATGAGTTTGCACAGTGCATTTCATGTAAGTTTTTATATGCTTCCAGTGCTCTGGTTTGATGTTATTATAATTCTGCTACTTAAAAAAAAAAAAAACTAACAAAACAAAATCCCAGCACAGAGAAAAAAGAAATCTGCAATAGAAAAGGATTGTGTTAGGATATCTGTCACAGGAATACACTGCTGTACATATCTCACCTTGCAGCAAGCAATTTTCAGTCCTGACAACATTTGATTGCATACCAAACCAGTATGTTCAGTATTCTTTTGAAGCATATCTCTTTGTCGTGCTCATATAAATGTGTCTTTTTCACGTCTATTCCTTAATTTTCATCACTGCGTTTGAAAATCATTTTCTTCTTAAAACCAGGGAATACTATTTCTGTTTCTTTGTACTTTTTGATTTCAAAGTGGCTAGAAAGAAAATATGGTGATGTTGAAATGAAATTGAAGCTTGCTGTTGTAAGTTAGCAGCTGAAATGCTTTCAATCTGTGCTTTTGAGAAACAAACAACAAAGCCAAACAAGTGAACAAAATTGGCAAACAACTTTTTTATGCTAAAAAGAAAGATGGAAAAGGGAAGATTTTGTCATATTAATAATTGTACATATTACTAGTTTTGGTAGCTGAATTCAAATACCAGCAAGAAGTCTTATGGGAAAACTGAGAGCTAATTAAAGAATTTGCTGTGTTGAACTCATTAAGTTTTTCGTGCATTTTAAGCTACAGATTTTCTATTGGGTGCACAAAAGCTGTATCATATTAATCTTATGTGTCTGTTTTTAGTGTCATATTCCTGTCAGATATGGTTGGAGAGTTTTGGTATGCACTGAAGTTGATTGTAGAGAAACCATTGCCAACTAGACTACCTGAAATAAAATGTGAGCTTGGAAAGTAAGTATGTGTTTCATAGTGCTGAACTTAAACACTGCTTTGCAGTATAATGGAAAAGATATGAACTGTACATCAAAAAGCAAGAAATAGTTCTGTATGTGTACTGTAGGAGTTTGCAGCTAATTTTCATAGATGTATGTGCAGATAGGTGAAACTCTCCTTGCAGAAGAACAATTGAAATGGAATTGTAGCCTCTATGTAGACTTCCTCTGAAGTCATTATATAGAAATCACTTTGAAAGTACTGCAGAATTTAATCATAAAGATCTGTAGGCTTGCTTTATTTTCCATTTCTTTTCTCTTTCTGAGCTTAGACAATATCTGACAGTCCTTCTTTACAAATGCATGTTATTAATGCCTTCTAACCTCTCAAGAACAGGCAAAGTAATAAAACTTCTGTCCATCAGATTGTGGAGGTAAACATATTTGGAACACTGCAAGTGTTAAGAAAATTAGCTACGTAGAGCAGACAGAGAAATTAACTCAGTTCTTGTCTTCAAAAAAATTTCATCTTACATTTTGATTGCATAATTTTCAGCCCATTTCTGTTTTTTACTTTACCATTCTGGTCTGACTGAAGTGAAAAAAAAAAGCCTTTTTTTTTTCCTACTATGTAGGCTGACTAGTTAGGAGTTAGAAATAACTCAAAACCTTTTTGTACAGACTCCTTGGCATTCATAATTTCCTCTAACATGCACTCCACACAAGCTACATGCACAAGCAGTCTGGCTGAGAATAGCAACCCATCCTTTCTTACTGCAAATAATATGTATGTTGGAAAGGATTAGCTCCAATAACTACATTTGCCTGTCAAAACTGTAATCTGAAATTCATTTAATTTTGTGTTTGGGTTTCTTTTTTCTGTTGAGATTTCTTTTCTCAGTACAAGTAGATCCATGTTGGAATTTCCATGCATATGTAAATGAACTAATCGATATCTCCCAGGGCTGAGAGTGGGGGAAGAGCAAAGACATACTATTTTTAGCAACAGTAGCAACAACAATAATGTAAACCAGAAAATGAACAATAGTCTTTTTCATATATCCTTATATATGTCTATAAAACAATATAACAAATCTAACAGACCTTTTCCTGTTCTCTTTGTGTTGTTAGCCATAGTGTTGGTTTCATAAAGTCTCCTGCTTTCTGTTCAGCTATTTTCTTCAACACTCTCCCCAGAAATTTACTTCTATTATGTGATAAGCATAATGACCTCTTCTTGAAGTGCAGATTTTTTTGGACAATGGCAATTGATCTTGGCACTGAGGTTACAGCCAAATTACTGAGAATTGCTTTACCTGCTAAAAAGATGCAGCAGTGCAAGTCAATTGGTTGCATTAATGTATATTGAATATATAGAGGCAGTGCAGGTCATAAGAACATCTTCAATTAGTTTTGTTTGAAATGGATGCATATCCTTGCTGTGTTTCCAGAGATGTGGACTGTAAATGCTGTAAAATATTTGAAGCATTCTAGTTTGTGAGGCTTTCTAGGAAACCTTCTTGATATTCTTCGGCTGTATTTATCCATCTTCTTATTGGCTCTACAATGGAGTCATTGAAGATCAGTAGGTTGAAAGATGTTCACAGTGGTCTTGAATTTGCTCTTATAGGCAACAACTTTTTTTAGCATAAGCATGGTAGACAGTTTGTGTCAGATGTCAGAGGTTCTTACTGAACTTTGATGAGTTGAAGAATTGGCTGCTGAGGGGGACGGTTCAGTCATCAACCCTGGATGTGTTTAAAGGTCATTGAGATGTGGTGCTTGGGGACATGGTTTAGGAGTGAACTTTGTAGAGCAGGGTTATCAGTTGGACTTGATGATCCCAAGGGTCTTTTTGAACATGAATGTTTCTGTGATTCTAAGTCAGTTTTTACTTGCTTACTTGAATTTCAGATATCCAACAGAGTTTTCCCTTTGACAAGTATTATATGTGAAAGGGATCAGATGAAAAAGTAAAGACTAGAGACAGTAAATATGAAAAATGGAATTATCAAGTGAATCCAAAGTTCTCATGTGAAAGTTTATTGGTATTTCTCTACTTCCTGCTCCTGAGACCTCAGTGATACAATGCTTTGACAGCTTTAGTGAAAACCAATTCTACCTGCTCCCTGCAGGGGGAAGTTGAACTAGGTGACCTTTAGAGGTCCCTTCCGACCCAAATCATTCTATGATTCTATGAACTCAGCTGCTGGGGATTTATATCACTTGTGTATGTTGGAAGGAGTCCACCAGCACACAGGTTTTAAGGCCTGAAGTTATGATTGTGAAGCTTGACTGAAATGCCTTCTTTCCTAAATGTTGCTCTTTGTATTTTCTTTTTCCTTACTCATTTAGCTGTGATTAACTGACTGATTTTTGTGGAACAATATGGCAGTTGACCTGCCACAGCTTTGACTAGAGGGAGTATCCATTAGGTAGATAAATTAAAGTAAAACCAAGTATGTATCTAATTTTTCAAGCTTTTCTTATTTATTGTTTTCACTGATTCACCCTGATTCTCTTTCCTCTGTCCCTTGGTGTTATAATGAGAATGTTATTTGTGATCACATGTCTTTGTTAAAGGCAAATGATATATTATTGTGATCAGAACAGAGGAGTTTGGGGGAGTCTTATGAATTCTCTTGAAAACTGTACTCCCTGTGGAAAGTGTCTTGCATTTGTTTATTCTTTAATTAGAAGATAAAGGATGATAGTCTGTAGAATTGAGTACCAGCTGATTTAAAGGATATCATTTAGACAATCCAGCACACTCCAATCTTTCTTCTGGAACAGCCATAATACTCATTAAAATGCATAATCTACATGTGTAACATAATGATTTAACATTATGCTATAATGAACAATGCAATGATTGTACAAAAGGAAACATATTTTGAGTTCGTGCAGAGGAAGAAAAAGGAGAGAAGCAGGCTCCTGGTGTGGAGCACAGGATCACAGGGTGTTAGGGGTTGCAAGGGACCTCTGAAGATTTTGGGTCTAACCCTCTGCCAGAGCAGGACCACAGAATCTAGTGCAGGTAGCATAGGAATGCATTCAGGCAGGTCTTGAAAGTCTCCAGAGAAGGAGACTCCACAGCCTCTCTTGGGAGCCTGTTCCAGTGCTTTGTAACCCTTCAAGTAAAGAAGTTCTTCCACATGTTGAGATGGAACTTCCTGTGCTGTAGTTTACATTCATTGCCCTGGAGCCAGAAGATGATGAAAAAGAATGGTTGCCTGGTGACACTAAATTGAAAGGTATTAGCATCATAACTTCATTGCTAATATTTCCTGTAAACCTTTGCTTAGACAAAAAGGACTTACAGATATCATTTATCTGATTAGCTTTAACTTATGTCCATTGCTTTTTCTGTGGCAGACTGAGTCCATGGATAGGCTAGAGAATAGTTAATTTTTTTTAACCCATTTTTTTTGTCCTTGTATTGTGGAGGGCCTGTGGGCCTGAAAACAGGCTTATTTTATGCCTTACTTTGCCTTACCTTGCCCAAACATGTTTTCCTCCCCAAACCAGGGGTAAACAAGCCCAAACCAGGGGTAAACACATTAAAGGCACAAAAAGGTACACTAGGCCTAGGTGCCACAAAGTCTGGCCCGCCTAAGGTCCAGGTTGCAAACAGGTTATATAATGTAGTTGTAAACATGTTGCATAAGCCCACACTGTCAGCGTGTGGCCCAGCCTATGCTCTCCCCATATTTGGAGGTACCAGGCAAGTGATTTCGCCTATTATGGTATTGTTTGGCTGAGTGCCAAACCCTGATTGGTCATTGTATGGCCAACGGGCGATGCATCTTGGCCCACAGTTCGTAAATGGAAGCACACAGGTGAACAAGGTGCTTCTGCTTCTGCTTCTGCGTGCTTCTGCGTGCTCTAGCTTCTGCTAGCTCTGACTTCCCCTGCAGCTTCACCTGCTTGCACTCACTTCACCAGCGTGCTCACACTCACGCTCAGGCCCCGTGCTTGGGCCCCCCCTTGCTCACGATCGCTTACTTTCAGGCACACCTGATTATTCTTAGAGTTAGACTCACCAGCCTATTGGCTTATGCTGTTATTATGGAGACAGAATCTCCCAGCCAGCTGTGGTGAGTTACAAGTTGCTCAGACTCCCCAGCCAGCCATGCACACCTTGCACGCCTGCTGCTATCATTGCCTGGGGGGGCACCATTGCTGCTGAGAAACCAGGACGCAGACCCTGCATGCGATCAGCCTGCCAGCCAGCGTGAGAACCGTGCTAAGACTGCATGGCACCCTTCTCCCTCACCTGAGGTGCTGCCAGCAGTCCCTGGACCAGTCCCTGGACAAAGCATCCGGAGAGAGCCAGGAGACAAGGCAGACAAAGCATTCCTCACCAGGAGAACAAGGTCAGGGACCATAATCATTTCCCCCAGATAGCTGGGAAGACTGCATCCTCTCCCCAGAAGCCAGGAGGATTACTCCTCTCCCCTAAAGCTGGGAAGATTCTCCTTTCTCCTGAAGCTAGGAAGATTTCCAGCCTCACAGTCCATGGGCAAAGCTCCCCTGAGGTTTGAACACTAGGTAAATAGGCTGTTGACGTAGCCCCACAGGGTGATTAATGATTATTGATGATTAATCAGAATTGTGAGTAAATACTTTAATACTTCTGTACTATCTGTAATATCTTTAGCCTCCTGCCATAGAGCAGAAAGTGTTTCAGCCCACTCTGCTGGGCAAATGGTGTATTGACCCCAAAGTGATACTTGCCGCAGGGAAAACTCCCCTCTCTGTTAATAGTTATTGTAATATAATTATAATAAGCCATATTGTGTTATTATTCCCATAAGGTCCTTCCATAACCGTGAAAGAATCCATTTTAATATTAAATATAGTGGTTGGGGGTGGCGAGAGTTCAGAATATTGGATTTAATACATATATATTTTTATACATATTATCTCGCACCAATTAACTTCTCCCCTTCGCCACAAATCGGCGTAGGTGGCAGAATCCCCCTCCATGACACCTTGACACTGTGAATTATCTGACTAAAATGTTCTATTGCAAAGTAAGATCTACAGAAGGTAAGGAAAGAAAGGAAAGGCATAAATCTGTAAACTGGAGCCTGAGGAGTAAATGTCAAGCTGTGGTATTTGAGACACCACATTCGTTTCCATAGCCTATCTATAAAGAGTATGGCTTGCCCTGCTTCTGTAGACACTGAAAAGTGATTCCACATCTTTAGTGGTTTAATGAATCCTCCCTGAAAATGTGTGTGTTTGTTTGGTTGTTTTATTTTCTCCCTATTGAGTATTGAGGGAGCTTAAGAGTCCTTTTAAAAAACTAACTTTAACTTCTTGACAACTGAAGTAAAGGAAGGACTTCTTGACAACTGAAGGAAAGCAAAACAAATTCTTTCTTTACAAATGCCTCAAACATTTGAGTGGTTATTGCTACTGTTTTTTGTTGTTAGCAACTATTAATAACATTGATTAATGCAATTAGATATCATAGAATCATAGAATCAACCAGGTTGGAAGAGACCTCCAAGATCATCCAGTCCAACCTATCACCCAGCCTTGTCCAGTCAACTAGACCATGGCACTAAGTGCCCCATCCAGTCTTTAAATGTCCTTACTAGTGGGAAAAGTCTAATGAAAAAAAAACAGTCTTATTTTTAAATGGAGTCATTTTTCCAGAAAGACAAAATAACATTTGTAATAAAATACAACAGAAGAAGCATTGTAATTAATAGTCATTACGTGTGTGTGTTTTCTCTAGGTGTGCTCATCTACACATACCTCTCTTTAATCCTACATGTGAAACACTGAAGCTAGAAATTGTTAACAGCAATCCTATCAATTTTTCAACTGAGACTTCTCCTGACCAGCCTGTAAGTAAGATTTCTGATAGAAGAGAGAGCCTTATTTTCAAAACATATTGAATAATGTATTGTACCATGGGTACAGAATACAGTCTCAAGGATTAGAGGCATTATAACTATGTGGTTTAGAGATTTTATAGCTTAAAAATGAAAACAATTAAACTTGGAAAACAACATGAGCTTTGTGGAATGGTTTTGAGAAAGACTGCAGGATTGGTTGCAAATAATATTCAGGAGATGTTAGGAGGAAGATTTGTAAACAAATGAGAAGATTCACAAGTTTCTAAGAAGCAACAAGATAACTAGGTAAGTGGGTAAAATATTAATGTAAGAATATATAAGTATCTCATATTCATGGCAGTTACAACCAATTTGCAGGGCCTCTAGCTAAGAGTTTGATCTTTGAGAAGTCTCCTTCTCTGGAGGCTTTCAAGGCCTGTCTGGATGTGTTCCTCTGTGATGTGTTAGATAGTATTGTCCTGCTCTGGCAGGGGGGTTGGACTTGCTGATCTCCTTGGGTCCTTTCCAACCCCTAATATCCTGTGATCCTGTGATCAGTTTAGCCACCAGGAAGCTTCAAATACCTGGTATCATTTTATTTGGAAACTCTCATTTGCCCTGAGACTAATTTCTGCTGATGAACTTGTCATCTCATTACTATAATGTATACTGCTTTTTCATCCTCCGTCACAGAAGCCCTTCCACCTTGCAGCCTAACATCTTTGTCCTTTCAAAGACTCAGAATCGTACAGATGAGCTCAGGTTTTGTATTTTCCATTGAGACTGGCTGGAGTCCTAGATGGTTTGGATCCTGGAAATATTTGTTATTGACCATTAGTTAAAAGTACAGTAAGAATCCTTTTTTCCAGACAGGACAGAAATACCAGTTGCACCTTTTTATAGGTATGATAAAGATAATACAGTGAAGACATACACCGGATCTGGCTGGTCTCTTCCAACCCAAACTATTCTAAGATTCTATGATTCAGTTTGTGCAAACTGTTTGTTGTAAGGGTCAGAGGGAATATTGTGATAAGATTCTGAAAGAAACATGAGAACATAGGAAATGGATTGTTTTGGAAAAAAGAGAGGAATGCTATAGTCATAATATGTGCATTTTTGGTTTCCAGCAGCTATACACTTTTGATTCTTAAATATCTCAGTACAAGAAGACCACATGTTCCTAGAAGGGATTCTAAAGGTAGCAGCTAAAGGAGATCACATTTATTGAACTTCCCCACAGTTTGCATATATAGTATTACATTAAATTTAAAGTATACAACACAAAGCATTCATTTTAATGTCTTCTATGTCATTAATATTAACACATACTCATACATTACTTTAAAGCTTGGGGAGCTTTATTATCAATTGGTATTGCAAAGCTGCTAACAAGATGTGGATGCATTTCTCATCTTCATCAGTTTACAAAGACTTGCCTCAATTCTGATTTTGAGTGTTCCTCAGATGAAACAGAACAAGAGCAAATTATTAGAATGATAAATTGAAGATGGGCTTGTGCAGTTAGGATCAGTAATCACAGATTCATGCAATCATAGACGAGTTTGTGCCAGAAAGGACCTTGAAGATCATTGTGCTAGTTTGAGGCTAGCTAGAATATTGTAGTGAGAGAAATTAGATGATAGGCTGGGAAAAGGAAACAATGGTGATGTCTACTTCACTCATAGGCTTGCTGAGATGTATAAAAAGAAGAACACAAACATAGATAAGGGAATTGGTGTGTGTCTCTGGGTGCCTGTACTTTTCTCCCTAGCCTGCTTTCTATGTAAACGAATCCTTCTGCTTTCTAACTCCCACGACCAATACTCCAAATTCACCTTGAATGTAAGGCAAAGTGGTAGAGGGGTGGAAAGAAAGTGGAAGGGTGGTTGGGAGCCCCTCCTGGGGACTCTGGTTTCTGGGAGGGCTGTTGTGTTTCTGTATTACTTTTAACTTGTATATTTCTCTATATAGCTGTACTGTAAATATTTGCTTTTATATTGTGCTAAGCTGTAAATATAAAGCTTCATTCTTTAACTTCCAGCTCAGCTGAATCTTGTCTGGGTGATTTCGTAAGAGTAGAGGGGGCAGTAACACCCAAACCATCACAATCATCTAGATCCAACAGGAGTTGAATGCTGGTGGCAAATGTGGTTTCAAATTACCACACTTATAGGATGTACAAGGCTGTGGAATGTGAGTGATGCAGCAGTGCTATGCTCCCCATATGGGAGGTGCAGGTGTCGTAGGAGCTGAGCAAGCCACGTGTCCCGTGCAGGAGGCTTACCTGCTTTCCCTTCCAGAAATGTGTTTTGTCGTGCACTGGGAACTGTAAAATTAAATTTGTAAAGTTTGAAAAAGTACAATACTCCTCCCTCAATAGACAAGATAGGTAATATTTTAGAACCAGAAAACTACTATGCGATATTCTGATAAACTATAGTATGATTTGCCCCCTGAATGGGAAAAAGAACATTTCAAATATGGTGTTAGCTGAACACGTTTGAGTTCTCTCCTCTCTTGCACTCATTCAGTGCAAGAGAGGAGAGAGCACTCTCCAGTGCCATCAGCAGGAATATTTATTGTTCAAAGAACACTGACATCCCCAGTCTGTAATTGTTCTGATGTCCTACAGACACACCCAGAAGATGACATACAGGACAAGGATGCCTGTGGTCCCTGCCTGTATCCAGCTGTGAGATGTCAGGGAATGCCACAGGGCAGTGAGGAAAGTAACATAAGCCTCATCAGGGGCCTCTGCCTTGGGCTGGGAGTAGACACTTCTGTCCCTGCTTCACTCTCTGGGTCTTCCAGTTTGGCCTCAGCACTGTGACCATGGCCAGTTGACTTGGTGCTGCAACACCTGTCCCATACCATGGCTCAGCTTGCTGTCTCTGGGTGTGGTGGGACAGGGCTGCTCTTGGAGGTCCCTGCCTTGCTGTTCCATAAACTCACATTTTCCTCAGCCCTAAGCCAAGCACCATATCAGAGCATGGGCAGTCAAACCTCTGAGGTAGGAATAACTTGCAGGACTTGTTGGTGCAGTTAGGCAACTTGCGATCGTTAAATGTAGTAATCAAATATTAATGTTTTAATAACTCTTGTTTATTGTCTGTTATCAGCCTGTTCTTCCAGGGATGACATTTCCTTTATAAAAGGTGCTTGTCAGTGCTAGCTGTTGTATGGTGTTGTCTTGACCTTTATTAGTTATAAATCATATATTCATTTTATTAAATACAGCTTGAGTGCAAATAATTCCAATCAGTTGCCTTTTTGTATCTTCCTACATGCAAACATTATCGGTATGTGATATTAAAAGCCTAGTACTTGTTGTTAATTAAAAAGATTGGTGTAGTAATCATGCATTCCTAATTTTAACTGTTCGTTCTCTCAATGCATTGGAACTTTTATTATTCATATTTCTGTTCTTTCCTTGCTTATCTAGTTCTTAAAAAAAACCCAAACCTTATTGCCAGGTTGTATTCAGCAGCTTTGCCTTTCCCCATGCAACTGAGACTCAAGCAGTGTGCTTGTGATGGTTTGGGTGTCCCCCGCCCCCCCCCCCCACTTTTAGAAATCACCCTGACTAGACTCAGCCGGCTCTGGAAATTTAATGAAGCTTAC
>WAAF01014016.1:792383-888733 GCA_013400475.1 Tricholaema leucomelas
AGCCAGCAGCCACGAGCTCTTCCCAGCAGGCAAAGCTCCCCAGCGAAGAGAAGGAGCAAGTGACCTAATCTTTGTTTTGCCTTTCTTCTTTACACATCCCAGCAAGACTGTGAGGGAAGTAGACCTCACCATTGTTTTCATTTTACAGCCTATCATCTAGTTCTTCTCACCAAAACATGCTAGCTAGGCTCAAACTAGCACAGTGCTTAAATGAAGAGAGGACGAGACATTGTTTACAATGTTAGCTTAGGCAAAGGTAAGCATAGGGAGACAAAGCAGTAGTTTATTAAAGCCTACCATGTATTCTTTGGAGGTCAATGTGATAACCTTTTAATGTCATCAACAGGATAAGACACCAAAGTCATGTTCGAATGGTACTTTAGAGAGCCGCTGCCCACATCCTGTGTGCAATCTGTAACAGCAGCTCTGTAATTTCTGGAGAGTGAACGTGCAGTGACTTCCATGAGGACTGTTTACTGCAACACTCTTGGCTGCCTTAGCAGCCTATGCCTGCCGAGGGGAGAGCATGCATCTGGTGGAACATATTAATCAAATAAACATCAGCACTGTCAATAGAAAGCAGAGAGTCAGAAAGAATGATTTCCACTCCACTTGTTTTTCTTGTGGTTCTTTACTGTGTTTATACAGCTGATCGTTGCTCCTCATTCCACCACTGAGCTACCTGTGCAGTTCTGTCCATCTACTCTTGGAAGAGGCAATCACAAGGCATCAATAACCTTCAAATGCTCACAGGTATGAGACAAAGTTCTCTGCACACAAGACGTGGAGTTTAGATGAGATAATGTTTTTAATAAACATGCAAGTTAAGTTTTCAGTGTTTAGGTCAATTTGCAGTGTAATGGCTGGATGCATGATGGAAGAACAAATACAAAGACGTTTAAAAGTTATTACTTGTTTCAACCTTAGTTTTACACAGAAATTATTCTATTTAAGGTGTTAAAATACGACATAATAGTCCAGGAGCTAGGATAAGTCATGAATTTATTTTAGCTTCTTGGTAATTAGTTCTGCTGTTTTTAACTCCAGATGACTGGCAGTGGTTAGCATTGTCCACCTCTGAAATTAAATTTCTTCATGTTTTTCCCCAGTCCTAAACAACATTTTATTTTTTTTATCTGATTAGAATTTTGACAGGTCATACACTTGATGGAGTCAGTTCTTCCTTTCATTTTTTAAAATGGTTTTGACTTTGAACAGCTTAGAATTGTAGATGTTTTGAATCTGTGGATTTCCTTAATTTTAAATGAGAAGCAAGTAAATAAAGAAATAGAAGTTGTCGACATGACTCAGTAGCTGATTTAAAAGTTGCAGCTGGAAATTTCAGGCTGGTGAAGGGCCTGGAACACAAACCCTATGAGGAGAGGCTGAGGGAGCTGGGGGTGTTTAGCCTGGAGAAGAGGAGGCTCAGGGGTGACCTCACTGCTGTCTACAACTACCTTAAGGGAGGTTGTAGCCAGGTGAGGGTTGGTCTCTTCTGCCAGACAACCAGCAACAGGACAAGGGGACACAGTCTCCAGTTGTGCCGGGGGAGGTATAGGCTGGATGTTAGGAGGAAGTTGTTGCCAGAGAGAGTGATTGGCATTGGAATGGGCTGCCCAGGGAGGTGGTGGAGTCACCATTCCTGGAGGTGTTCAAGAAAAGACTGGATGAGGCATTTAGTGCTATGGTCTAATTGACTGGACAGGGCTGGGTGCTAGGTTGGACTGGATGATCTTGGAGGTCTCTTTCAACCTGGTTGATTCTATTCTAATCATTTTAAAAGAATGTGAAAAACTGAAAATGTGATGTAAATGATAACATTTCCTCATGTGATCTGTGGCCAAGTGAAGCATTTTCTTTCTGTGCATTTTCCTTTACAAATTCTTTTTGGGCTTTCGTATACCCTAACAAACTGCTGAGCTGTGAATTACTCCAGTTAAGTGTTACCAGGAGTTTTCAGTAATGTCTTAGTGACACTGAGAAAGCAAATATTATTTTATAAGAAGAAGACAAATAGTGAAGGAAGCGATGTGGCAATTTTTTATTTCCTGATAAAGTATGTTGACAGGTTATTTGTTGGTGGTGTTAGCACAGTATTTATTCTCAGGCTGTCTCTTAAATATTTATTAAGGATAAAAGCAAGGAGGCAGCAATTCTCATATGAATGGTGTGTATCTAAGGCCTGTTTGAAAGGACAAAATGTCCTTACCTTGTCTGGATCCTAATGGTACACAGAAATCTTATCTACATGTTTAAACACGCGTGCACACAAAATGAATTCTTCAGCCAGTATAGAAGCAATAAAACAATGCAATTCATTTAAACCTTTCAGGAACTAATTGAGCCCTGTCACCTGAACCTTGCCATGTGGTTCATCTTTCAAGTAGTGGCAAATCTATGAGACTTTATCTGCAGTGGATTTCAGTCAGAGATTTCAGTCTCTCTAGTTGCTTTGTCCAGACACCTTTAAAGATTTTGATATCATGGTGTAACCTTTGCAATTTCCTATTGCTTGTTTTATGCCTGAACCTTTTGAATTCTGTAAATTTTCATTCATTTTTTACTGTTACAGTCCTTACTAAATAAATCCCAGGCTCTTTCAGTTTGTTAATCGCTGTACAGATATCTGCCCTTCTAATGAAGAATGTTTCTCATCAGCATTGGGTGCCTCATACAATGTAAACCTTTTCCCCCAGCCCCAACATTGATTTCCCTCCCTCAATTTCTCTGATTAAATGTATCTCAATGGACACTGAAGCTATCTGATAGCTGAATAGCTGGCTAATCTGAAAGTCAGTTAAAGACAGTACTTACAGGATGAGCCTTAACTATTTCTGATTGTGCTTCTTTGCTGAATAGGGGGAAACTGCCTTGTGTTATTACCTGCTTCATTGGTTTCTGGTTTGAAGCTGTTCACAAAGTGAATCCCAGTTTAGCTCCTAATCATTGTGAAAATCTGAAATTAATTTTATTGGGACAGCATGTCTGAAAGATCAGCTTGAATATAACTCCTACCCAGAGTTCTAAGATATCTGCACTATGCTTTTCTTTTACCACATTGCTAGCATCCAGATGTAAGGTAGAACATTTAACAGTAGTCAGTAATACTAGAGAGAAGCTGAGCCCAAATATAAGTTCATGTTTTTGCCACAGGAGCCTGGGTTTTTAAGTAATTTTTCCTCTTGATTTCTTGCACTGACCATGCATGATCTCAAGCTCCACCACAAAGTGGATCAGTGAGGAACAGTAACTGCAGGACAGGAAAAACAGGCCTGTCCTAGAATCTGTAGAAGTTCTGGATTGTCTTATTTTCCAGAGTGACCACTAATTTTCTTTGGGTTCTTCTTTAGCTGGTAAAAAAATCCAAGAGGATGGAGTCAGGATCTGCTCAGTGATTCCCAGTGACAGAACAAGGGGCAATGGGTGAAAGTTGAGGCATAGGAAGTTCCATGAAAATATGAGAAAATATTTTTTTCACTCCAAGGGTGACAGAACACTGGAACAGGCTGCCCTGGGGACTTGTGGAGTGTCCCTCTCTGGAGATATCAAAGACCTGCCTGGATGTGTTCCTGTGTGATCTGTTCTAGGTGATCCTGCTCTGGCAGGGAGGTTGGACTGGATGAGCTTTTGAGGTCCCTTCCAGCCCCTAAAATTTTGTGATTCTTTGATTCAATTTGACAGTTTCAGTGTGTTACAGGTTCAAAGTTACTCTCTTTATTAACCATAACAGATTAGTGAATCTACAGTCTTTAGTGTTTGTAGACAACAAGCCTGAAGCTTCAGCAATGAAGCTCTGATCCTAACAGCTTATTTGCACTTAATATGAATGCATATACTCTTCCAGAACAAGGGGACACAGCCTCAAGTTGTGCCAGGGGAGTTCTAGGCTGGATGTTAGGAGGAAGTTCTTCACAGAGAGAGTGATTGGCATTGGAATGGACTGCCCAGGGAGGTGGTGGAGTCGCTGTCCCTGGAGGTGTTCAAGAAAGGACTGGATGAGGCACTTAGTGCCATGGTCTAGTTGGCTGGATAGGGCTGGGTGCTAGGTTGGACTGGATGATCTTGGAGGTCTTTTCCTACCTTGTTGATTCTATGATTCTATGAAAAGGTAATTTTGAAGGGAGGTCACTTTTACTTCTCATTAGTTTGAGTAATGCAGAAGTCTCCACAAATCAGATGATATAAATCACTGTCTAAATCCTGAACCAAACATATATTCTATGCTTATATTTTAATCTTTAGTAAGGGACAGCCTTTACATCAGTATATAAACACTTTTCCCTCTTTGTTTTTAATATATATTTTTTTAAAATTCTGAGCCTTGGGTGATGTTCACTAAAAAAAATCCCTTCAGTGTGATTAAAATGTCTTTTTTTTTCCTTGCTGCATCGAATGTTTCTCTATAAAACCATAATAAAGGCAAGCAATTTTGCTGTCCAAAGCTATTTTCTGAGGACATATGATGTGTCATTTTACTTATCCCTGCCTATGCTGAGAAGTCTCAATATATCAGCCTCTTTTTACTGTGTGTATCTCCAGATTTATTGTTAGATTTTTGAAGCCTGACTGTTACAGATTGTCCTTAATTCGTTAGACAGGTGATGCAGAAGTAAATGCAGTATTTCAGATATTAATAACAGTGTTTTGATTTTTATCATTTTCTTTGTGATGCATACATTTCTGGGTGATAGTGGAAAAAAATGGACACATTGAACAGTTTGCAATAAGCCTCAGATTTCAGACTGTGTTGTTGTAATTGAAAGGCAGCAACTTGAATGTATACATTAAATGTTTTCCTTTAAATAATGGTCGTTACATTTACCATTCACCTTTGCTGCTCATTCACCCTTAAAGGTTCCATAATCAGTGGCATTACTGAATCACAGAATTATAAAAATCTTCATGTGGAAAAGACCCTCAGGATCACTAAGTCCAACTGACAGCTCTTCTCTAAAAGGTGCACCCTAAACCATAGCCCCAAGCACCACATCCAAACGACTTTTAAACACATCCAATGTTGGTGACTCCACCGCCTCCCTGGGCAGCCCATTCCAATACCTGACCACTCTTGCTGGGAAAAAATGTTTCCTAATGTCCAGTCTAAACCTACCCAGTCGCAGCTTGAGGCCATTTCCTCTTGTTCTATCACTAATTACCTGTGAGAAGAGACCAGCACCAACCTCTCAGGCAGCTGCAGACAGCACTGAGGTCTCGCCTCAGCCTCCTCTTTTTTCAAACAAAACAGCCCCAGCTCCTTCATTTGCTCTTCATAAGATTTATTCTCCAGGCCCTTCCCCAGCTTTGTTGCCCTCCTCTGCACTCGCTCCAGCACCTCCACATCCCTCTTTTATTGAGGTATCCAAACCTGAGCACAACACTTGAGGTGTGGCCTCACCAGAGCTGAGTACAAAGGGACAATCACTTTCCTACTCCTGCTGGACACAGCATTTCTAATACAAAGGTGCCGCTGGCTTTCTTTGCCACCTGGGCACACTGCTTTTTTATACTCTTTATAATATGAAAAGAGTAAATGTGAGACAGGCAATCTTTACTGTCATGCCAAAAACACAGTGCTAATAAAAAAAGAAATATCTCAATTTAATTATATTTCCCATTTTGTCTGCTGTGATGATATTCTACATCTTCTAGCTCTTGTAGTTCTTGATTTGTCTGTGTGTAGTGGTTAATGTTCTTTATTTCTTTGGAGTAACAATTTTATCTTTTTTTTTTGTGTAGTTCTATTGCTATGCCATCAAATAGTTATTTTCCTTCCTTCTCTGTCTTCTAAAGAGAATTTCTCACTTTATTTGCATTCTGGTTCTAATATATGTGCTTTGATTTCCCTCTTGCAACCACTTAAATCTTTCCATTCTCTACACTGGAAGGTCTGGGTAGCTACATGGAAGTTTAATACTCTGTGCTCAGAGTAACACAAAAGATAAATGGAAAGGGCTGATGTGAACATTTTCCAGACTGAAGTGATCTATTACCAGATACCAATACTTAGACTAATATAACATCTTGAGGCAAGAAGGAGGAATAGAAAGCATTAAAGATCAGCTCACTTAAAACAGAAAACAGACATAGAACATAAGAAAACAGAAATAGGCAAAGTATCTTAAATTGTACAAACCTGCCTTGTCACAAAAGTGAATAATCATGCATGTTTCATCTGCAGCTTGAAGAGTGGATATTTTACCTTTTGGGGACCGGTCTTCCTCCTGAGCTGATGGAACCAACCAGCATAAGTGCATGCATTGGCCAGGATTCTTTTGCCATCATATCCTTCCAAAATCCAACTCTTGAGAATGTGGTGGTTGACGTCACCCTGACAGGTACAAGAGTTTGGGATTTTTTTTAGATGAAGGAAAGAATTTAAGCTCCTTGGGTTGCACTAAAAGTGTGAGTGGGATGTGGTTATGTTTGCCTCATTCCATTTCTTGGCAACAGAGATACTGTGCATCATCATTCATGTCCACCCAGAAAACCCCTGTAGATTATGTTGTAGGAGCTAGAAAATAACACAAACCTTTAACAACTGCTCACAGTAGATCTCTTAAGTAATACAGCCTCACATATACATGCCTCTGGTTGCTGACTCTGAACTGCACTGTATTGATTCTTCCCCTCTACTTTTGTGAGTCCACACCTGGGAGCTGATTCTGGAATTAGTCCAAAGGAGCACCACGAAGGTGATCATAGAACTGGAGTATCTCCCCTATGGGTACAGGCTGCAAGACTTGAGGCTGTTCAGCCTGGAGAAGTAAGGCCTCAGGGACACCTGACGAAAAGCTGAAGAGAGTTTTTTTACAAGGGCTTGTAGTGATAGAATAAGGGGAGATGGCTTTCAGCTGGAAGAGGGTAGATTTAGACTGGATATTAGGAAGCAATTCTACCACCACCAGTGAGAGTGGTGACACACTAGAACAGGTTGCCTAAGGAAGCTGCAAATGCACCTCCCTGGTAGTTTTCAAGGCCAGGTTGGACAGAGCCTTGAGCAACCTGTTCTAGTGAAAGGTGTCCCTGCCCTGGGCAGGGGGTAGGACCTACATGATATTTAAGGTCCCTCCCAACTGAAACCAAGCAGTAGAAGACTCCAGGGGTGCATTTCAGGAGCCATATCTAATCAAATAGTTAATATTTTGTTTTGGCTTTGTTCCTCATTTACTTTCAAAAATACTTTGTATTATTTTGTCAGATTCTCAATAGCTAAAGGAGTTTGTAGGGGCAAAGCATCTCTTTGGGGTTTTTGTTGTTGTTTGGGTTTTTTTTACCTAATTGACCTTCCAAACAAGTATTTTTGAATCCTGAGGTAATAAAGATTACCAAGTCACTGTCCATACTGAGATTTTACAAATCTTGTAGAACTTCAAATTTGAAGGCTCAGCTTCTTCTTGATTGAAAGTTATTCAGTGAAACTAAATTTCACTTCAAAACAGAGCTTCAGGAAGTCATCTACCTCTCAACCTAGTCCCTCGTAACATATAGCATCAGAAAACAGGTGCCAAGGCACTTTCATGACAACACATGATCTCAGGAAGCTTGCTGCATTCATGGAGCTCAAATCTGACATGCTGCAGAGGAGATTGCAAGGCATATCTGACCCTTCAGTTACCAGGCTGTCCATTCGTATAGAGAACACATGGATCTACACTCTCTGTACAGACAAGGGAGCATTTAACAGGTTGAAGACCATAAGGTTCTGTGGCCTTCCTTTCCTCAAATGTTTGTGCATATGTTTGCACAAGGTCTTGCTTAGCAAACAGCAAACCAGGAAGAACAGCAGTTTCAGGCCATTTTCAAGAAGGCTACAATGTGATCACAGTCACTGAAGCAATAAGTGACAGTGTGTGCGATTGGAGTATGGTTGTGGGTGGGTGCAGCCCATTTGGAAAGTATAGAGAAGACCATTTTGACCATCCACACCTCAGCCCCACTAGGATCATGGGACACATCCTTTTGTGGTATATGTAGCCCATAATTGCACATCCTCTTGCAGTCCATTTCCAAGGTCAGGTAGGTAACCAGGAGTAGTCAAATGAATTTATTAAGTGCAAATCATGATTGAGTAATGTGATTGCCTTCTATATGGAAATGAGTGATTATGCAAATGAGGGAGGAGCAGTGGATCTAATATACCATGATTTAGTAAGGCTTTTGTTCCTATTTCCTGTTGCATTCTTGTTTGAAAGCTGGGGAATTCTAGGCTTGATAAACAGAGTGCCAAGTGGATTGAAAACTTGGCTGAACCATTGGGCTCAAATTACAGTGATCAACATCTTGACAGTCGACTGCTGGCTGGTAATGAGTGTAGTACCCCAGGGGTCATCGCTGGGGCTCCTATAATTCAAGACCTTTATTAATGACATGGATGATGATGGAGAGTGCAATGTAAATTAGGGGAAGCATCTGACATGATGAATGGTAGCACTTCAGTCCAGAGCTACCTTTCTAAATTGTTGATACATCTCTTTTTTGAATTGCTCTTATTTGTCAACTCATCATCCCTGGAGCAGCCGAAGATGCAGTTAGCAATGCAATTTTCCTTCTAAAATGTGAAACGTGTTTAGTTTTCCCTTTCATTCCATCTACCCTTTGCACCTATCTTCTCTCAGACAATTACAGCAGCACTGTGAATTACTAGCTGTGCAACCCACCCTATCTGACCAGCATGTAACTGATTATATAATCCCCTAAAGCGTAGGTGTGTATTACACCTGTGGTGTAAAGGTTCCCATTGCACATCAGGGAGTGCAGCATGCTGTATTCTAGTGTGAAATGCAAGCTGCTGTTCTGATCTGTACAACAAGAGTACTCCTGAGAAACCAACTGTTTCACTTGTGGAGCATAAATATAGAGCTGGATAGCAGAATTTAGTACTCTATTACTATGAAGTATTGTTTGTAAAAAAAAAATGCTATTTATAAAAAGAATGGAAAAGAACAACCAAACTTACCTGTAATGCAATTTCATCATATCACCCTGGATAGGGCTGGGTGATAGGTTGGACTGGCTGATCTTGGAGGTCTCTTCCAACCTGATTAATTCTATTCTATTCTATTCTATTCTATCAGAAATTATTTATGGAGATTAAATATTGGTGCTAAAACCTAATGAATTGTGATGTCATCTTTCTAACTACAGAGCATTAACTTGTCCCTGGGAGATTTTGACTAATAGACTGCAAAGGCAACTGACTTAGCCAGTGAAAGACTAATGACTGGTTTTATGCATCAGAAGTGTTCAGTCTTCATTTTTCTTTACATATCAGTAACTCTGACATGACAATAATCAAATGTTTCTGTGAGCTGTGGAGTGATGAATCAGTATTTTTTTTTAAACCAAAAACATTTCTACTGTCATCTTTATGGAAATAAACCCACACTTGTCCTTCAAAAGCTGTCATGAATTTGTTAATGAGCTTCATATGTAATGTTAATTTTCTAATTGAATTGCTACTGGTGAGCTGCTTTCTTGTTTTTAATCACAATAAAGTATTTGAGTTATTCATTTAAGCTGTCTTTAGACAGGGTTGTGCATGCTGTAATCTGGTCTCTATAGAAATATTTACTGTAATTCCTATCTCCTTCTTTCCAGAGGAAGATAAATATAGGACACACAAGTTCAGCTGAGTATTTCTGGCCCTTACATACCCTGGCAAATAATTTCCATAATGGCATATATATTCAGTTGAACTTTCATCTTCTCAAAACACAGTTTACCTGGAAATTAAGCAAATAATATTTTAATATGCTGACTTCAATATCCTATATGCCATAGCAAAGCAGATCTGTTAGCCTAGTGTGCAGTAAAAGCTAATTAACTTCTTTTCCCCAGGGCTTAGTTCTGTTTAATATCAATGACCTGGATGAGGATATTGAATGTACCACAATGAGTTTGCAGGTGACACGAAGCCGAGTGGAAGTGCTGAGGGCAGGAAGCCTCTACAGGAGGCAGACTTCTAAATTATTTATTTTCCCTGAAATATTTTTTAATTTCTTTTTTTTTTCTCTTATTATTTTATCTTTTAGATCAGGAAAAGTCCATTTGTGATGTCAGTGCATCTGTCCTATCCAATTCCACCAGTACAGAACCTGCTTTTCACCTTCTGCTTAAGCAGCCACGAGGTATGTCATTTCTTGAGTTCTACTCTGAATTTTCTCTACATGCAATCATTAATGGTACCTGAAATCTAAAAATCCCACAATACTCACTAAACTGAGGGCTGCAATTTACCACAAAGAGCTGTGTTTAAAATGTCAACTGATGAATTGTGAGAACAACTGTCAATGAAGTTTGCTTGTTGTACTTACCTCAGTAGTTGATAATCAGAGCTGCCTCTGATAATGTTCCTCTGAACTTTGTATTGGTCCATTTTTTGATGGTTATTTTTCTTCACCTCTGCAATGATTTTCTTGGACTTCTGAGGTGTGATTTCTTTTATAAACAGTCATATAACCAAAGAATCATAGAATCAGTCAAGGTTGGAAGGGAACATAACGATCATCTGGTTCCTACCCCACTGCCATGGGCAGAGACATCCTACCCTAGATAAGGCTGGCCAGAGCCTCATCCAGCTTGGCCTTGAACACCTCCAGGCATGGGGCCTCAACCACCTTCCTGGGCAACCCATTCCAGGCTCTCATCACTCTCATGCTGAACAACTTCCTCCTCATGTCCAGTCTGAATCTCCCTACCTCCAGTTTAGCCCCAACTCTTTCAGTCTGTCCTCATAGGAGAGGTGCTGCAGCCCTTTGCTCATCGTCATGGCCCTTCTCTGGACACACTCCAGCATCTCCACATCCCCCTTGTAATAGGGACTCCAGAACTGGATGCAGTACTCCAGGTGGGGTCTCAGCAGAGCAGAGTAGAGGGGGAGAATCAACTTCCTTGATCTGCTGGCCACACTTCTCCTGATGCAGCCCAGGATCTGGTTGGCTTTCTGGGCTGCAAGTGCACGCTGCACTTGTGCACAAGTGCATACAATCTTGCCATCAAAGCACAAATGAGGTCAGAAAGGAATGAAGGCAAGGAGCATTAATGAAGACATTATGACAAAGCAGTGCTCTTATGTCATTACTGACAGAGAAGTATGCTTTTTAAAAGAGGATGTCCATACTGGGACATGACATGACAACATGAGTGAAGCCATGTTTATCTCCAGAGAGATACGCTGACATAATCAATGAATTTCAGCTGGTGGCATTCTTGAGTGCAGGTTATCTCTACTGTCAGCATGGGAAACCTCTGAGAGCTCTCTAAAGCCACAGCACATCTAAGACTTTCCTCATGTCAAAAAGCAATCAGTAATTGCTATGGATATTTTTGTGTTATGTTATGAGACATTTCTGTAAACTGACCACGTGAGTGAATAGTTGGGGAATCTATGCTCAAAAAGATGTTCTTGCAGGAAAATCTAGCTACAAGCAGTGGGAATTAGAGCTGATGAGTGATATGCTTTTCAGCACTGGAAAAGGTGTTCATGGTGTGTTGGTCTATGAAAGCACAACGTTTTCTAGTCCAATAAAAAATGCAACACAAAGATTTTTCTTTGTCTTTTTCAGGCCACGTATTATTAAGGCCATATTTTAAAGGCCTGTTTTAATGTGCTGTTTTTACCTTGGAGTTTTTCTTTCTTTATAAATTATGTGTTTTTGCAAATCCAGGCAACTCTTTTAGTAGAACAACTGAAAGTTAATGAAGTGAAAGGCAGCACTGTAAGAATAAGCAGAAAGTTTCTGTTACTATGCTTTTAAAAATAATCCCTTGAAGTAAAAGTGTTGAACAGTACCTTCCCTTGACTAGGTAAGGAAGTTATTTATGTGCTGCAGTATGCTCTCCTAGTGCCACAAAGGAAGAGAGAGGAAAAAAAGAGGGGAATAAAAGAGGGGAAGACATAAGCAACCCATCCTTTGCAGTCTCATGCAAGACTTCCCATGTGGATTTATTGTGGAAAACAGATTTTTCAAGCTATAATTGTCTCACAAATTTACTCCTGGGCCATGCAGTAGATTTCATCAGAATCTCATGATTTGTCACTGAATATCCAGAGCAGAGCACTTCAGAGCATTGAAGCTATGTAAATCAGCCCCAAGGGAGGCTGCTATTTCACATTATCTTAGCCTATTTCTCTATTAAAAAAATATCTGCTGTGTTTTAAAACTCGATAAGAAATTATCTCCTTCAATTTCAATAGACCTAGGAAATGAAAAGATGATTAATTTTGACTTAGAATATTATATAGCTGCTAATTATTTGATAACAGCTGTGGATGGACAAGATGGAGCCAAAACGTGTCCTTGAATAAGATAGAAGTACTTCCTCCCCTACCTTTTTCCTAGTTCTTGCTTCTAGACTACATGTGTTTAGATAGTAAACCCAGGGAAAAATCCAGACACAAATTCATTTCATCTGAATCTAAGTCTAGCTCTATATTTGCTATACAAATTTTTATCCACTAATCTTTTGCTTCCAGCCACACATTCACAGTGGGGAAATGACTAGCAGTATCAAACAGCTGTTTCTTGAGCAGCAGAACTGAAGAAGCTTGATTTTTATAGACTTTTTGTCTTATATTTATTTTGCTTGTCCTCCTCTGCTCTTGGAATAATCAGAGCACGTCTCTCCCATTAATTCATCTGTGCAAAACTCCTCCTCATCCAACTATACACTAAAGACTAAGTTTTGCCCCTTCCCTAAACTGACTAGTAAGTTCCAAACTGAGAACTACAATTGTTGAGTCCGCTGTAGCTTCTCTTTGTGTTTCATAGAATCACAGAATGATGGGAGGTGGAAGGAACCTCTGGAGATTACCTAGTCCAAAGCCCCTGCCAGAGCAGGTTCACCTAGAAGAGGTTGCACAGGATGATGTCCAGGTGGGTTTTGAATGACTCTAGGGACAGAGATTCCACCACCTCTCTGGGCAACCTGTGCCGCCACTCTACAACCCTCAAAGTAATGAAGTTCCTCTTCATGTTTACATGGAATTTCCTATGTTCAAGTTTGTGCTTGTTACCTCTTCTTCTGCCACTGTGCACCATTGAAAAAAAGGCTAGCCCCTTTCTCCCCATATAAGTATTTATAAGCATTTATAGAAGATCCCACTTCAGTCTTATGAAGGTGAAAAGCCTCAAATCCTTCAGCCTTTCTTCTTAATAGAGGTATTCTAGTGCCCTGATCATCTTTGCAGCTCTTTGTTGTATCCTTCCAGTAGTTCCCTGTCCTTTTTTGAACTGGGGAGCCCAAAACAGGACACAGTACTCCAAACGAGGCCTCACCAGGGCAGAATGGAGGGAGAGGATAATCCTTCTTGCCACACTCTTCTTGGTACACCCCAAAATGCCATTGGCCCTCTGCACCACAAGGAGACATTCTAAGCTGACTTTCCTTGTTTATTCAGCTGTTGAATTCTGCAAAGCTTTGAAGCAGTGTTGGAAATCTATGTCTAACTTTGATGAAAGTGAACAGAAGACTTAAACCCAACCAAAACCAAGAAAAAAAGGCAAGCAAACACAAACAAACCAACCAGCCCTACTTGTATTTATCTTGGTAGCAAAATGTATGGAAAACAGCACAAAGATCTGTCTCTATGAAAGATCTGTTTTCCAAAAGATGAGGCTGAAAATCATGAAGAGATTCTTGAATACATTACCTTAACATACTACATTTCTAAAGGAGGAGGAAAGAAATAAAGTAGGAAAGAAATCTAATATTTTTGGTAAGAAGTTTGGAAATGGAAAACTCATCAGAAAATCTGATGTTTTTCACAAGATGATCTGAGAGTTTGAGGGGAAGAACTAGGTGGTTTGTGCTTGAATGTCCTGTTTCTTGTTTTCATTACTATATCCTGTCCAGGAGAGAAAGCACAATTTGAAGTTATATTCTTAAGTAATTGGGGCACAGAGGTTTTTTGTTGTTGGTTTTGTTTTGTTTTGTTTTCTAAAGCATAAATGCTTGAAGGCAGTACTGAAGCTGAGTTTTCAACCTTGAAGTTTTATGCCTGAAGAGTGCTTGATAATTACACTGTTGAAGTGGTGTTCAATCTTTTTCTGAATTGAGTTTTTCTAGAAACTTTTCATAAAACATTTTCATTGATCTTAACTTTTTTTTTTTTTAATTATTTTTAATTTTGGTCAGTGGAGAATTATAGAAGAAATTATAGAATAAAAGAACTTAAGGGGATGTAAAATTCTAAGTCCAGTATGAATTCAGCAGCTAAAAACCAATTTTTACCCACAGTCATAACAAGCTTCTCAGTGAACCATTAAGATTTTTAATTAATCAGGATTTGATTTAACTGGCTGGCAGGAGCATTGTGTACTTCATTTAAAAGTATTATTTTCTGAATGTTAAGGTTTTTATGTATCTCTTTCACAGAATCACAGAAACATTCAGGTTGGAATTCAGGATCACTGAGTCCAACTGATATTCCTATTCTACAAGGTTCACCCTAAAATGTATCCCCAAGCACTGCATCCAAAAGGCTTTTAAACACATCGAGGGTTGGTGACTCAAGCACCTCCCTGGGCAGCCCTTTCCAATGCCTGACCACTCTTTGCATGAAAAGTACTTTCCTAATATCCACTCTTAGCCTAACCAGCTTGAGGCCCTTCTCTGTCCTTCTATCGCTAATCACCTGTAAGAAGAGACCAGCAGCAGCCTCTCCACAATGTCCTTTTAAGAAAATGGGAAGAAAAAGGAGAGTGAAAAAGAAAGAGAGAGGGAGGGAAGAAGAAGATATCACCATTCCTTGGATCCACTCCTTATCTGGTCACTGGCTCAGACCTTGGGTCTTTCTGGATGCTGGTCTGTTTCTACTTGCTGGCTAGCACAGCTTTGAGTTCACTAGTAGAGCATATGTGTAGCATCACTCGCAGAGCTCACAAACACATGTGTGTCTGCTTCTTCTTCTGAGTACTAACACAGCTTGAAGTCTGTCATGTATACATGCTCAGTCTGTAGAGTCTTCACCCCATCACAGCTCCTGACCATGGGTCTTTTCAGATGGTAGCCTTTTGCTGCTTGCTGCCTAGTTTGACTTGCATCCACCTATGCAAAACAAGAGTTCACCCCAGTGACTGGTCTTACACTTAATCCTCCGGTACTGGCTCTCAGGCTCCATCCTGCTTGCTGCCTAGTCCAGTTTGACCTACTGGGTAATGCACACAGAGTCTCAGAATAGAGAATGTACACAGAAGATAGGCATAGGATTTAGTAAGAATACAGGATAGTCATCAAGCCTGAGGTATTGACAGACAGCTTTACTTCCCAGCCCCTGCTTACATGATTGGCATCTTTTATTCTCTTTTACATTTCTCCTATGCTTGTTCCTCTCTTAACCACTTTGGTTTTTCATTTTTCCCTCCTGTGTTCTCTTCCCTAAACATCTCATAATAGGTTTTGTACACACTTAAATAATATATTTGGTTCTGTGCTAAGGAATGCAATGAAATAATAGTTGCTAACAATTGCAGTTGGAAGTCAGAGAAGTTATTTATGACAAGGAAAGACGTGTTTGGTTTGTTCAGTTCTTGCTGATGGATGAAGTTCTTGATTCAGTAGCATATTTGAGTATGTTTAATTTCAGGTATGTAAGACAATCCCCAAACAGTAAAGAATTTAAATGTAAACATCTGCTTCAGTTGCACTGAAACAACAAGAAATATAAATGTGGATGTTAGGCATATATTCTAAGCGCTGTGCTGTGAGTTGAGGTGGGAATATTTGTGTGTTTAATTAGTTTGATAAATACTATAAATATCTACATGTTCACCTCAAAATTATGTATTTCTCCTTGTTTGTGAGATATACTCTGAATCAATAATACTATAGCTCCAGTCCTTGACAAATGGGCATCTTTAAAACTGTTCTCTGTAGGGAATGAGTAACTTAATTAAAAGGAACATCATCTCCTCAGTACTCTGCTGCTTGAATTCTCTTCCCTAGATACTTTGTCATGCTATTAGTAAGATTAACAAATTATTCAAAATACTTTTTTTTGTAGGAGAGAGAATAAATTATTCACATTCTCATTAAAAATGTATGTCTTTCTGTTACCAAAGGGAATTGGATTCCCTGATTTACTTTTCTGTCACAAAGCATGAGTGATTAGGCAGGGCCTATTTTGGTTTGATAAAGCCACTGGGATTGTACCTGCCTGAGTATATTTGCAAAGTGTATATCACTGTTACCTCTTTCCTCTTCATATAATTCTCAGTAAAAAAAAATGCCTCTTCCTTCTCTACTTTTTCTGATGCATACAAGGCCTTATTTTCAGCTTTCACAATGTTCAGACTGAAACTCTTCCTGTTCACGTGAAGATCAGGCTGTTACCTTCAATCATCAACATTAGTAAAGACTTTGCAACTTGCAATAATGTTTAGGTTTAAGCAATATTTATTTCTTTAAATGCACCACTGATATCAAGCTAAAATGACCAGCTCCAAAACCAAGCCAACCCAGGAAAAGAAGAATGTGGGCACTACTGCTGTGTTATCCAGGATGTCTTCAATTGTAGCTCAGTCTTTGCTTCTATTTTGATGTGATGCTTATCCTATTCATAAATCATAGCATTTAAGCCAACAAAAGGGATTTTGATATGAAATATAAGACACCATCTGGGCATTTGTAGGGAAGTGCAGAACAAAGATTTGCATTACAAATAGGTTTCAAGTATTCGATTCACGACCTTTAACTATTAGAAGGAGTAATACCTCGTAACTATTGAAGCATGCAACAAAATGACTTCCTTTGACATGAGAATTTATGTTAACAACATACATAAGGTGCTTTACTAAACTCATAGGCACTTGATCTAGCATCACCTCCTGAGTGGAGGGAAACTGAACTTAATTCTTTGCACTGTAATGATACCTTTTTAGATAACGTATTTAAAGGCTCATGAGAGCCAAGCTGGAGGAGTGACTTTCTGGGACTCTTCTTGCTAGGACATTAATTTTACCATGCAGTGTTTTATGCCCAAGGATTTGATATTTCTGACATTACTGTTAATATGCTATTTTAACTAAATCTTGTGTTTGCACAAGGAGTTATCACCTTTACATTTTAAGCACGTAAAGTATCCTGATACTGGAGTATTTCCCATCCTTGCTTGTTAAGATATTCGATAACAAATTTCCACTTGAGGGAAGGTATTAAACATGATACTCATTTTAACTCAGAGAAATAGAGGTGTAGGTGGTTGTACTACAGCTTTTTGATACAAAAACTGTGACTGTTCCAAAATAAAACCTAGGTTTTCCTCCCCCTTAACTCTGCCCTAATGAGACCTCACTTGTAATGTGTCCAGTTTCAGGCTCCCCAGTTCAAGAGGGACAGGGACTATTTGAAAGAGTAGTCAAATGGAAGGCTACAGGGGTGGTTAAGGGGCTGTAGTACTGCCTTATGAGGAACAGCTAAGGGACCTGGGGCTGTTTAGTCTGGAGAGGAGAAGACTGAGAGGGGATCTAATAAAATCTAATAAATGTATATGAGGGCTGGGAGTCAGGAGGGAAGGGTCAGGCTCTGCTCTCTTGTGCCCTGTGATAGGACAAGAGGCAATTTATGTAAAGTGCAGCACAGGAAGTTCTGCCTCAATACGGGGAAGAATATTTTACTGTAAGGGTCATGGAGCAT
This sequence comes from Tricholaema leucomelas, assembly GCA_013400475.1. NCBI lineage: Eukaryota > Metazoa > Chordata > Aves > Piciformes > Lybiidae > Tricholaema lacrymosa > Tricholaema leucomelas. The sequence continues at coordinate 810,018 of WAAF01014016.1, forward strand.
TGAAACAGGCTCCCCAGAGAGGTAATGGAATCTCCTTCTCTGGAGACTTGAGACCCTTCCGAATGCATTCCTCTGCAACCTGCATTAGATTTTAGGCTCCTGCTCTGGCAGGGAAGCTGGACTTGATGATCTTTGGAGGTCCCTAACAGCCTGTGATTCTGTGAAAAGATAAGCAAATATCATTGTTCTCATAGTTGTTTGGTGAAGCGTTTGGAAAACATTTTCTATGCAAAGTCTAAAGGAGACAGAATGCAAACTATTCTATGCAACAGCCAAGAAGTCCATGAAACTTGCTGCTGTGGCTGATAGCTTCCCCTCTAAGGTGTGAAATTCAGTCTAGTTATCATGTGAGAGCTTTTTGTAATAGGTGAACATATTAAGTGCAACTTTCTGCTTGTGTTCTAAGATTGTTAACATTGAAACCCCTGCCTTTGTACACTGAAGTGAAAACTATAGTACTGCAACAAATTCTAGTGTTGACTTGTCTTTTACCTGCTTACTTAATAAGCACTGAAAACTTATAAATTAAACCATTTCCTCCTACATAGAGAGATTAATATAAAAATAAAACAGAGGCTAATAGCCCATAAAATTGTTACCTATTAATTACAGGTAGCCCTGTCTTTTTCACAATGAATGCCAATAATATGATCTAACCCCTGACGTTTGCTGCCATTTTTATTACCTCTGTTACATACAACCAGCAGAAACCACAACCTGAATTGTGATCCTGTTGCAGGCTGTTTACAGTTCCTTATTTCTAGTCACTGCATACAGTTTCCTCTTTTCTATTAAATAGGAAAAGAAGAACTTGATGGTTGGAAAGAACAGTTATTCAGACCTGTATGAATAACACATGAAGTTTTCTACATGCAGAAGCAAGCAATTGAGCTTTATCACAACCATCAGTGCAAGACCACAATATGCAAGGCACAATATTGTGCATGTATCACAGTATCACACAGTATCACAGTATTACCAAGGTTGGAAGAGACCTCATAGATCATCAAGTCCAACCCATTACCACAGAGCTCAAGGCTAGACCATGGCACCAAGTGCCACGTCCAATCCTGCCTTGAACAGCTCCAGGGACGGCGACTCCACCACCTCCCTGGGCAGCCCATTCCAGTGTCCAATGACTCTCTCAGGGAAGAACTTTCTCCTCACCTCAAGCCTAAACTTCCCCCGGCTCAGCTTCAGGCTGTGTCCTCTTGTTCTGGTCAGTAGCTCTTGAGGAGATCTGGGATGATTCTTATCTTTGCAGCTTGCTTTACATCTCTTCAAGTGTAAAATCACAAGCTGTATCATACCAATCTCCTCTTCTTATTAATTTTTCCCTTTTCCAAATAAAGAATGAATTTTTATCTTATTTATTTTTATGCAGATTTACATAATTCTCCCAACTCTGAATTAACTCTTTGTTCTCTTGTTTTTTGATACCTCTGCCTGATATTTATTAAAGGTAGTGTAGGCTTCACGAAGCCTATTTTTTTACAGAGTCCCTCCAGTTTTGCCATACAATATTAATTAGCCTGTCTGGTCTTCTAAAAGTGCTTGTTCATCTTTGCAATGTAAGCATGTTTAGATGATTCAGGAGAGAGGGAGAGATTTGGTGATAGTTAGTTAGCTGACCAAGGAGAAATTCGATGGTAATTCGTTTATTTCTACCTCACTGAAAAACAGTGTTGGTAAGAAAGTGGTGTTCACTCTCACAGGAAAAGAAATCCAGGGACTGAAACTAGATCAGTTTTGTTCAGTACCCGAATTTGTGATGAAATGTTGCAATGGAGGGGCAATAATTCATGTGAGATGGTATTTTTTAAAAATTAGTATTGTTTATTAGTTTTGATATTCAGGAGGCTTGGCCCCCCTGGGCCACTAATTCTAATAACAATCAGGTTCTTTTGCAATGGTCATGGAAACATTATACAAAGGAATAACTGGACCTAGAACAACTCACATAGAATCATAGAATCAACCAGGTTGGAAGAGACCTCCAAGATCAGCCAGGCCAACCTAGCACCCAGCCCTATCCAGTCAACTAGACCATGGCACTAAATGCCTCATCCAGTCTTTTCTTGAACACCTCCAGGGATGGTGACTCCACCACCTCCCTGGGCAGCCCATTCCAAATCTACTCTTGTTTAATTTCAAACCATTACCCCTTGTCCACCACAGATCTTTGGAAACAGTTCCTCTCCACCTCTTTCAGGTGCTGGAATACCACTATAAGACCTTCCTGGAGCCATCTCTCCTCACAGACTGAACAACTTCAGCTCTCTCAGCCTGTCCTCATAGCAGAGGTGTTCTGTCCTGCCCATCATCTTCCTGGCCCTCCTCTGGATCCACTCCATCAGCACCCATATGCTTCTGTAGATTCAGTAAAAAACCCCATAGAATCTGAATTAACACTTCAATATTTCCCAGTTGTAGTGGTTTGGGTGTTCCCTACCCCCACACACTTTGTTAGTCACCCAGACTAGACTCAGCCATCTCTGGAAATTTGAATGAAGCTTATCTTGTACAGATAGCACAATATACAAGCAGATATTTAGAGTATATACAGTTATAGACAGAAATATACAAGGTAAAAGGTAATACAGATGCACAACAGCCTTCCCAGAAACCTGAGTCCCCAGGAAGGGGTTCCCAACTGCCCTTCCACCTTCTCCCACCTCTCTCAACCTTACCCCAGTCCCAAGGAAGAATGGAGGTTTGGCCAGGAGCTTAGGAAGCAACGTGGATTAATCAGAGAGACAGCAGAGAGACTAGAGAGAAATGCAGCTGAGGAAATGCCCCAAGAAGAAGTGCCTTATCTAGCTTTGGATTCTTGTTTTTATACCTCTCAGCAAGCCTATGAGTGAAGTGGACACCCCCTTTGTTTTCTCTTTCACAGCCTGTGATCTAATCCTTCTCACCAAAACATTCTAGTTAGCTTCAAACTAGCACACCAGTATATTATTTTGTTTATTGTTTTACTACTTCAGAATGAAAGCACATCATATCTTTCATATATAGATATAGACTGAACAAGGTTTCTTGTCTGTACACATAAACACTGCAGTGTTGCTTCTAAAAAATACCATTTTTTATAAAGTTTGGTGATCATTACTCTTTATAAAAAAAAAAGACTCACAGAATTGTCAGGTTTGGAAGGGACCTCAAAGATCAGCCAGTTCCAACCTCTCTGCCATGGGCAGGGACACCACACACCAGATCAGATTGCTCAGAGCCACATCCAGACTGGCCTTAAAAATCCCCAGGGATGGAGCTTGTACCATCTCCCTGGGCAACCTGTTCTGATGTCTCACCACCCTCATAGTGAAGAACCTCTTCCTAACGTTCAATCTGAATCTACCCACTTCTAGTTTTGTTCCATTCCCCCCAGTCCTAAGACCTGATATCCTAAGAAGTCTCTCACAGGATTCTTGTAGGTCCCCTTCAGATGTTGGAAGGCCACAATAAGGTCACCTTGGAGCCTTCTCTTCTCCAGACTGAACAGCGCCAACTCTCTCAGTTTTTCCCCAGAAGATACCTAAAAATGAAATTAAATTTGGAGATGCAATATATTTCCTTAGGAAAAGCTCTAGATTGTAGGGGAAATGAGCTACTCATTCTTCTGCACTCTTTTTATTTTTTAACATTTCCTTCCTGCCATATATCAGAAAAGAAACTTCTCTTTTTTTCCTCTCCCTTGAAGTTAATACCCCATGACAATTTGTGAAGATCAGTTCACTGTCATCTTTATACATGAATATTCTCCTCCATCTTTTCTTTTGTTGACACCTGTGACAAACAGCTATTGGGAAAAGCTTTTGCCTCCACGTTTCATGAATGTGTGACTGCAAATCACTTCTGCCTTGAGATGCTTTAAAGGTAGCTCTCGTGGAAGAGGAAAATCCCTTAGATTTGAAGACTGTCTGACTCTCATTTTGACAGATTCAAAATGGATAATCCTAACTGACTAAGTCTCTCCCATGAAAATTTTAATTTCTCATTATTTCAGCTCAAGCTATTGTCAGTGGAAGCTACAGTTACCAACCTAAAGTATCTCCTATGTATTATTTTTATGTAGTTTCATCCACTACTGCGTTTTAACTATGTTTTAAAAGAGAATGTGCAATGATGATCTGTTTCTCCTTTCTGAATCAAAAGAAAAATAAGTTCTCTCTAAGAATTTTAAACGAGGGATTTGTGCAAACAATAAGTAAAAGCTAAAGTATAGACATTTGTTGTTTTGTTTGGAGGTTTTTTTTGTTGTTTTTAAATTTATTTAATGTGAAGTTGTTGATGTTGGTAGTGATATCACCTCTTGAGTTGTGGATTGTGTATGCTTTCCCTTTCTGGATTGATACAGATGTACAGGACCTGTAGCATCCAACTCTATTCTGAAATGCTGCATCTTCCATTTAACACTGAGTCATCCAAAGCCTGTCCTCTGTGTCAGTATGATCCAGAATCATCCTGATCCTATCAAGTAATTTGAGTCCTTGATCCCTTCCAGAATATCTTAATACTAATTCCCACTTCTAGTGACATCCCTTCTGTCTTTCTGCTGGGAGGCACAGTTCGATTTTTTTACCTCCTACCACATCAAGTCATTCTAGTCCAGTTGATTTCCTACATGTCTGCTTCAAAGCCTTTTGTCCTTTTCTTCTTTTTCTGGAGGTCCCCAAATATATCCCTCTGTATTCCTCTCTGAATTTAAGAGGCCTCCAAACTCATGTGTTTATTGGAATTTCGGAATACTGACTATGATTTGCTCTAAATGAGGTCTACAGACTTGAGTTTAACCTTGTTCACACAGCAACAATCATAGAATCAGTCAAGCTTGGAAAGGAACACAAGGATCATCTAGTTCCAAACCACCTGCCATGGGCAGGGACACCCTACCCTAGAGCAGGCTGGCCAGAGCCCCATCCAGCCTGACCTTAAACACCTCCAGGCATGGGGCCTCAACCACCTCCCTGGGCAACCCATTCCAGGCTCTCACCACTCTCATGCTGAACGACTTCCTTCTCATCCAGTCCAGTCTGAATCTCCCCACCTCCAGCTTTGCTCCATTCCCCCTAGTCCTGTACTACCTGATAGCCTAAAAAGCCCCTCCCCAGTTTTTTTGTAAACCCCTCCCCAGGTTTTTTGTAGCCCACTTCAGATACTGGAAGGCCACAAGGAGGTCACCTCAGAGCCTCCTCTTATCCAGACTGAACAGCTCCAACTCTTTCAGTCAATCCTCATAGGAGAGGTGCTGCAGCCCTCTGATCATCCTTGTAGCCCTTCTCTGGACACACTCCAGCATCTCCACATCCCTCTTGTAATAGGGGCTCCAGAACTGGATGCAGTACTCCAGGTGTGGTCTCATCAGAGTGGAGTAGAGGAGGAGAATCACCTCTCTTAACCTGCTGGCAACACTTCTGATGCAGCCCAGGAGCTGGTTGGCTTTCTGGGCTGCAAGTGCACAAAGAAACAAAGGAAGCAAAACACAGTGCATAATCAAGAACTGCTAAATGTCTTCATGGCTGGGAGCTAATGCTGCATTTCAACCACCCCTCAAGAAACAGATGAATCATAATAAATATCATTAGCCACAGGAATTCAGGGAATAAAATACTATGAAACTTCAGTTAAGTTTTAATAAAATTTAAATACTGTCTGTGTGTGTGTGCCTGAGTCTGAGGTGAGTAGCTATGTGCCATATTAGCTGATCTGAAATGTCCCAGATCTTTGGCACAGGATTTGGCCACAACAACCCCAAGCAGCTCTACAGGCTGGGGACAGAGTGGCTGCAGAGCAGCCAGACAGAAAGGGATCTGGGGGTACTGGTAGATAGTAGCTGAATATGAGCCAGCAGTGTGACCAGGTGGCCAGGAGAGGCAATGGCATCCTGGCCTGGTTTAAGAATGGTGTGGCCAGTAGGACAAAGGAGGTTATTCTTCCTGTGTCTCAGCACTGGTCAGGCTACACCTTGAGTCCTGTGACCTGTTCTGGGCTCCTCAGTCCAAGAGAGATGTTGAGATATTGGAATGTGTCCAGAGAAGGGTGAGAAAGCTGGAGAGAGGCCTGGAACACAGCCCTGTGAGGAGAGGCTGAGGGAGCTGTGGTTTAGCCTGGAGAAGAGGAGGCTCAGGGGTGACCTCATTGCTGTCTACAACTACCTGAAGGGAGGCTGTAGCCAGGTGGGGGTTGGTCTCTTCTGCCAGGCAACCAGCAACAGGACAAGGGGACACAGCCTCAAGTTGTGCCAGGGGAGGTCTAGGCTGGATGTTAGGAGGAAGTTCTTCACAGAGAGAGTGATTGGCATTGGAATGGGCTGCCCAGGGAGGTGGTGGAGTTGCCGTCCCTGGAGGTGCTGAAAAGCCTGGGTGAGGCACTTAGTGCCATGGTCTGGTTGATTGGACAGGGCTGAGCATGATAGGTTGTACTGGATGATCTCGGAGGTCTCTTCTAACCTGGTTGATTCTATGATTAAAATGTTTCTGAATGTATATCTAAAGTGATGTTTGCTTATGTGTCCTAATGACTGAGTAGCAGGGATGTCCCTAAATAGCATGTGGAACAACAGTGACAATAAAAGATAATGCTGTGTAGACATGAGAATTGTCAGGGTTTGAAAAATTAATTATTTTTGTAGCTTAACCCCTATAGGCCTAAGACAAGTGCAGTATAGCAGGAAAAGTTGCTTGAAAATGAGAACAAGTTGCTGTGAATTACCAATTTGGCCATAAAAATCGAAAATATCTGAAGTAGAGAGGCACTTGACAGCCAAGATAGTTTTGTGTTAGAAGGTATTGCTGATGCTTTTCTTCTTTACTTCCCCTGTGAACGAATTACTGTTCTGTGGTAGTCTTGATAAACTCTGGAGCAGGTTTTGTATGACAGTGATAACAGACATAACATCAAATGTATTCTTTGAATTGCCAGCCTGGACAAACAAATTGCTGGCCTCTGTACGAGGCTGCTGCGGTTTACGGATCACAGGCTCACAGGATGTTAGGGGTTGGAAGGGACCCAAGGGGATCATCGAGTCCAACCCCCCTGCCAGAGCAGGACAATACAATCTAGCACAGATCACAGAGGAACACATCCAGACAAGCCTTGAAAGTCTCCAAAAAAGGAGACTCCACAACCTCTCTGGGGAGCCTGTTCCAGTGCTCTATGACCCTTACAGTAAAGAAGTTCTCCCTTGTGTTGAGGCAGAACCTCTTTTGCTGTGGCTTACACCCATTGCTCCTTGTCCTATCCCAGGGAGCAAGTGAGCAGAACCTGTCTCACCCCTCTCACTCCTTAAAACTACAGCAATGATATCCAGGTCATTAATTTACCTCATCCTCTCCTGAATTAACATCATCATTAAAATAACTTGCTAATAAAGATAAATGAACGTCCATTGTCTTCTATGAGGGATTTTCTTTTCCTATATAAAGGTTTACAAATTGAGTCCTGAGACCTTGGTTTTGGAGTGCATTTTTGTTGTTGTTGTTTTCATTTCCATTATGCCACAGGAAACATCTTGAATTCATAGCTAGCATTAAGAAGAGAAGATTGCTTGGTTTAAGTGCCCAGTTGTCTGCTGCTGTTATTAATGTATCATATACTATCTCTATGGAAAACCACAATACACCTGAAAACAAATAAGCAAACAGACCTGTTTTGTAGCTGATATCACTTTATATGTATGGCATATAAAATATGGTGGAACAAAAGTTGTGAAATGCTTATTTTGCTGCCTAAGAGAAGGAAATCAATCAAAATTGTGAAACAAAACTTTGTTATAGAGAGAAGTAACTAGGAGGTAATAGACCTTGAGTACTGTGTCCAGTTCTGGGCCCCTCAATTTAAGAAGGACATTTTGATGCTTGAACGTGTCCAGAGAAGGGCAACGAGGCTGGTGAGAGGCCTCGAGCACAGCCCTACGAGGAGAGGCTGAGGGAGCTGGGATTGTTTAGCCTGGAGAAGAGGAGGCTCAGGGGTGACCTTATTGCTGTCTACAACTACCTGAGGGGTGGTTGTAGCCAGGAGGAGGTTGCTCTCTTCTCTCAGGCAGCCAGCACCAGAACAAGAGGACACAGCCTCAAGCTACACCAGGGGAAATTTAGGCTTGAGGTGAGGAGAAAGTTCTTCACTGAGAGAGTCATTGGACACTGGAATGGGCTGCCCAGGGAGGTGGTGGAGTCACCGTCCCTGGAGCTGTTCAAGGCAGGATTGGACGTGGCACTTGGTGCCATGGTCTAGCCTTGAGCTCTGTGGTAACAGGTTGGACTTGATGATCTGTGAGGTCTCTTCCAACCTTGGTGATACTGTGATACTGTGACCTCTCAAGCTTTGTAGATATTGTCTGAAGATAATCAGCTGCTAGCCAAACCCCAAATACTTCAGTTACACTGCAGCAATATTCTGAGTAACCTTTGAAATTCAATCTGCAAAGCTGTAAGTAGGAGAAAAGTGGAGGTTAAGGAGACAACTTTTATAATAGTACATGTAAAGACTGAACCCCTAACTCTAAAGACTGCAAGTAAAGTAATGTAGAATTATCTTTTGTCTTTTATTTGCTCTTCTACTTCAGAGGTAGGCGTTTGACCATATATTTTTATTTAATCCAATTTGTTTTATTTGCAGGTTGAATAATAGGTGTAATTAATTTCTTTGGAATGCCTGAATGCAGAGATTACCTGCTGACAACTTTCAGGGATTAACACTGAGGTTGGCATTGCCACATATTGGGTTTGTTTTTTTTTAGGATATTACCCACAAAACACAGTGGGCAAAAGCAGCAAAAAAATTCTTGTCTTCTAACTGGACAGGCTCATAAAAATTGTTAGTCCATTTACAATAATGTTACTGTTCGTAGCCAACAATAGTACAGAAAAGCTTCTGCTAACAGTTAAAATTGTTACAAAGAGAAACTTTTCTGTTATCTACCTTTTTTATTTTTTTCCCCTGGAGTAATGCTCATCCTTCTGGTGTCCCTCTGGGTCTTAAGCTTAATAGAATCAGCCTTCCCTAGGTGCAGGAGTTAGATGGGGAGGTCAGGCAGCTGTCGATGCCCCAGCTTCTCTGCATGGAGGGCTAATAAAGTGTTCACTTCTCACTAGTTTGGGGATCTGGCTGGGTTTGGTTTTATTCATTATCTTAACACAGCCTGTATAATTGAACTCTGTCTTTACAGGTTCTGAATTATTCAGTTTTCTATTTTTTGCCTTATTTAAACTGGTCTAACAAGATTGTATTCCTGTAGTGCCCGTTGTGAATTGTGTTTGCAGTTTTGGGCGTCTGTTACTTTCCTGTGTTTACACTCTTGCAAGCCATTTTTTATTCTAGTATCATAGATAATTCAGTCTGCACAGATGTTTACTCATAGCTCTGTCAACTTAAAATATCCTAAACCAAGCCTGACTGCTAAAAGGTTTCTATCATAAATTAATTAAGCTAAAATTAACTTATGCCAAGACAAATGTCAATCAAATCCTCAGACCCTGCCTTGGAAGGCAAATAAAAGGTCTCTTAATAGTAATGGAGAGAAACCCTATCTATGGGCTACAGAAGTGTTCCTTTCAATAAAAACAATATTCCTACAACTACAGTAAGTATTTAGCTGTGAAATACATATACCATATTGTGGGTCCTGTCCTTCACAGAGCTACTCTTTTATGACACAAGTCAAAAGTTATTTTTCAAGAAGGATTCTTCTTGCTGACATTCTTTGTTTTCTTGAGTGCTGAGAAATCAAACAAACAGCCTTAGTACAAAACCCTGTAATCCTAGGATGATGAAGAGCATCAATACTAAGCCTATGAAAGTGCATAACTCAGGAAATATATGTTTGTGACTCACAGGGGAAGCTGAAACTGCTTCAAAAGTTTATAAACTATATGAAGGAAGCAGCTTTGAAAAGGCAGACGTGGTGGTAATCATTCTGTCCCGTTCACTAACAAGAATCAGTTGGAGACTAATGTGCATGTGTGTGTGTATCTATCTATCTATCTATCTATTAGGCTGGATGTTAGGAGGAAGTTCTTCACAGAGAGAGTGGTTTGCCATTGAAATGGGCTGCCCAGGGAGGTGGTGAAGTCACCGTCCCTGGGGGTGTTCAGGAAAAGCCTGGATGAGGCACTTGGTGCCATGGTCTAGTTGACTGGATAGGGCTGGGCGATAGGTTGGACTGGATGATCTTGGAGGTCTCTTCCAACCTGATTGATTCTATTCTATTCTATTCTATTCTATTCTATTCTATTCTATTCTATTCTATTCTATTCTATCTCTCTAAATACTGTCTTCTTTATGATATGTGATATGTCTCCTGGAAACTTAGAGTGAGCAGTATAATTTTTTGTTGTACATAAGAAGTAGAGAGATGTAACAGCCCTGCTGTCATTACTGATTTCGCAACACTTTGCAGATTTTGATTAAAATCTGTGATAGCTTGAGAGCTTGACTGTGCTTTCAGAGATCAGACTATGAGATATCTACCCCAAGAAAAGTTTAAAGTGAAAATGTATCTGTCAAAAATAATCATATGTTTGACATATGTCCAAAATTTGATTATGCCTAACTCAAGCAATTACAGTTTCCTTTTCACTGAGGACTGAAGACATTTTTGTGTGGTGGCCTATTAAAAAAAAGATTAAGTGTAAGCTATGGTAGTCTTAATTTACTTGCTAGTACTTTATTTTACGGTAACATGAACTTTAAGAGAGAAAGGGTAAAATTTGGTGGGTCCTTTTTGTGATGTGCAGTCTTAGCACGATGTCATGGCACTTGGTGCCATGGTCTAGCCTTGAGCTCTGTGGTAATGGGTTGGACTTGATGATCTAGGAGGTCTCTTCCAACCTTGGTAATGCTGTGGTACTGTGATACTGTCATGCTGGCTGTGCAGGCCGATTGCGTGGAGGCATTTAGAGCCTGCTCCTGAAAAACTCAAGGCAGGCAGTTTCCAGGCAGTATGGGATGCACTTAGGCAGTAAGCAATGGCAGCAGGTAAGCAGCAAGCATGTATACAATAGCAGAGCACACATTGTGTTTACCTGCTTGTCTCTTTTTATCAATGTAGCCCAAGACTAATGGACCTTTGGACACTGAGTGGCCAGTCAGAATGGCAGTTATCCAACCTTGATCGTATTAGGTGAAACCATAGGCTTGCTTTACCAAAATTTGGGAAAAACATAAGCCTTGCACAAGGCAGGCACAAGCTAAGCGTGTGTGCCTTCTTTACCACAGGATGTAAACAAGTCTGAGCAGGCCAGAGTCTTTAGACTCAGTGGTGCCAGGTTCTTTGTCCTCTTTCCCATGATTGCTTCTCCCAAAACAGAAAGAGGGAGAGCAGAAAAACATGTCTGGGCAAGCCAGGACATGTATAAGCTTATTTTGGCTTATTAGGCCTACCATGACAGAAGAAGAGGCTCAGGGGAGACCTTATTGCTCTCTACAAATACCTGAAGGGAGGTTGTAGCCAGGTGGAGGTTGGTCTCTTCTCCTAGGTGACCAGTGACAGAAGGACACAGTCTCAAGATGAATCAAGGGAGGATTAGGCTGAACATAAGGAAAAAAATTATTCACAGAAAGAGTGATTTGGCATTGGAACGGGCTGCCCAGAGAGGTGGTGGAGTCGCTGTCCCTAGAAGTGTTTAAAAAGAGACTGGATGTGACACTTGGTGCCATGGTTTAGTTGATTGGCTGGTGCTAGGTAACAGATTGGACTTGATGATCTTGACAGTCTTTTCCAACCTGATTAATTCTGTGGTTCTATGAAATGAATTACTGTACTTAGAAATATTTCCCCCCCTCCCCATGTGCTTAACCATTACCAGGTTATTTGTTACTGATAAATAAATGATAAATACTGATAAATGTCAATGATAAATACACATAATGGATATTTCTTTCAAAATAATCATTTTGATTTTGGCTGCAACTGCCAATGAATAAATAGGAGACTTTATGCTTGGTCTCTTAGATGTGCTTTGTTTAAAAAGAAAATAAATTGCACTACATGAAACAACATATTTAATTACTGAGCCCTGTGCTCAATCCATTTATTTTAATCCCAATAGCAAATGTTTAACTTGTATCCATTATTTCATACCAGGAAAAAAATTCTTCTAAATTAAATCTCATAATGATATAAACCAGAAAGACTCTCCCAGAAGTAAGCAAAATTGCATTAACACAAGATTCATCAAATGGCAAACAAATCTTATAAACATGCCATATCAAATGCATTTTTTTGTATGCTTGTGATAGTGAGGATGTGAAGCCTTTCAGTTAAAGACTCACATATTCATTCCTTTCTTTGTACTATTTATTTCTTAAAGCAGCTTCTCAGGTTTTAACCAGCCAGTTGTGAAATTGTTTATTAGCATCTAAGCTGCATATGCATTCATATTTCCAACTAAGCAACTCAGGGCTCAAGTGAGATCTTATTAATGTATATAAATACCTGAAAGGAGGGTGCAAAATAGACAGAGCCAGTGGTGCCCAGTGGCAGGAAACACTTCCATCTTCCATCTGAGCTTAAGAGAATATATACTGTGAGGGAAAACAAGCACTGAAATAGTTTTTCAGAGAAATTGAAGAGTCTCTGTCCTAAGAGATAATCAAAAGGTTTTTTTGCCTTCTTGGATATGGTCCTGGGCAGCCATCTCTAGGGGACTCTGGTTGAGCCATGTGGTTGGATCACATCAGCCAGAGGTCCCTTTCAACCTCAATTATTCTGTGATTTTGTGAAGCATTCAGAGATAGGGGATTGAACAAATCTAACTTTTGGTGAGAAAATCAGCAATTCAGGAAGCAAAAAGTCCTCCTAGAAATGCAATCATTGTGAACCATCTGTGAAAGGAACCTGGCTTGCATCCCAGCCACCTAAACAAGCCATACTGAGAGAATGAAAATGTTGATGTAAACAGCAAAAATCAGGATGGGGTTAATGTAACCTTTAGCATTCGTATCCTTCTTGTATTCTCTCTTTTATCCACTTAGGAGCATATAAATTGAACTAAGTCTTAGTGTGTAATATTCAATTTTCTTTGTCTCAGAGAAGAATCAAATTGTTTTATTATAAAACATGTGTCCTGAGAAACAGTCATTTAGATTGAGTTATGCTTAGTTTATGGATTTTGCTTTTCAGGTCCAGGTGAACATGAAAAATGGAGCAGCCAATTATCTTCTTGGTTAGAATAGAATAGAATAGAATCAACCAGGTTGGAAGAGACCTCCAAGATCAGCCAGGCCAACCTAGCACCCAGCCCTAGCCAGTCAACTAGACCATGGCACTAAGTGCCTCATCCTGGCTTTTCTTGAACACCTCCAGGGACAGTGACTCCACCACCTCCCTGGGCAGCCCATTCCAATGGCAAATGGTTCATTTCAGATATAGAAAAAAAAACCCCAGATGTTCAGAACTTCATTGATACATTGTGCAACACATGACTGACATTTCAGTCGTGTATGTGCCCTTTCAACATTCATCTGTTCATCTTGGAACACTTTTCTTGTATAAATAACTTAGAACCATTTTGGAAGGAACCTCAAATGATTTAAACTTTTGTGGGAAAGGGACTCTAGAGGAGTTTACGTAGCACTCTGTCCAGTTGTGTCTTGAAAACCTCTGGTGCTGGGACCACAATTACATCCCTTAGGCAAATCTTCCAGTCATTGATTATTCTCTCACTAAAAAAAACCAACTTTTTTAGGTCAAAATAAAACCTCTCCCTGTGCAATGTTTAGTCATTGCCTTTTATATTCTCCATGTGTCTTCTTGTGAAGGGAGAACTCCAGTCCTTTAGTACTAGAAAACTCTGATAAAGTCCCCCCTGCACCTTCTCCAGGGGGAAATGATCTGACTCTTCAGTTTTTCCTTATAAGACAGATTTTACAACTGGTCAGGCCACACCCTGAGTACTCTGTCCAGTTCTGGGCTCCTCAATTCAAGAGACATGTTGCCATATTGAAATGTGACCAGAGAAGGGCATCGAAGCTGGTGAGAGGCCTGGAGCACATCCCCATGAGGAGAGGCTGAGGGAGCTGGGGTTGTTTAGCCTGGAGAAGAGGAGGCTCAGGGCAGACCTCATTGCTGTCTACAACTAGCTGAAGGGAGGCTGTAGCCAGCTGGGGTTGGTCTCTTCTGCCAGACAACCAGCAACAGAACAAGGGGACACAGTCTCAAGTTGTGTCAGGGGACGCATAGGCTGGATGTCAGGAGGAAGTTCTTGCCAGAGAGAGTGATTGGCATTGGAATGGGCTGCCCAGGGAGGTGGTGGAGTTGCTATCCCTGGAGGTGTTCAAGAAAAGCCTGGATGAGGCACTTAGTGCCCTGGTGTAGTTGATTGGACAGGGCTGGGTACTAGGTTAGACTGGATGATCTTGGAGGTCTCTTCCAACTTGGCTGATTCTATGATTCTATGATTGTAGCAGAGTACCTGAGGTCCACAGGCAAATAGGAACAGCTTGGTTGGTAATCCTGATTCGTATTAAAGTTGTCAACATAGCGTAGCAGTTGCTGGCCCACATTCTCTAAATGGAAGGCAGAAAAGAGAAGCATGGAGCAATGTGTGATTTTGTTGCAGCAAGGCCTCTTTAATCTATCTTATTAACTAGGCCAAATCAGAAGCAAATAAGTCTGTACAGGCAGTTAATAATTGGTTGGCAATTTGACAGCTGCCAGCAAGCCCAGTGCTAGAAAAATTACTGTCATTATGAACTGCTTCTACTATTAAGATTTTTTTCTCATTAAAAATGTGAATCCATTCTATTTCAACAGCAATATTATGAGGTTTGTCTTTTCATGGTCTTTAATAACCAATTTTCTGCCAGAATAACCCAGGATGCTATCATATAGGTTCTAAATTAAAATGTATTTAAAAAAAAACCAAGCCATTGCATCCTGTCACAGGCATAATTAAGTTACAGTTCAAAAAGCATAGGCAATGCATATGTAGTATAACTGAGTATTAGTTTACACTCCATTCTATTTGTTTGAAAGAGTTGCAAATGGAACTCAGGGATGTGCCATAATGGTGTTAAAAAGTGCTTACACAGTGTTGTTGATTGCACTACTTTGTTATGCATGTGTTTGGATTGAGGGCAATCTAATTGCAAATATATTCTCAAGAGTACACTTCTGTTTTAAAGGTATTACAGGCTTTGGCCTTAATTACAGCAGAGTAGGCCCAAGTGGGTAAATCATGGTAGAGAACTGCCTTTTCTTTCACAGAAGAATAACACAATTGTCAGGGTTGGAAGGGACCTCAAAGATCAGCCAGTTCCAACCCCCCTGCCATGGGCAGGGACACCTCACACCAGATCAGATTGCTCAGAGCCACATCCAGACTGGCTTTAAAAACTTCCAGGGATGGGGCTTCCACCACCTCCTTGGGCAACCTGTTCCAGTGTCTCAGCACCCTCATGAACTTCTTCCTAACTTTCAATCTGAATCTACCCACTTCTAGTTTTGCTCCATTCCCTCTAGTTCTATCACTACCTAACATCCTAAGAAGTCCCTCACAGGTTTATTGTAGGTCCCCTTCAGATATTGGAAGGCCACAATAAGGTCTCCTTGGAGCCTTCTTTTCACAGTATCACAGTCTCACAGTATCACCAAGGGTGGAAGAGACCTCACAGATCATCAAGTCCAACCTGTTACCACAGAGCTCAAGGCTAGACCATGGCACCAAGTGCCACGTCCAACCCTGCCTTGAACAGCTCCAGGGACGGCGACTCCAGCACCTCCCTGGGCAGCCCATTCCAGTGTCCAATGACTCTCTCAGTGAAGAACTTTCTCCTCACCTCAAGCCTAAATTTCCCCTGGTGTAGCCTAAGGCTGTGTCCTCTTGTTCTGGTGCTGGCTGCCTGAGAGAAGAGAGCAACCTCCTCCTGGCTACAACCACCCCTCAGGTAGTTGTAGACAGCAATAAGGTCACCCCTGAGCCTCCTTTTCTCCAGGCTAAACAATCCCAGCTCCCTCAGCCTCTCCTCGTAGGGCTGTGCTCGAGGCCTCTCACCAGCCTCGTCGCCCTTCTCTGGACACATTCAAGCATCTCAATGTCCTTCTTAAATTGAGGGGCCCAGAACTGTAGCTGAGTTCTGCTTCAGAGGGATGGATTCCTATTTCAGATGTTTCCAGAGGAATGGCACCGATGTGTGGTCAGCTTAGTTATTTTAGGCACTTCATTATAAATTAGTCACAAGGCTCTCAAAAACCACTTTGACCACACAATTGCCAAGAATATGTGTATAT
This sequence comes from Tricholaema leucomelas, assembly GCA_013400475.1. NCBI lineage: Eukaryota > Metazoa > Chordata > Aves > Piciformes > Lybiidae > Tricholaema lacrymosa > Tricholaema leucomelas. The sequence goes on from WAAF01014016.1 coordinate 826,246, forward strand.
ATGTTGCATATCTTCTAAATCTTGGGGACAAACTTGACAGATAATGCATCAAATAGGAAGATGAAGATCTTAATCTAGATATTAACAATTTTAATGAGGATATTTTCAAGCTATTTCAAGATACAAGACTTTTCAAGTAATTATTTCAAGGATCATAGAATCACAGGTTCAACCAGGTTGGAAGAGACCTCCAAGTCATCCAGTCCAACCTAGCACCCAGCCTTATCCAATCAACGTCTCTCTTGAATTGAGGAGCCCAGAACTGGACACAGTACTCAAGGTGTGGCCTGACCAGTGTTGAGTACAGGGGAAGAATAACCTCCCTCGTCCTACTGGCCACACTGTTCCTGATACAGGCCAGGATGCCATTGGCTCTCTTGGCCACCTGGGCACACTGCTGGCTCATCTTCAGCCTACTATCCACCAGTACCCCCAGGTCCCTTTCCTCCTGGCTGCTCTCCAGCCACTCTGTCCCCAGCCTGTAGCGTTGCTTGGGGTTGTTGTGGCCAAAGTGCAGAACCCTGCACTTGGCCTTGTTAAATCTCATCCCATTGGCCTCTGCCCACCCATCCAGCCTGTCCAGGTCCCTCTGCAGGGCTCTCCTACCTTCCAACAGATCCACACCTGCTCCTAGCTTGGTGTCATCTGCAAACTTACTGATGCTGGACTCAATCCCCTCATCCAGATCATCAATAAAGATATTGAACAGGACTGGGCCCAGCACTGATCCCTGGGGAACACCACCAGTGACAGCTGCCAACTGGATGTGGCACCATTCACCACCACTCTGGGGGCCCAGCCCTCCGGCCAGTTCTTGACCCATAACAGAGTGAATCTGTCCAAGCCATGAGCTGCCAGCTTGGCCAGGAGCTTGTTGTGGCAGACAGTGTCAAAGGCCTTACTGATGTCCAGGTAGACTACATCCACAGCCTGCCCCACATTCACCTGGCAGGTAACCTGATCATAAAAGGAGTTCAGGTTGGTCAGGCAGGACCTGCCCTTCCTAAACCCATGCTGGCTGGGCCTGATCCCTTGGCCATCCTGTAGGTGCTTTGTGATGGCACCCAAGATGACCTGTTCCATGACCTTGCCTGGCACTGAGGTCAGGCTGACAGATCTGTAGTTTTCCACTTCCTCCTTTCGACCCTTCTTGTGGATGGGCATCACATTGGCCAGCTTCCAGTCTTCAGGGACCTCTCCAGTGAGCCAGGACTGGATAAATGATGGAGAGTGGCTTGGCCAGCTCATCTGCCAGCTATTTTATTCAAAGCTGCTGTTTGTGGTGAAGATTGTGAGGTATCAATAGAAGTTGCCATGTCCAGCAGAATTTACAGTTAAATGCTAGCAGAGGGACTGTTGTAGATGAGGAATCCTGACTATTGTTCTGTGTTTTAGAGAGCTGTTTTTTAAACCCTTCTCTCCCCTTCTACTGTGACTTACTTGATCTATTTGCTCCTTGTCATTCCTGTCTGTCATCATGCTATTTTGAAGCTGGCTAGAATGTTTTGGTGAGAAGAACTAGATTACAGGCTGTGAAAAGGAAAACAGAATGATGTCTACTTCACTCATAGGCTTGCTGAGAGATACAAGAACAAGAATCCAAACATGGATAACTCACTTCTGCTGGGAAGCTCGGAGCTGCATTTTTTCCTCTCTCTAGCCTCTCTTCCATCCTCTGATTAATCCACTTTGCTTCCTAACCCCCTGGCTGAACCTCCATTCTTCCTTGGGACGGGGGTGAGGTTGAGAGGCGGGGAGAAGGTGGAAGGGCAGTTGGGAGCCCCTCCTGGGGACTCAGGTTTCTGGGAGGGCTGTTGTGTTTCTGTATTACCTTCTACCTTGTATATTTCTGTCTATAACTGTATATACTGTAAATATCTGCTTGTGTATTGAGCTAAGCTGTAAATAATAAGCTTCATTCAAATTTCCAGAGCCAGATGAGTCTAGTCTGGGTGATTTCAAAAGTGTGTGTGTGGGTGGGTAACACCCAAACCACCACAGTCATCATTTTACTGTCTCCCTGTGTAAGCACCTTAATTTCTCAACTTCCATGCATTCCCACTGCCCTTTTTTTTTCGTTTTAATTATTTTGTCCTCCCCCAAAATTCATCATGATTTCCTTATCTACTGCTACAGCTCTCATCATGGAGGTCTTAGCCCTCAAACTGCTTAGGCTGTAGGATGGTAAAAGAGCAAGATAAAATTTCCTTGCTGACATTTTTGAGCCTGTGGTTATCACAAGAAGCAATCACAGGGAGAGTGTTTCTTGTCCCATGCATGCCAACTTGAGCAGATTCAATCATTCTCAGGGAATGATACCAAGGGGCTTGTATGTATGCATTATAGCAGGTGTGAAACAATATCACAAAGAAGGATTGAAAGCTTAATGTAGAAGTAGGTGCTCATAACTAAGAGGTTTTTCTGAAGTTAGAGTTAAAGCTGAAACCCTAACCCTGAGCTGTCAGTTCCACCAAGTTTCCAGAATTAATTTCAAAGCCAGGAGGTTGACAGTGAAAAGGCTGCATTGTTTACTTGTTCTGCTTTCTGTCCTTTCCCTCTAAGTTTATTTTTAAAGTAGCTACCTGCCCTTAGGTAGGTGTTCTGACACTTGGCAGACTGGCAAGGCATTGGAAAAAGGCCCTTAAAAATACAAAATATATGAGGCCAACTTCATTATCGGCAACATAGGCTGTTGAGGGTTGATTTTTGGTTTGCTTGTTTGTTTTTCTTAGATAGCAACTATAATAGTAACCACAGAATCACAGAATGTTAGGGGTTGGAAGGCACCTTCAAAGATCATCCAGTCCAACCCCTCTGCCAGAGCAGGATCACCTATACCAGATGTGATGGCTTAGGTGTTACCCACCCACACACACACTTAAGAAATCACCCAGACTAGACTCAGATGAGCTGTAAATTAGAACGAAGCTTTATATTTACAGCTTAGCACAATATACAAGCAGATATTTACAATAGATACGGCTATATACAAGTTAAAAAGGTAACAGAGAAACACAACAGCCCTCCCAGAAACCTGAGTCCCCAGGAGGGGCTCCCAAACACCCTTCCAACCTTCTACCTTATCCCAGACTTTGCCTTACCTGCAAGGTGAGTTTGGAGAATCGGCTAGGGGATTTAGGAAGCAGACAGATTAGTTACACAGACAGCAGGTTAGAGAGAGAAGGGAGGCAGCCAGAGCCAGAGAGCAACTCTCTTATGTGTGTTTGTGGTTTTGTTTTTATACATCTCAGCAAGCCTATGAGTGAAGTAGACATCACCATTGTTTCCTCTTCACAGCCTATAATCTAATTCTCACTGAAATATTATAGCTAGCTTCAAACTAGCACACCAGATCACACAGGACCACATTCGGGCAGGTTTTGAATATCTCCAGAGAGGGAGACTCCAAAACCCCCCTGAGCAGCCTGTTCCAGTGTTCTTTCACCCTCACAGGGAAAAAAAAATTCCTCATGTTTCCATGGAACTTCCAATGCCTCAACTTCTACCCATTGCCCCTTGTCCTGTCATTGGGTGTCACCAAAAAGAGCCTGACTCCATCCTCTAGACACCCTTTACATATTTATAAACATTAATGGGCTCATATAGTGTCAATTCAAAAAAATATATATTTCAATGATGTCTTCATCATGAACAATTAGAAGAAGTGTAAATTAAGATGAGATTGTAATGGTTGTTCCTAAGATGAGGCTTATAATGTGACTAGTTTTGCATAAGGATTCATTAGTTGAGGAAGGTGTTAAACCATTATTTTTAGGGTATGGACATAGGTCAGGCCACACCTTGAGTACTGTGTCCAGTTCTGGGCTCCTCAATTCAAGAGCGATGTTGAGGTGCTGGAAGGTGTCCAGAGAAGGGCAACAAGGCTGGTGAGGGGCCTGGAACACAAACCCTATGAGGAGAGGCTGAGGGAGCTGGGGGTGTTGAGCCNTATTCTATTCTATTCTATTCTTTTAATTTGGACTGGTCTTTTTTATGCAGTATTACTCACTTATGTTGCAATCCACAACCCATGACTTAGGCTCTAGAAAATCAGGGAATTCACTTACATGTATTATACATGATCTTTGAATACTAAATATGGGATGTTCTCTTAAAGTGCTTTCAGAGTCTCTCTGGGTCATATTTCAAAATTTTATCAGTGAGTAGAAGTCTAAAATAATACTCTGTGTGAACCACTCTGCTCAGGACATTGAATCAAAATGTACCTTATTACAGGAAGACAGTCCACAAACAGTGCTATAAGATGAAATTTGGCTGTTAGCAAGAGCAGGGTGAAATGAAATTTGCTATCAGAGAGAAAACGGTGCTCAGTGATAAAATGTTAAATAGTGTATCAAAAAGAGAAAAAGAAAAAGAGAAATACATGACTAAAATGATATGAATAATTTTTAAGGCTTTCAAAATACCATAATGATCTGTTCTGTCTTACAGGAACTCGATTAGCTCCAAAAGAAAAACTGGACATCCCGGTGTTATACATGCCAGATACAATGAAAATATGTGAGGCTGTGGTGGTAATTCATGTAATGAGGGAAAATGGTGAAAACTGGCCTTATGAGGATTCTGCAGAATTAAATAAAGACTTCAAGAGGTAATTTATTCCAACAGGAAAATAAAAAGTAGTTGAGGATACTTAATCCTATCATCATCATTTTCTCCTTTGGCTATTCATGTGAAGCTCCCAAGGGCAATCAAGTGTCTCATTTTCAGAGCAATATGTATCTGACATAAGCTTTTATTCTGCCCTGCAAAGTGTGCAAGTTTAGAGTAGGATATTTTTCTGTTTCAATACCTACCTTTTCTATATTTCAGTAGAGATAATGTACAGTACTAGCTGCCAGTGGAGTTATTGAGCAAGTGAAAGCTCTTAGATGCCTCTAATTTTTCAGTACATTTGAGCTAATAATAATTCTCCTCTGGATTCATTTATATAATGCATAAACTGCATAAGCTTTGCTTCAGTGTGGATATGGCATGAGAGAGGAGGTCAAGCCCAATTTTCTCATATCCTGAAAGAATATTAAAAAATAAAAAAGTTAAACTAAGTGGATGTAAATTTTTGCTGTTCTGATTGGGCTGGATTTGACTTAGTATTTTTCTTAGACATGGTAGCATTACGGCATACAATAAAATGAAGTCTCACCTCTCCAACTCTCAAGTCTAGATTAGTTTTCAAAAAGACTTCTCTGGAATCTATCACAATGATACTCTGCACTTATTTCCCCACCAGTGTTATTCTAGGAGAGAATGGTGGACTTCAGGAAATACTTTGGATCTATCCTGTTCGTGGAATACCTGAAGCAGTGCAGCAGAAATTAGTTCCAGGTAGGTAATGATTGAAAGACAAAAACCTCAGAGAGTGTGTCCAGTTCTGGGCTCCTCAATTCAAGAGAGATGTTGAGGTGCTGGAACGTGTCAAGAGAAGGGCAACAAAGCTGGTGAAGGGCCTGGAACACAAACCCTATGAGGAGAGGCTGAGGGAGCTGGGGNTTGGAGGTCTCTTCCAACCTGGGTGATTCTATGATTCTATGAAAGTTAAGTAGTCAGTCTGTTCTCACCTGCTTGATCACAAGAAGTTGCAGTAGTGTAGCAGGTGAGAACAAACTGACTACTTAACTTTCATAGAATCATAGAATCAACCAGGTTGGAAGAGACTTCCAAGATCATCCAGTCCAACCTAGCAAGTAGATGTATTATTTTATTCTCATTGTGGATAAAAGGAGCTGGGAGCAGTTGAAAATCTCAAGATTCATACCCTTCAGTGTCCCAGTTAATGATGAGATAGACAACTGAAGGTGAATCATCTGAAAGACAGATATCAGGGTAGATTTATTCTTGTCTACCCAGGACACCTTTCTGGAGAGTTTACAGGGTACAAAATATTGGAGAAGATGTCCACTGCTTTTCTCAGCCTTGAATTTCATTCCTTAATCAGAACCAGAATAGAGAGTAGTATAAATAGATGTAAGATTTCCCACTTGCTCCAGAGAAGTAAACCTCAATTCAAAGATTACTGACATTCATAAGGTTTTTATTGTGCTTATTTGAGGAACAGTAAATGTTTATAGGTTTGATGCAACTATTTTATAAGGGTGTGATGTAATCCCAGAAATTGTGAACAGCTTTTAAAATCTATATCCTCAGTGCAACTACAACTCAAGCTGTAGATGAAGGCCAATGCACCATCCTTTCATCATGTATTTTGATGAGTTAATATATTTTTCTATACTATAGCAGACTAAAGAACAGGAATAAGTTTTGGAGGACTGTAAAAATAGATATTTTTACTGTCATTAATTTAATTTTCTTAAGGATCCTTTACTTGCAGACAAATTGCAACGATGTGATATTAATTAGAGCTTTCATCTCATTAATTTCCACTTTAATACCTTCAGGAATGAAGCAAAATATTATCATGCAATCAACCGCTGCCAAAAATGATGACTTTAACAAGTCTCATTAGCATTTAAACTATGTATATTTATCTGAATGTTTGTTGTGTTATTTAAAGCTGTTATGTAATTCATTGGCAGACTTGGAGATAAATCTCCCTTTTATTGGACTGTTTTTGTTAGTTACAGAAGTTATGAATTAAAACTGCTAGCATTCATAAATCCCTTCAGTGACGTTCCTTTTGTGTGCAAGCAAAAACTGATCTCAAATCTTAGGACACTTTAAATTCCTAAATCCTTCAAAACAGGAAAACTAAACTTTAGAATCTCAGTTTTAGAATTATATATTTGATATTCATTCTTCTTTTTTCACATAAGGAGCTTTGCAGTCAGTCTCAGTACATATCCCTTTTTGGTGATCAACATGTTGTGTTGGGCTAATTGTTTTTTTTCCAAGTGATAGAGCTGTCATTGAAAAATGAATGACCTGGAAAACTAAAATATTTACTTCTAAGTGTATTTATGAAACAGATGCCATCCCTGCTTTGATTCAGAAAGCCTGTGGTCCAAATGGACATTTTAAAAATCCCTGTTGTAATACAGTGGTGGGCTAAAATTCACCAGACCAAAATCAGAAGGCTTGGAAGCAAATGAAGGTGTGCATTTACAGCAAGCTAAAACTTAACAGGCATATCATACAGTCCATAGGTACCAGAACACATTTATAAATATTTGAAGTTATCTATAAGGTAGGAACAACACAAGGAAGCCTCAAAGGGATCCCTCTGAATCCTCAACTCCCTTGCATGAACCCAGAAGGGTTTCCAGCAAGAGGATCCACTCCCTCCTCCCACTCCCTCCCTTCTCCTGCTACCTCCTAGACAGTTTGTACCAGTGATGATAGGACGGAGATAAGGGGAGCAGGCTGAGGCAGGGAGCTGCAAGGAGATGGAAACCAAAGACAAGAAAGGAGAAAGATTGTTTATGTACTGACTTTTTTATCCCAATTAGCAAACCAACAAATGGCATAGACTTTCCTCTATTTATTTACATTCTGTGCTGAGCTTTCAGGAAAGTCCCAATGTCTCCATTTGGAATTTTCCAATGAGTCTTAAACTACTACATACATGGATCCTAAGCAGGCAATTCACAATAAACCTGCTTTGTTTTTAAATCATTGTTTTCAATAATGATTGAGATAGCATTCTTTTAATGCAGACATTTGTTAAAGTTGCCTGGAGGCTACAAGCTGCTCTGTCAAAAACCAAAGCTGCTTTACTAGCACATTAGGCAGTTCATCTTTTGTGTCATTCTTATTTGCATCTTAATATACTTCTAGAAGTCACTTGGCTTCCTATCTCATGAGACCAATTTAAATGATCTGTTGTCATAACCCATGTAGTAGGTGTTAAGTAGATTACAACTTTGCTATCTTCTAGAAGTGATTACAAATGGAGAATCATCCAGAATGCTCAGTTAGTTCTTGTAGAGTCCAGGTAGCACACAATAATTTAGATTGGAAAGGGACCACTGGAAGTCAACTAATCCAACTCCTTGCTTACATCTATCACAGTATCACAGTATCACCAGGGGTGGAAGAGACCTCCTAGACCATCAAGTCCAACCCGTTACCACAGAGCTCAAGGCTAGACCATGGCACCAAGTGCCACGTCCAATCCTGCCTTGAACAGCTCCAGGGACGGCGACTCCACCACCTCCCTGGGCAGCCCATTCCAGTAGCCAATGACTCTCTCAGGGAAGAACTTTCTCCTCACCTCAAGCCTAAATTTCCCCTGGCACAGCTTGAGGCTGTGTCCTCTTGTTCTGGTGCTGGCTGCCTGAGAGAAGAGAGCAACCTCCTCCTGGCTACAACCACCCCTCAGGTAGTTGTAGACAGCAATAAGGTCTGCCCTGAGCCTCCTCTTCTCCAGGCTAAACAATCCCAGCTCCCTCAGCCTCTCCTCGTAGGGCTGTGCTCGAGGCCTCTCCCCAGCCTCGTTGCCCTTCTCTGGACACGTTCAAGCATCTCAATGTCCCTCTTAAACTGGGGGGCCCAGAACTGGACACAGTACTCAAGGTGTGGTCTAACCAGTGCAGAGTACAGGGGCAGAATGACCTCCCTGCTCCTGCTGGCCACACCATTCCTGATGCAGGTCAGGATGCCACTGGCTCTCTTGGCCACCTGGGCACACTGCTGGCTCAATCTAGAACAGATTGCTCAATGACTTGTTCAGTCCTTGGATAGGAACCACGGGGATATGATATTTATCCATAAATATAATATTAATTAACCATTTTAACAAAATAAAAAGGTAGAATGATTTCTGGTTACAACATGAGCTGTAGAATAGGAAATGGTGCAAGCATAACATATGCACCCAGTAAATACTTGGTAAGATGGTGCAATACAGATAATGTAATCTATTCTTAAATATGAGACCAGGAGGTCTTGAACTGAAGATTTTTTTCTTTTTGACTATTTCAGAAGCTCTCCTTTGTGGAAATATTTAGAAGAGAGCTATATAAATTACTTAAATCCTCTTAAACAGGAAGAAGACCAAGGAGGGGGAAAAAAACCCCACTTAATTTTCTTAGGGAAATTAAATTTCTTGAACTTAATGTACATTTATATATTGGAATGGGCTGCCCAGGGAGGTGGTAGAGTCACCATCCCTGGGGGTGTTCAGGAAAAGACTGGATGAGCCAGTTAGTGCCATGGTCTAGTTGACTGGATAGGGCTGGGTGCTAGGTTGGCCTGGCTGATCTTGAAGGTCTCTTCCAACCTGGTTGATTCTATTCTATTCTATTCTGAGGTGATGATAGTGCATCAAGCTCCAGAACTAAAAGCCGAAGCTAATTAAGCATAGTACAGAAATAAGGCTTACATTGCTCTTTAATAACTTTACATAATTGCTTACCAAGATAGGACTCTAAATTGTTTATCATTAAATCTGGATGTTAAATTCAGAGTTACTTTTTGAAGAATCATTCAGTATAATTCTGATTAAAATAATATTTAGACTTTGAGAAGTATGTAATCAACCCTGTGATTTCATGTTGATTTTTGTAACTATACAAAATGCTAAGTATTTTCTTTGGGAAAACATATTTTTCTTTCACTTCTTTCATCTGATTTTTTTTTCCTTTGCCAATAACTATTGAAAGAACCATATGCAATAACTGTTAAAGTAAGCTGTATAAAATCTAGTGTGTAAACTAAGCCCTAACAATTTGTAATGCAAAAAGACATATCTTCCAAAATAAAATTAAAAGGAAATAGTGTAATAAACTGGAAAAAAAATAGGTATGTTATGCATTAAAGAAAAACTCATGCAAAAATACTTTTGATTCTAGCATAGTTCCATAAAAGCTGAAGTTTGGAAGCCAGCATTTCTGTCTTAAGGAATCAGAATGGCTTAATATCCTTTCACTTTTAAATAGATTCATTTCTTTGCTTGCCTTTCAGTCTTCTTTTTCACTGGCATATGTCAAACTGTGCCATAATTTCTGTCTGCAAGTGAACTAAAATGGAGATAGTTTTCATGATTACCAAAAAAAGAGAGATGTTTTCAGATGCTGTTGTGAACTGACTGTAGCAACAGATTTTTGTTGGCTTAACAGTATTTTCTACTGCTTCACCTAAACAGAACTATAGAAACTATAGGTTGGGGGAAGGCTTTTTGTTGTCTTTGGTCCTTATTGGGTTTTTGTAGTTCTCTAAGCACATCTAACTTCTACATGTCATAGTTTTATTAAAATCAGGATGCTGACACTTTACAAAGTGGGCTGGGTGCTAGGTTGGACTGGATGATCTTGGAGGTCTCTTCCAACCTGGTTGATTCTATTCTATTCTATTCTATTCTATTCTATTCTATTCTATTCTATTCTATTCTACTCTACTCTACTCTACTCTATTCTATTCTATTCTATTCTGTTCTGTTCTGTTCTGTTCTGTTCTTTCTTGCTTTGCTGTAGCTGTGATACGCTGTCAAGCCAGGCAGAGAGTAGAAAGAAGAGTAGAAGTGCCACTGACAGGTGTAATTCCTGGTGCAACTTCTACACCTGCCAGAGGAAATTCTGCCAAGGTCAATGCAAGTAGTCCAGCCAACATCCAAGATAAAATCCAAGACACTGATGGTAAGAATAAATAGCTTGTATTTTGTGCTATTTTAGGGCATTCCAAATAAAGTGATTGCTTCACTGAATGTATCTCTGCCATGAAAACAGATGAGGTTTAAACAAATCCTCCTCTCAATTCCTCTTTCTACCCTGTTGCAAATATGGGATGTTCCTCTAACAATATGTGTGCAGTTATAGGGACCTTTGAACGTGAACACTGTTTTGGTATCTGTCTTGAATGTGAGGCTTGCACACATAGCCTATCTCCTTTAAAAAAGGATTCTTTCTGCAAAGACTAAAGCTAGCAACAATATGTCTGTGTAAGCATTGCAAGGAAATATTTAACTGCAGGTTGTCACCTATTTGTAAGATGCATTCCCACCAGCAGGTCAATATCTGCAGCAAAATGGATTGAAGAAGGAGGTCTAGTTCAAAAGAAGTAATAAAGCTTTGTAAAAAGAGAGGTTCCACTTACAGTTAATCAGCAGAAAACACACTGAGAATCAATTCCTTTGCAGATAAACCAGCTTTTCATACTAGATCTTTCTGAAAGAGAATGGTACAACATGTAAGTAGTAAGAAAAGAATGCTTGTTATTGCTGCATGCCCAATGTTTCTATTAATAGGGGTGTGTGTGTGTGTTTTAACGGTCATGCTACAACAAATTATGCATTGATGCATTTTATCTTCAATTATTGTACCTTTGAGATATAACCTACATTTCTTTTGGGGTTCAAAGTCATCCTACTTTTAAAGACAGATGTTATTGAAAAGCTACAACACATGAAGGGAGGCTGTAGCCAGATGGGGGTTGGTATCTTCTCTCAGGCAACCAGCAACAGAACAAGGGTCACAGTCTCAAGTTGTGCTGGTGGAGATACAGGCTGGATGTTAGGAGGAAGTTCTTGACAGAGAGAGTGATTGGCATTGGAATGGGCTGCCCAGGGAGGTGGTGGAGTCACCTTCCCTGGAGATGTTCAAGAAAAGCCTGGATGAGGCACTTAGTGCCATGGTCTAGTTGATGGGACAGGGCTGGGTGATAGACTGGACTGGATGATCTTGGAGATCTCTTCCAACCTGGTTGATTCTATGATTCTATAACTTAAGACATCCTAATGTGTGTTTAACATAGCTGCAAATGAGGGGAGGGGATATCACAGGTACTCCAAGAATGTAACACAGCTTATGATGGTAAAAGTTGAACCTACAGAAGTTGCTCTTCTTGCAATCTACTAGGTTTGAGAAGCAGGCAAACTTGACTTTTGCATCTCATTTGTGTCATTTAGAATATGGCCAAGTAGAGGCTATGTTTTGTATGTTTTGCAGAAGCTTTCGCTCCAAATAATTAAGGGGAAAATGAAAAAAAAAAAAAAGAAAGAAATAAAATAGAAGCTGTAAAATATAGATTAAAGTGAATTGCATCCTTCCTGTAAGAATGATTTTTGTCCAAATATCCCCTCACTTTGCAGGCTGACCAATGTGGTCCTATGTCAGCAATCACTGTCTAGACCTTTACAGGTTTTGGGTTTGGAATGTTTTTAAAACAGGAGAGGGCTCTGAAGTTGAGCTGCCCTCCAGGGCCTGCACAGCATGTACTTATTGTTTAGTTAATGCTTGGAATTACTGAGCTGAACTTGATGTTTGTTCATGTGGTGGTGTGAAAGCTGGCTTATTGTCTAGGCATATTGGTTTTTTATATTCCTGTATCACAAAGTGGTAGACATCAATATAGAGAAAGAAAAACATAAAGTTCTCAATACACATTCTTGCTTCTTTGGAGGACTGTAAATGTTATATAACTTTATTTATTCAGCCTTGTGAGAACTGCTGCATATCAACATACATGCTAACTTTTCATTTTCTGTGCAGTGTAGATATTTATTGACTTGTCAGCTATGGGCAAGCTACATTAAATATACCTGAGTTATTTCCCTCTAACACACTGGCATCTGAATTGACAAGAGTAACAGTCACTGAGCAAGTGGAGGCAGGGTTTAGAAAGACTTGCAGATTCATGATGTGAAGTGCTTGTTTTATTAATAGCAATAATATTTCATATTTATTAACACTGGCTTCCTTACATACTGATCTGGGACACTGCATCTTTTCAAGCAAGAAGTTTGGTAACAAAATGCTTTGCATACAGCATAGGTAGGAAAGTCATTTATAAGTCTGGTGTTTTCGTGGTTTCAAATGATACTATCCTGACATTATTGCTAGATCAATGTGAGGCCTGTTAGAAATCAAATTTCATAGTACTATCTCAGCTTTCTGCAGATTATAAGTAATAATCTAAATAAAAGTGTAAACCTCTATGGTAAAAGCCAGGCAAAGTGGTTTTCACCACTCTTTTTCAAGAGTGACTGTGTATGTGTAAGCATAAATGATAATAATTACTGGCAGATCGGTTTTAAATGACTACTACTCTGCTTCAGTATTTAAATTATTTGAACAAGTGCACATTCTTGGGAAGGGAAAAAATCTTCAAGCATTAAAAGAATTCAGTTTCATCCAATATGAAATATATAATTTGAAATAGAAAATTGTTATGGTTTCTTACAGAACACTGCAACAGGCTGCCTGGGGGGTTGTGGAGACTCCCTCTCTGGAGATAGTTGAAACCTACCTGGATGCATGCCTGTGTAATCTTGTGTAGGTGATCCTGCTCTGGCAGAAAGGTTAGACTGGATGATCTTTGAGATCCCTTCCAGCCTCTGACATTCTGTGATTCTCTGATTCTTAAGAAAGTGAGGATGATCAAGTACTTTCTAGCTAAAATGACATAGTTTGTTGTTCAGAAGTCAACAAAGTTGAATGTATGGACAGAATCATATAATAGAATCAACTAGGTTGGAAGAGACCTCCAAGATCATCCAGTCCAACCTAGCACCCAGCCCTGTCCAATCAACTACACCAAGGCACTAAATGCCTCATCCAGGCTTTTCTTGAACACCCCCAGAGACGGTGACTGCACCACCTCCCTGAGCAGCCCATTCCAATGGCAAATCACTCTCTCTGTGAAGAACTTCCTCCTAACATCCAGCCTATACTTCCCCCAGCACAACTTGAGACTGTGTCCCCTTCTTCTGTTGCTGGTTGCCTGGTAGAAGAGACCAACCCCCACCTGGCTACAGCCTCCTTTCAGGTAGTTGTAGACAGCAATGAGGTCTGCCCTGAGCCTCCTCTTCTCCAGGCTAAACACCCTCAGCTCCCACAGCCTCTCCTCACGGGGCTGTGTTCTAGGCCTCTTATCAGCTTCGTTGCCCTTCTCTGGACACATTCCAATATGGACAGTAGATGTAATGAAGAGTATAGAAAAATATGCAGAGCAGCAGATGCTAGATTCATCCTCTGTTCTTCATATCTGTGGATTCATGTGTTTTTTGTTTTTTTTTAAAGAAAGACATTCTAAAAAAACACCCAAACCACACATAAATAAAATACAACAAAAAAAACAAATCAAGAAATGGGAGATGGGATGAGATCAGCTGGTTGAGTGCTTTCTATTGCTTTCTTTACAGCTGGAATTTGTTTTAAAGAAGTGTTTTGAAAGAGGAAAAAAAAAAGGCAATCAGAAAAATAAAATGTAAAATAGTATTTAGAAAAGAAATGTTGGAGCTGGTTGCTAGGGAAATAGGCAGTATGTTACAAGGTATAAGAAGAGTGGTGTTTGGCAAAGCCTTGAAGATGTGGATGGAAATATTTAATTAGATATGGAAAGGAGTTTTCAGGGAAGAGACAAAAATGATGCATGCACTGAATTGCAGTGAGAGTTTCCTTAAATTGCACTGAGGCTTGATAAGTACAGTATCAATGCCAGGAGATCACTTGACTATCCATTTATTTTTTTTGCATTTAAGATAATTTGGTTTCTGCCATTTGATGAAGTATAGGATGTTACCTTTGCTGATATGTATATTGCCTTACACACAGCATTTTTGTACCTTTGTGAAGAAACTAATGAAAGGCATATTGATCTACAGCTAGGTCTTTTCCTGTTCTTGTGCAGTTCCTTTGTTCTACTGCTATTTTCACAGTATCACAGTCTCACAGTATCACCAAGGTTGGAAGAGACCTCATAGATCATCAAGTCCAACCTGTTACCACAGAGCTCAAGGCTAGACCATGGCACCAAGTGCCATGTCCAATCCTGCCTTGAACAGCTCCAGGGACGGCGACTCCACCACCTCCCTGGGCAGCCCATTCCAGTAGCCAATGACTCTCTCAGTGAAGAACTTTCTTCTCACCTCAAGCCTAAATTTCCCCTGGTGTAGCTTGAGGCTGTGTCCTCTTGTTCTGGTACTGGCTGCCTGAGAGAAGAGAGCAACCTCCTCCTGGCTACAACCACCCTTCAGGTAGTTGTAGACAGCAATAAGGTCTCCCCTGAGCCTCCTCTTCTCCAGGCTAAACAATCCCAGCTCCCTCAGCCTCTCCTTTCCTGGAGTTACAACGTTTTACAGGGAGAAATAGATATTTACTTCTCAGATGACATTAATTTCTTACTGCCCAGGTGATGCAGTGTACTTAAACATTGGGATGTTCTTGGCCACCAGGTTTCCTTTTACATTTTTCCTTTATTACTCTTATAACTCACGTTTGCTACTCACTTGAATATTTACTTGAAAACTGCATTAAACCAGTGTAAGGTAATGTACAGTAATGTATTCTGTCTACTGCTGCTGCTGCTGCTTCTGCTGGCAAGGCATCACTGCATACTTAATGTTCATTCCCTACTGCCTACTGAGTTCTAGCAGTTTATGTTAGGACTCTTGGAAGATGGTGGAGTAGCAGGAAAAGGACAAGTGTCAGATGAGAGCTAACTGGAAGTTATGAAGAAAGATATTTCACAAGGTTTGGAAGGTCAGCGTTAGATGTCTGGTAGAAGTGAGTAGGTGAGCCCCTGTAGTTTCTGTTTCACCAGATTGGGGAAGAAATCTTTTTTAGGTGTCAGGACCACAATGGATACCTGGCCTTGCAAAATTAGGAAAAGAAAAAAAAAAGGGAAAAAAATTGTTGAGAGGGTCAATATGTTTACATTCAGCACAAATAAAATCATTTATCTAGCTTCTGGAAAATATGAAGCTTCAAGTTTATGAATTGCTGGGCTTTCATTCCGTGTTTGTGTTCTGTGATTGTGCTGTTCTCCTTTATTAAATTACTGTAAGAAAGATTACAGCCTGGTGAATGAGAGGTGAGGAAGGCCAATTGAGTGAATTCACTTGCATCTCTCTTCTATTGCATCCATCAAAGGAAGGGCCTCTGTAATAAGGACAAACATTTTTGTGATCTGAATCTCTTTCCATCACAGTTTTAATTTCCTCCTGTCTCACTGGAAATGAGAGACGGTGTAAAAGTAAGGAGGGTTCCTCAGAAAGTTCTTCTCTCTTGCCAGTTTCATGTCAACAAGCCTGTTACAGGCTAAGCATTATTTTCAGAGAGCTCAGGTAGCTAGATATCCTTTGGGTGCTCACAGGAGAGTAGCCTCACACACCAGTGGCCATTAGATTTTGGCCATTAGAAAACTCACATTCTGTAGTGAGCTGGACTTCAGTGAGGTCAAGTACTTCATGGTGTTTCAAAAATGTGAAAGAGGTACAAAAAGCTTCTCTAATCACAATGTGAAACTCTACTCCAGGTCAGATATATCCAGCAGACCTTTCACAGTATGTTCTGTACATATGTGCTAGTTTGAAGCTAGCTAGAATGTTTTGGTGAGAAGGAGTAGATCACAGGCTGTGAAAGAGAAACAATGGTGATGTCTGTTTCACTCATAGGCTTGCTGAGAGGTATAAGAACAAGAATCCAAACACAGATAAGGGAGTTTGAGCACAGCCTGACCTCTGAGCTGCATTTCTCTCTAACTTCACCCTCTGTCTCTCTGCTTAATCCACCTGCTTCCTAACTCCCCTGGCCAACCCTCCGTTCTTCCTTGGAGCACAAGGCAATGTCTGGGGTAAGGTTGAGGGGTGGGATAAGGTGAAAGGGTGGTTGGGAGCCCCTCCTGCACAAAAACTCTTATCACCAGTTGTGCTAGTTTGAAGCTAGCTAGAATGTTTTGGTGAGAAGAATTAGATTACAGGCTGTGAAAAGGAAACGGTGGTGATGTCTATTTCATTCATAGGCTTGCTGAGATGGATAAGAACAAGAACAAAAACATAGATAAGGCAGTCGCTGTCTGGGCTTTGAGGCTGCACTTCTCTCTCTAACCTAACCTGCCCTCTGTGTGACTAAATCCATCTGCTTCCTAACCCCCCTGGCATACACAAACGTTACTGAAAGCTTACTACTGCCTTTTGGGAGTTTTTATACACACCAAAGAAAACAAAGACTGAGATTAATTGCCTTTCAAAACAGCACAAGTTCATGCTTTAAATAATTTGCCTTGGAATAATTACCTCAAAAATATATTCTTACTCCTTTTCTCACTTAATGTATAACACTCTTCAGGAAATCTGAGGGAGTAATATTTATGATAATTGGAATTTCTATTCTCTGCACGTAACAGGTTGTATATAAACACCATGCTTATCTTCCCAGTGTTTGGATTGGTAAATATCTCTATGTTGAGTCAGGCATGGTTAAAACTCTTACTTCTGCTTTCTATTTGCAGAGCAGCAGTGGCTTAAACTGGGTATACTTTATATCTGCATGTGTATCTTGATTTGCGTTAGATAAAATAAGGATTTTTACCTATACTGAAATGGTGATTGAAAGAAAAAAATAGCAAATCACGGAATCATAGGAAACATCCAGTTGGAAGAGACCTCAAAGATCATCCCGTGCAACTGTTGACCCAGCACTGAAGGGTCATAGAATCATAGGATCATAGAATCATAGAATCAATCAGGTTGGAAGAGACCTCCAAGATCATCCAGTCCAACCTATCACCCAGCCCTACCCAATCAACTAGACCATGGCCCTAAGTGCCTCATCCAGTCTTTTCTTGAACACCTCCAGGGACGGTGACTCCACCACCTCTCTGGGCAGCCCATTCCAATGCCAATCACTCTCTCTGGGAAGAGCTTCCTCCTAACATCCAGCCTAGACCTCCCCTGGCACGACTTGAGACTGTGTCCTCTCATTTGGTTGCTGCTTGCCTGGCAGAAGGGACAGACCCTCGCCTGGCTACAGCCTCCCTTCAGGTAGTTAATAACCCTCTCTGTGAAGACATATTTGCTAATATCCAGCCTAAATGTCCTCTGGTACAGCTTGTAACCATTTCCTCTAGTCCTATTGCCTTCCACCAAGGAGAAGAGCCTGCCCCCCTTCTCACTCCAACTTCCCTTCAGGTAATTTTAGAGAGCAATGAAAGCAGATAGCAGAACAGGCTAATGGGTCAAGGCATATTTGCATAGTGTGTGATATTGTATTTGTCACTACTTTAAAGAAAATGCTAATTTTATCTCCAATGTTTTATTTATTCACCATTTTAATTGAAAGTGGAAAATCTAAGAGTCAAGAGAACTCAGAACTTTTAATAGCTTGGACAAATTTCTAGTGATGTTTCAAAACAGCCTCCAGCTGCTGCCAGTTTGTTTAGGCAGCATATGTATTATGGAAATGTCTAGAGCCATACATTAACATATTCACAGAGCCCTCCCATAGTATGATAATGTAGTTGTCATCAGGACAACTGTGATGAAAATCTAATTGCAATCTGATTACATTTTTCTTTTATTGAGCAGTCCTAAACTTGATCATCAGTGTAGATCAAAATCAGCTAAGGAACCAAAGTAACAAAGCTTTCAAATATTGGCATTTACAAATGCATTGTTTTTCCTTAGGCATTGTAAATATTGAAACTAAATCTAAGCATAGGCATGTTACAAAGCAACCTAGAGCAGAACAAATATAAATATTTAATTGCTTCTGGTGAAAAGATACTCTATGCAAATGTCAAACCAAATCCAACTGTCTTTGGCTACATCACGCAACTGACAACATTTTCTTCCCAGCATCTGAACCATAAAATAAGCTTTTCCTGAGCAGCAATGTGTAATACAACTACTGAAAGAAACATCTGCTCAACAGTTGCAGTTGTCTCACTGTGGAATGGTCCAAATCATGTCATCTTTTCTCCCCCACAACAGTTTTAATAATGATTAAGTAATTAATTTTTATGTCTGAATCTTCATGGTTTGGCATTTGTCTTAGAGTGACTACTACAAGCCTTGGGTTGTGTTGGAACCTGAGTGCACGGCATAAACACATTTTTCAGGGACACAACAAAGTGTGAATCAGTGTAAGATGATCCTATAACTGTAGGGGAAAAAATGTTCCTATTTAATTAAAACAAAGAACATTTGTTGCAATAAAGTACATTTTTAATAGATGAATGAACATCTGGAAATCCTGAATACTCAATACTGAGTGGTACTGTGACTGATAATCCCATGGTAATAATATTTTGCTTACATCTGTAGTTCTTTAATCTGATATTCATTGTGCAGAACTTTCTGTGAAGGATCCGCTTTAAAGAGTCAGAAATATTTGAATGCAAGCTGCTACATTTCCCAGGGTTAATCCATATGTTACAAAAATAGTGGCACTGAAAGTTCCAACTTCTTGTTTGCTACTGAAGTAGGAAGAAGGAATTGGTATATTTCAGGAAGGGAGAAAGGACTACAAACATAGGAAGGCATCTCCATATTCACTTACATTTGGGTAGCATCACAGATAGGCAAAAACAAAGCAAACTTTGGTTTGTCTTTTCTGCCAGGCAACCAGCAACAGAAGAAGAGGACACAGTCTCAAGTTGTACCGGGGGAGGTCTAGGCTGGATGTCACAGAAGGAGATTTGCTGTTGAAATGGGCTGCCCAGGGAGGTGGTGGAGTCACCATCCCTGGAGGTGTTCGAGAAAAGCCTGGATGAGGCACTTAGTGCCATGGTCTAGTTGATTGGACAGGGCTGGGTGCTAGGTTGGACTGGGTGATCTTGGAGGTCTCTTCCAACCTGGTTGATTCTATGATAAACTTTTGTTGAAGTATCTCACATTGTATTGTCACTTGGACTTTCATGTAAAGAAATATGTAGTGTCTGTTTTAGAATTCCATGTTCAAAGGCTTTGGGAATTAACTCTGCAGCTGACTGGCTGTCTGTAGCCAGTATATATACACAGGGATTCACACACACAAGAGTTCTGCACATGTTGTATTAAGCTGTGCAAGTCCAACATTTACCCTGAGATGTATAGAGTGAAATGCCCTGTAGGATTTAGTGATTGTGTTAAAAGACTGTTCACCAAGAAAATGTGTACAACTCTGAAATAATTACAAACTTGAGATTCTTTCCTTCATAGAAACATTCCCTTCTGTATACAAATTGCTGCTGCATACTGAGTGTCACAGTCTTTACATTTTTCCAGCAGGAGTAGACATTTGATAAGAGATGCTCAGCAGTTGTTTTTATGACTTTGCAACTTGGCCTTGTCTTAGCTGCTACAGGGAATAAGAAAGGAGGCTGCTAATGACATCTTTGCTATTTTTCTGTATTCTGTTTCTCAGTCTTGCAGCCATCAGTGACACTGATGTGCTTAATGAGTTGTGGGGCTTTTTGAGATCATCCTAAGCATTCTTGCAATTTTAATGTCTGGTAAAGTAGAAATATCTCAGCATGCAGAAGTTGTAAGCAGAACACTATTGCTATTACCATTTGTATCTCTTAAGTAAGTTCCCCAGCTTCCATTTTGCCAGAAACTACATATTTTGTCATGAGAAACTGGAACATTTTGCTATGCAGTCAGAAGCAAATCACTCAAGTGTTTGGATAATTACAAGTTGTATCTATTTGTCATTTTTAATAACAAATGAAAGAATTGTTTCTTCTAGCCAGCCAGTTGTGTGACATTACAATACACACAGACTGACCTTTTTCTCTCATATCATTTAGGTCTCTCTACAGCAGTGGAATTTATGTATGAATTGCAATATCAATCAAATGAAATTAAGTCTCAGCTTGAGTCTTTGGTTGATATGCATCTGGTTGAAAGAAAACATGATACAGAATCTGGAATCGTGACACTGATCTTTAATACTGTGTTTGCTCCTAACAAGCCAATGAGGTAAGCTCCTGTTTCTTATTACCGTCAGAACACACAATAGAATCCTGTCTGGTCACTCTTAGCTATGCAAAACCCACATTGTTTGCTTCATTTCATTTTCTCCTCTGAGATCTATTATTTTAGGTTTTCTCACTTGCTGCTTTCAGTAAGAAGTTTTTTAAGTTAACAGTGACAGTGTTCTCTTTTAATGCCTGTCAGATGATTCTGTTGAGTTACTACCTTACTCCACGTGTCCATCATAGAATCATAGAATGGTTTAGGTTGGAAAGGACCTCAAGGATCATCCAGCTCCAACCCCCTGCCATAGGCAGGGACACCTCCCACTAGAGCAGGTTGCTCAAGGCCTCATCCAGCCTGGCTTTAAACGCCTCCAGGGAGGAAGCATCCACAACCTCCCTGGGCAACCTGTTCCAGTGTCTCACCACCCTCACTGTAAAGAACTTCCTCCTAATATCCCGTCGGAATCTCCCCTCTTCCAGCTTAAACCCATTCCCCCTCGTCCTAACATTACTAGACTGTGTAAATAGTCCCTCCCCAGCCTTCCTGTAGGCTCCCCTCAGATACTGGAAAGCCAATTTACTTCTAAACAGCAAAGTACTGAAAGAGTTATTTCTTTCATTTGTGGAAATGACACAGACAAAATGGTCTATCAGTCTTAAAAACCCTTTCCTAGATGAACTGGTGTGCATATTATATTTTTTGGCTGGATGGGATGACTGAAGTAGAAATTAGTATCTAGTGGCCAGGTAACAACAGTCCACAGGAAGTCATCCTCTTTTATAGCTATGGTGTGAAAAATGATTGCTTTGACATACATTGATACATCCCACATCTTTATAAAGAAACTGCGAGGGGGAGATGCTTTCTGAGAGAGGAAGGGAGTGCCTTGCCTTTTTGAAGCAGTCAGATGTGTGTAAAAAGAAGTTTGGTAAGAAGCTTCAGTAACATACAGGTAACATAGCAAATTCCAAGGCTCAACGTTACCAGGAAGATTAGGGAGCAGTCACAACTGAATATCATGGATTGCATGCAAAGGAGGTATTCTTAGGATGCAGGAGGGAGCTCTTACTTGCAGTAGGCCAGAAGGTTAGTGAAACAGAGAGCAAAGACAATGCACTCACCCCACGCCATGTTGCTGCATCAGAGGAGAAGTTAATTTGAAATGCTTTTTATTTCTACTCTGGCTTCTGGGGTCTTCTTTTTTTTTTCTCCCCATTTGTTTGTTTTTTTATCCTTGTGTGCTTGAGACTTCATATAGAGGACTCACTGAATGCAGCAAATTAGTCTTTATCTTAATCTACAGCACAAACTCTCCTGTTAGACAGTCTGAAGACATCAGAGCCTGGAATTTTTCTAAAGTACATAGACCTTCACTAGATCTATTTTTTTATTCTAATGTGTACTGTTAACATGTTCTGAACAAAATTCTCCTTTAACACCACAGACAATAAAGAATACTAACTAAAATAAATAGACTTACATTTGTTTAACTCCACAGAGAGTAAGCAGCAGAAAAAAAATAAATCTCATGGCTGTGCCAATAATTCTCTTTCATATTATGTCTTTTCTTGTACGTTGCTGTAAATATCAAGTGCTATTTAGTCTGCATTCTGGTCTAAATGCAACTGAGACATACTGTGGCACACAAAATTAAGGATCTATTCCAATGTAAAGCCATCTGTATTTTCATTTTGTTAGTATAATTCTCCATATTCCAGGCTTAATTTGGGATTTAATTTACTCAGTTTGTGTTTTATAACATTCTATGCATTAAATGCTTCTATCTGAAATTTTAAGGAATGAAGCAACTCTGGTAGTACAGTGCACCACAGGAGGTGTTTGGAAGTTTCCAGTTCTGTTCATTGCTATGGAGCCAGAATTGGATGATGTCATCAACATTGAAGCAGTTGGCCTGAATAAGGAATCTCTAGTTGACTTCAAGCTTACAAGCCAAACAAGGTAAAATTTCTTATAATCAAATATTTATGCAGGTTTCTGAAGCTAGAACTCAGACTTAAACTCACCACCCTTCTCTGGACACGTTCCAGCACCTCAACATCTCTCTTGAGTTGAGGAGCCCAGAACTGGACACAGTACTCAAGGTGTGGCCTGAGCAGTGTTGAGTACAGGGGAAGAATAACCTCCCTCCTCCTACTGGCCACACTGTTCCTGATACAGGCCAGGATGCCATTGGCCCTCTTGGCCACCTGTGCACACTGCTGGCTCATCTTCAGCCTACTATCCACCAGTACCCCCAGGTCCCTTTCCTCCTGGCTGCTCTCCAGCCGCTCTGTCCCCAGCCTGTAGCATTGCTTGGAGTTGTTGTGGCCAAAGTGCAGAACCCTGCACTTGGCTTTGTTAAATTTCATCCCATTGGCCTCTGCCCACCCATCCAGCCTGTCCAGATCCCTCTGCAGGGCTCTCCTACCCTCCAACAGATCCACACCTGCTCCTAGCTTGGTGTCATCCGCAAAGTTAATGATGCTGGACTCAATGCCCTCATCCAGATCATCAATAAAAATATTGAACAGGACTGGGCCCAGCACAGATCCCTGGAGAACACCACTAGTGACAGCTGCCAACTGGATGTGGCAACATTCACCACAACTCTCTGGGCTCAGACTTCCAGACGGTTCCTGACCCAGCAGAGAGTGAATTTGTCCAAGCCATGGGCTGCCAGCTTAGCCAGGAGCTTGTTGTGGCAGACAGTGTCAAAGGCTTTTGGTTGTAGCTTTGTGGCATCCCCAGCAGGGAGTGTTGCTGGTTCCAAACTGTTGTTGTTTTTAATTTTGAATTTTCGTGTGTAAAACATTTTGTTTCCAAAAGCCATGCCTCTCAGATAGTTGTTCCAGCTTTTAGATGGCTGTCAGTGATAATAATTACTGAGGACTTTGGAAAATTCTCCTATCACAGTGTTCAAGTTAACAGCTCCAATAGAATGGGCTGTTTCAGGAACAAAAGTGAAGCAATTGCTCTGGCAATACTGTAATCTCCTGGTAGGTGTTTGATAGCAGTGAAGAGACCTAATGTTCTCTAGAAAGGTATTATAAAACCTGAATCACTGTAGTTATATAAAGAAGGAGCCATGATGAAAGACAGGTTCTCTTTTTCCCTCTAACAAATTCCAACATAACAAGGACCTCACCACATATTTAAAATACAAAATCTAATACTTACACATCCTGACTTAACTCCATGGTGTAATTGCTGCCAACATCTGTTCTGTAAGTTCTGCATTGCTTTATCTCATCTTTGATTTGCTCAGGAGATCATGGTGGTGGAGGTTTTGTTATAGAACAGTCAGCCAACCAGCATTTCACATACCATATCTAGAGTTTAAAAGCAATTACACAAGAAACTTGTATATTACAGATGTAATTTAATGCTTGAATAGCTCAAATGGCTTAGATGAAAAACAGAACTATGAAATACTTTAATATAGCTTATAGTTTCAGTTGGGATACAGAGCATCATCTGAGAAACATTCCCTGAAATAATGATGATCACCCCTTTGGAGTTGTTGGTTGTTTTAAGTAAACAATTAGTAGCACAATCCCATAAAGAATCAGTTCTGGTATTAAGGAGAGGTGGAGTTTTTTCCACTCTTCATACAGATACTTTCTGTCTTCCTTTCTTATGCTGAATAGCAGCTTGTGGTACTGCTGCTTTGAGAGTGACTGGCAGGGGAAACGTATTTCTGAGTAAGTTGCTGTAAAGAGACTCTGCAGCTGTTTTTTTTTCCCTCCTTCTGTTACTTACAGGACAGAGTGGCTTTACAGCATCTTTTAAGACCTGTACAACTTGGATGTCCCTGCTTACTGCAGTGAGAGGTTGGCCTAGATGACCTTTAGAGGTCCCTTCCAGCCCGAACCATTCTATGATTCTATGATCTTTTGGGGCTAGCAGGACACACAGTGATGAAACAAAAAGTTTGGATTTCAGGCCCCCCTCAGAAGAAGGCTTATTATCTTATTGAAGATACTTCTATTTATATACCAAATTGAATGAGGATCTTCAGTGATCCATAGGACACCTTTGGTAATCACTACAAAACCACGAGGTCAGTGGTTTTAACTTTCTTTTAGTTCACACCTACTGCAGCTCAAGTGTGGGCTTCTCCCATTAGTCTCACCCCTTCCCCAAAAAAATCCTCAAATCAGCATTAAATATTTCAGAGTGAATTAATGGTTTTATGATTTACCCATAACGACATTTGATGTAATTGCCTCAGGAATGATTATGAGTTACAAACGGGACGTAAGTTGCTCAGGGGGATCTCAGTGCTGTCTACAACAACCTGAAGGGAGGCTGTAGCCAGGTGGGTGTCAGTCTCTTCTCCCAGGCAACCAGCAACAGAACAAGGGAACACAGTCTCAAGTTGTGCCAGGGGATGTATAGGCTGGATGTTAGGAGGAGGTTCTTGCCAGAGAGAGTGATTGGCATTGGAATGGGCTGCCCAGGGAGGTGGTGGAGTCACCGTCCCTGGGGGTGTTCGAGAAAAGATTGGATAAGACATTTAGTGCCATGGTCTAGATGACTGGACAGGGCTGGATGCTAGGTTGGACTGGATGATCTTGGAGGTCTCTTCCAACCTGGTGGCCCAAACCATCACAATCTACAATTCTGTGAAATTATGAAAGTGATGCTTCCTATATTTGTTTTACTGAATACATCTTCTTAAGGTATTTTAAATCAATTATATTTTGGGATAGAACACTTGTATTAAAACAGACTGGGGTTTTTGGAGACTATTTTCTGCTCTGTATTGCAGTACAGAAGTTTTTTGGATGAGTTGATGTATTTATTCACACTAAAATACTGATATCTAGCTACAGTAGAATAGTTCTCTATTTGCTTTCAAGTGAAAATACCTCAGTAGCCAACATGAAATGTGGATAGATACTTAAGAACACTTTGTTCCCTTGGAAATGTTTGGTAAATTACATTACTTTGAATGCTTAGTCAAGATTTTGTTCATTCTCTCTGCTTATTTCTCAAACACAAAACCTCCTTTCAGTAGCATAGTTCATATGCCTGTCAGTGATTATTTTAATCATGTATAGTATCCAATATGCAGTAGAGTTTTATCCACCTTTCTGCCCCAACCTCTCCTTCTTGTCCTGTGTTTATCACAAATGGGAGCTGCTATCACAAAAGCAAACAGCATACTATCAGTACAGTTTCAATGGAGTGGTATCTGCAAAATCCAAGGCTCCCCAGACTGTGAAAACAAAGCTGGTATAATGAGGAAAAATTGGTAGACTGAAGAGATGAGAAGAAAGGTGAAGTTCAAGTCATAGAATCATAGAATTGTCAGGGTTGGAAGGGACACCAAGGATCATCTAGTTCCAGCTCCTCTGCCATGGGCAGGGACACCTCACGCTAGATCAGGTTGCTCAGAGCCACATCCAGACTGGCCTTAAAAACTTCCAGAGGTGGGACTTCCACCACTTCTCTGGGCAATCTGTTCCAGTTTCTCACCACCCTTATGGTGAAGAACTTCCTAACATCCAATCTGAATCTACTCACTTCTAATTTTGCTCCAGTCCTGTCACTACCTGATATCCTAAAAAGTCCCTCACCAGCCTTCATGTAGGTCTCCTTCAGATATTGGAAGGCCAGAACAGGGTTTCCTTGGGGCCTTCTCTCCCCTGGACTATCAGCCCCAATTCTCTCAGACTTTTCTTATAGGAGAGGAGCTCAATCGCTCTGATTGTCCTTGTAGCACTTCTCTAGACACGCTCCAGCATGTCCACATCCCTGCTGCATCACCTCTGCTCTGAGCACAGACTGAAAGAGTTGGGGCTGTTCAGTCTGGAGAAGAGAGGCTCCAAGGTGACCTTATTGTGGCCTTGCAGTATCTGAAGGGGGCCTACAAAAAAGCTGGGGAGGGATTTTTTTAGGCTATCAGGTAGTGACAGCACTAGAGGGAATGGAGCAAAGCTGGAGGTGAGGAGATTCAGACTGGACATGAGGAGGAAGTTGTTCAGCCTGGAACGGGTTGCCCAGGGAGGTGATTGGGGCTGCATCCCTAGAGGTGTTTAAGGACAGGCTGGATGAGCTTGATGTAGGGTAGAGTGTCCCTGCCTATGGCAAGGGGCTTGGAACTAGATGATACTTGTGGTCCCTTCTGACCCTAACTGATTCTGTGATTCTGTGAAAAAAATGTTAATGATTTCCACTAGGAGAAGTATTTCTGCTTTACTGTCACGACTGGTGCGTTTCATTAGAATTAGCAGGAGGCAGAATTAGGTATGCTGCAATGAAATGCTTTCATTAAGTTCTTGGCACACACCCCCTCTCTTTCACCCTCTCTCACACATTGCTGTGCATGTTACAGGCCTGGATTCCTACACCAATCCCTTTGTTACTACTTCCACAAAATTCTGCTGTTACTCTAAAGATGTAGTAAGAATACTTTAGTTTAGCATCTCCCACACGCTAGCAGCTGCGAAGAACAAATGTTAACCAAGATCTGTTTTTTAGAGTCTGAAAGGAAAAATGTCTGTAACGATACACATGAGGCAGAGCTTCCAAAAAGTTATGGTCATCCTTCCTAATACAACACCTGACATGTCACACATTTAGCCAGAGGCTGCATCTAACCCTGTCACCTGGAGTGCTTTTCACAGGAAGAGTCAGCTTACCAGTTTAGAATTATAGTACCCCTGGGCAGAACAGGAACAAGACAGAAATGTTCACGTTTCGTGATGTTAAAGCCTCTAGCTCCTGCTTTGGTTTTGCAACAGGCGCACAGCAGAAGTGATGGTATAGTTAGTAAAGCTTTCCCTGGAAGTCATTTGTCATGCAGAGATTGTTCATAGGTTTTGAAAGTCCTTTAATGCTGAAGCAGTCTTCCCAATAGAGTGATATAGCTGGAAGAGGGGAGATTCAGACTGGATGTTAGGAGGAAGTTCTTTACAGTGAGGGTGGTGAGACACTGGAACAGGTTGCCCAGGGAGGTTGTGGATGCTTCTTCCCTGGAGGTGTTTAAAGCCAGGCTGGATGAGGCCTTGAGCAGCCTGCTCTAGTGGGAGGTGTCCCTGCCTATGGCAGGGGGTTGGAGCTGGATGAACCTTGAGGTCCCTTCCAACCTAAACCATTCTATGATTCTATGATTCTATGATAGCTATAGAGTGATAACTGGACTTAAGCCTTTTCTGCTGCCCAGAGCTGAGCATTCAGAGTGATAATTAAGCTAGAGTTGAGTTTCGGTATGAAACGTAACCAATTTCGACTAAGAGAGGAGGATTTTCCTATTTTTTTTTCCCCTGTTGTCATTTTTTTTTGGTGAAAACGATCCAGACCATACCAACTACCACTAATAACTTTACAGAATTTGACAGCTGCTTAGCATTAATAAGTTTAAAGATCTTCATTACCAGTAACTGAAACTTCGTGTGTTAGCCAACAGATGTTAACTACAAATGACACGAAGCAATTAGGTTATGGTTAACTATTTTTGAAAGCACGTTGCAACATTTTCAGCTCATATCCCTTGTTTGCTCAATTACATGCTTTACAGATGAAGACATTTTGTTGTTCTTTTTATTTAATTATTTATTAGATTTTTATTTCATGTGTAGTATCTGTTCTTACCAGTTTAATGTCTCAGACGTCCTCGATGAGAGGACTTTTTATTAAATGGATTTTTGAGCGTGGGAGTTGGATCCAGAGCTTGCTCCCTCCGCTCCACGCATCGTCTTGGTATTGCAGTGCCTCCAGGAACGGTGCAACAGGAACAGTGTGGCCAGGAGAACAAGGGAGGTTATTCTTCCCCTGTACTCAACACTGGTCAGGACACATCTTGAGTACTGTGTCCAGTTCTGGGCCCTTCAATTCAAGAGATGTTGAGGTGCTGGAACGTGTCCAGAGAAGGGCGATGAAGCTGGTGAAAGGCCTGGAACACAAACCCTATGTGGAGAGGCTGAGGGAGCTGGGGGTGTGCAGCCTGGAGAAGAGGAGGCTCAGGGGTGACCTCATTGCTGTCTACAACTACCTGAAGGGAGGTTGTATCCAGGTGGGGGTTGGTCTCTTCTCCCAGGCAACCAGCACCAGAACAAGAGGACACAGTCTCAAGTTGTGACAAGGGAAATATAGGCTGGATGTTAGGAGGAAGTTCTTCCCCGAGAGAGTGATTGGCATTGGAATGGGCTGCCCAGGGAGGTGGTGGAGTCATTGTCCCTGGAGGTGTTCAAGAAAAGCCAGGATGAGGCACTTAGTGCCATGGTCTAGTTGACTGGATAGGGCTGGGTGCTAGGTTGGCCTGGCTGATCTTGCAGGTCTCTTCCAACCTGGTTGATTCTACAATTCTATGATTCTTTAATTGTAAAGAACCCCCCACCCCCACTAGATCAAAAGTGCTGTGCGTTCTTTTTTATGTGTGGTTTGCAAAGTACTGAATTTTGTAAAGAAATAAATTTCTCCAGTATAATTTACCACTGCACTGGTTTGAGGAAGAGAGGAGTAAACCTTTCAGCTATTTTGAGCCTTAATTTAATACAGGATTATATTTTTGGGTTTGCTGGGTATTTTATGACTTCTGCAGCGAGAACTTAATGGGAATATAAATGCTAAGGTTTTCTTTAATGGAAGGCATAAAGTGCAATTCTTTTTTAGTTTACTAACTTCAAAATTATCTAACAAGAACACTGCTGAGCATAGACTGCTATTATTTTAGAATGGAGTAATTATAACTACATCTATTAAATACTGTCTGAATTTCCACTCTCCCTAATTGTCATGATTTCATAGTGCAACTAATATTTCAATTCAAATGAATATTTACTCTCGGTTGGTCAGGCCACACCTTGAGCATTGTGTCCAGTTCTGGGCTCCTCAACTCAAGAAAGATGTTGAGGTGCTGGAACACAAACCCTATGAGGAGAGGCTGAGGGAGCTGGGGTTGTTTAGCCTGGAGAAGAGGAGGCTCAGGGCAGACCTCATTGCTGTCTACAACTACCNCTATTCTATTCTATTCATTAGTTGAGTAAGGACAGGGTTCATATTGTCTGGTGGTGATGTCAGACCATGATGACAAGAGTTAGTGGATATGAAGGTGGGAAGACAGATTCATTTTCTCTGTTTCAAGTGGCCTCTGCCCTTGTGTTTACTAATCAATTTGTGTTTGATTCATATGTGTTTTCAGAGCTTTACATATCATTATACTCTATCAAGTATGTTAGTATCTGCTACCCCTGTGTTAAACAAAAGCCCTTGTGAAAGCATTTAGATTGTCTTAGCCCTGTCCTTCATGGCTTAGAATTGACAAGGTAAGCACTGACTCCACAGATTTACCTAAAGCATTAATCAAAAGGGACGAATTGGAGGAATTAATCTTTAATTGTTTCAAACCACGATTGTTGATTTTTAATTAGACAATAAATATACAGACACTGAAAACAGTAATGTCTGAAATTCAGGTGCTATTCTGGTAATCTCATCTCCAGCTTTCTCTCTACTGTAGAAGATGAGAATGAGAACTATTTATTTATGTTCATGTGGCTGTTCAAGCTAGATTTCTAGCTCAGACATAAAAAAATCAGGGACAGAGAAACTTAGACACTGATTGTGAATTGGAAAAGTACTGGAGTCTCTGAGTGAAGAGGTGAACATGCCAGGGATAGGCCATAAAATGGCAACAATGGATAAGTTAACACTATTTAATTGGAGCATTAAAAACTTTATATCTGGAAGCACAGTTTCTATCTGCCCCTTGCTGCTTTTGCTGCACTCACTTCAATCTCCTCCCTGCCGCTCCTTTATGCTGCTGCTTCGCTGCCACTTTACTCCATCCCCACCTCCTCTCAGGTTGCTATATTCTGTAGTAGTTTATTTAGTCTATACTGTTATATTTAGTGTAACTGTAAAAATATACAATTTTATTTTCCTATTTTCCAAATCCTGAGTTGCAGTGAATTTTCTGTCTCTGGAGCAGATTTGCAATAAGCTATTGGGGGAGGGATCCATTCTAACCTATAACAACTCATGAGCTAGCCAGGATCCAAGATCATCTCAGTGATCTGAACATCAGAGAAAACACTGCTTGTTTTCTTTTGAGAAACCATCTTTAGATATACTTTTCCAATAAAAAAACATGATTTATCAGCACTATGGGCACTGTGAAAGGTTCTTGAGTCTGTCCTGGGTCCAGTGTTCTTTAACATCTTTGTCAGTGGCATGGAAAGTGGCATTGAGTCCATCTTCAGCAAGTTTGCTGATGACACCAAGCCATGTGATGCAGTGGACTCACTTGAGAGAAGGAATGCCATCCAGAAGGACCTTGACAGGCTTGAGAAGTGGAACAGTGACAACTGCAGGAGGTTCAATGAGCCAAAGTGCCAAGGTCTTTCATGTGGGTCAGGCCAACCTCAGGAACAAATATAGGCTGGGTGCAGAGTGGATTGAGAGTAGCACTGAAGAAAGAGACTTAGGTGTATTGATTGATGAGAAGCTCAACATGAACCATCAGTGAGCTCATGCAGCTGAAAACACAAATTGTATCCTGGTCTGCATCAAGAGGAGTGTGGGCAGAGGTCAAGAGAGGACAGTAGGGCTTTGGAACAGGTTGCCCAGAGAGGCTGTGGATGCCCCCTCATTGGGGCTGTTTATGGCCAGATTGGATGAGACCTTGGGCAATTTTTAGCCTCTGTTTAGTTGAGAGACTTCTCTGCTCATGGCAGGGGGGTAGAAGTAGATGACCTGTGAGGTCCCTTCCCACCTAAGCCATTCTATGATTCTATGATTGTGTATGCATAAGTTTTTAATTGCTAGCTTTTGCAGCATTAGCTTCATTAGAGTCCCCGCTGGCTTGTCATATTACAGCTATACAATTTAATTTGCTGGATTTTCTGTTTTCCTTATTTGGATATAACTTCCACTCTGAGGAATATTTTGCTCCAGTAAGTGACTTGACTTTTTTGTTTAAAACTGCCAGGCTTTGCAGAGGAGAAGGCAGGGGAAGGGAAGGGGAAGAGCAGGATTTAGGTCTGACTGCACATTTTCATCTAAATATATATGTGTGTACATGTAAATATATTTTACTCAACAGAGAACAAAAAAATAGAGCTGCCTCTAGTGCTTTGTGCTGATGCTGTGAAGAAGCCTGCAGATTTTCTTTAAAGCTTTTTCATTGTTTTTCTCTGTTTTTCTTTATGAAAATTAATATCTGACAAGATTGATGCAGTAAGATCTTTTATCTGACTTCACGTATGCAATTATAGATCAGTTTTGCTGCAGTTTGATTTTAAACTGTTTGGTCTCCTTGTCAGGATTAGAGTTATTGCTTCTTCTCCTTTGTGTTTTCTGACTAACTGTTTTGAGGTGTCATTTACAATCTGGAAAAACACACTACCGTTGCATCATGCCCTGCTAAGATCCAATTTCTACAGGAATAAATTCCTTATTTTCTTGTGTCTTCTCTGCATGCATCCTGTCCCATCTCCCTTAGCATTTTGTCATTTCATCTGCAGTCTAAGTCATGCTTTTCAGCACCTTGCAAAGTGCTTAATAGGAGTCATCACCCCTACCTGCTTGCTAGAAAACAGACTGAACATGGGAGATAAAGTGCTGTCTTCAAGTGTTTCTAAATCTAGTGTATAGAGCAGTGATGTTGGAAATAAAGATTTGTGTTCAGGACTCTATTTCCAGACACAGGGTTTGAATATTCATCTCAGACAATTTTGGTATGTTCTCCACTCTGCTACTCTATAAGAGGAATCACTTCTTTTTCATCCTGTGCCTGCTCTTTGGGTGTAGTAAGTATGCTCTAGGCATTCACAGCTGTGCAGTCACAGTATCACAGTATCACAGTATCACCAAGGTTGGAAGAGACCTCACAGATCATCAAGTCCAACCCTTTACCACAGAGCTCAAGGCTAGACCATGGCACCAAGTGCCACGTCCAACCTTGCCTTGAACAGCCCCAGGGACGGCGACTCCACCACCTCCCTGGTGTGGACATTCCAGTGTCCAATGACTCTCTCAGTGAAGAATTTTCTCCTCACCTCGAGCCTAAACTTCCCCCAGCGCATCCTGAGGCTGTGCCCTCTCGTTCTGGCGCTGGCCACCTGAGAGAAGAGAGCAACCTCCTCCTGGCTACAACCCTTGTGGGACATGCAGATGTAAAAATTCAGCACTTAGATGGCACACAGATGGCAACTCAGGACATAGCAGAATTAGTGCTCATGGCCCAGGGCTATGAACTCAGCTGCACATCTTAGGCCCCATGAAAAGAGATTGTCAGCATAAGTTTGATGACACAAGATTTGAAATGTACTTTCAAACGTTTGGTAGCTTTGTCTACCTTAGTGTCACCTAAAGGAGAAGCTGGACTAAATCTGCTAAGGCACTGATGGCGTTTAGCAGTGCAATGGCAATGTTAAAGATGAGGTTTGGTTTGGTTTAGGTTTTGATTTTCCTTTTCTGCACTCACACTATTTGTTTCTACAAACTTAAACTGCAGCCTTTGTTCATGAGAACAATTTGAATGTAGGAAAACCTTTTATGAGAACATACTCCAAAGGAGAGCTATTTTTAAATGAGAAGCCACAGACCACAAGATAGCACTTGCCCAGGAAATGTGGGACATTTCCATAGAGATGTGAATTGTCATGCAATATTAAATTTCACCTCTTTGTGAGTACTTTCTTTGAAAAGCAGTGATATGTCTAGTGTGACAAGCCGTGAATAATCGGATTTTAACAGCTTTTATTTGAGATGATGTTAGTTTTTTGTACTTCAGGTTTTATCAGCTGAGAATGTGTCCCTATAAGCATGCATGGTACTTGAACTGCTGTGCTATGACAGGCTGTTGTGGATTATTTTTTCACCATCCCATTCTATTTGTAGTTTGAATTTCTTTTCTTCTCTTTCTGTCCATATTGTGATATAAAGTTGTCCTTAGCAGCACATATAAAGACTAGAGGGAGAATACCTGACTAGAAACATAAAAGTGTGTGTTCTTTCTCTGCTGGGAATGATCATGGCAAGGAGGCACCTGCAAAAATGTGATGACAGTTTGAGATTGACCTAAGGTTTCAGTTTGGGATTGACCTAAGATTGGTTTGTAGTCCTCAGCCACTGTCTTTGCCAGGTGTCTTCTTTGGATGCAACAGTACTACCATGAATCTAGCAATTAGACAAGATCTGCAGTACCTGTGAGAGCTTTTATTTGGCATAAGAGATAAACAGTAATATTGTTAGAGCAACAAGTTGACTATGATGATGATTATTGTTGCTGTTGTTATTATATTGTTACTGTTCTAGTCATAAAACTTAATAAAATGGTAACTTGTCAGTTTGATTTGGTTGGAGAGTGGAAAAGCGAGTGACTTCTAGCAGGGAAAGTGAATTTTCACATTGATGTGGAACTAACTTAAAGGACCTGGACAAGCTAGAGAGATGGGCCCAGATGAACCTCATGAGGTTCAACAAGGCCAAGTGCAAGGTCCTGCACCTGGGTCGGGACAATCCCCATTGTCAATGCAGGCTGGGGGATGATGTGATAGAGAGCAGCCCCACAGAAAAAGACTTGGAGGTACTGGTGCCTGAAAAGCTGGATATGAACCAACAGTGTGCACTTGCAGCCCAGAAGGACAACTGCATCTTGGGCTGCATCAAATGAAGCTTGACTAGCAGGCTGAGAGAAGTGATTCTACCACTCTGCTGTGGTGAGACCCCACCTGAAGTAGGTCCAGCTCTAGAGCCTTCAAGACAAGAAGGACAAGGACCTGGTGAAGAGGGTCCAGAGGAAGGCCACAAAAATGATCAGAAGGCTGGAGCACCTCTCCTGTGAAGTCAGGATGAAAGAGTTGGGACTGTTCAGCCTGCAGAAGAGAGGCTTCAGGGAGATGTAGCAGCCTTCCAGTGCTTGAAGGGGGCCAACAGGAAAGATGGAGTAGGACCATTTATAAGGGCATGTGGTGATAAGACCAGGGGTGATAGTTTTAAGCTAGAACAGGACAGACTTAGATTAGACATTAAGCAACTCATTACTGTGAAGGTTTCCCAGGGAGATGGTGGAAATGCCATCCCTAGAGACATTCAATGTCAGGCGTTATGGGGCTCTGAGCAACTTGATCCAGTTTGGGATGCCTCTGCTCACTGCAGGGAATCCAACCTCTAGACGTTCCTTCCAACCCAGTGCATTGCATGGTTCTATACACTTCCCCAGTGCTGCCCAGTTCCACACACTGGCCCAGGTGTTAGATTGTAGATAAATTGTACCAAGATGCCATAGAAGACACAACAGCCTCCTGTGCTTTTCCACAGGTACCCAGAGGCGTTCACGGCGCACTTCCTGGAGGGAAGCGATCCTGAGTTCCATGTGCTGCCACAAGCTGGAGAACTCCTTCCAGCAGGCACTGTGGGAACCCAGATAACAGTGGGATTCAAACCAAAGATGTATGGCAAGAAGCATAGAGCAACACTAGTAATTGAGGTAAGCCTTTCTGAATGCAATACACAAATATATCTTCAGGAGTGGAAGGGAAAAAACAAATCCTGTGCAAAAGGAAGCATCATTGAAACACACAGATGCATGCCCTGTGATTATTTTACTAATCTTCATGAGATTAAAGAAGCTTGTACAAGAATTAAACTAAATCTTGAAAGTTAACTCAGGAAAAGCTGGAACAAGCATATTATACTTTAATGTCTATGTTATCCCTTTGCCATTATTAGAAGAGACGATACTTATCTTGGTACATTTAGCCCAACTCCATAGGTAACGTGGCAGAATGACTTTTCAGAGTAAATCAAAATAATCAGGTTAAGAACTGGTGAAGAATACACAAGTAATTGAATACATCAGGCCTAGGTTATTATTTTTACTTGTATTATCTTCTCCCAGACAACCAGCAACAGAACAAGGGGACAAGTTGTACCGGGAGAGGTATAGGCTGGATGTTAGGAGTAAGTTCTTGACAGAGAGAGTGATTGGCGTTGGAATGGGCTGCCCAGGGAGGTGGTGGAGTCACTGTCCCTGGGGGTGTTCAGGAAAAGCCTGGATGAGGCACTTAGTGCCATGGTCTAGTTGACTGGATAGGGCTGGGTGCTAGGTTGGCCTGGATGATCTTGGAGGTCTCTTCCAACTTGGTTGATTCTATGATTCTATGATCAAAGGCACTAGGAACTAAATTGTAGAAGGCAGAATTTCAAAACACAAAGCCAGCAAGGGTAGCCTGTCCCTGCTCACTGCAAGGTGAGGTTGGCTAGGATGACATTTGAAGGCCTATTCCAAGACAATGCAGTCTGTGAATGACTTTGTAAAAACAAGCTTTATATTAAAACACAAGAATTTGTAGCCAAGAGGCTTCTTAAGTTTGGAGATCAAGGAAATATTTGAAGACATTTATTCCTTCAATAGTAAAAATGTTCTTATTACTGCAAGAATTAATTTCTACAAGGAAACTGTTTGTCAAAAACATAAAGTAGCAGCAAACGCCCCACACACTCATGGTTTGAGCATTAAATCTCTTTGCTGCATGCTGACAGTGTTTTCAGGCTGCTACATTAGCAGTGAAACAGCAATATTGATCTGAAAAATAAGTAGTCACAACAAACTTGATCAAAAGATGCGTGGCAAATGCCTACAGTGCTTTGTCTCTCGGAGTGACAGCTTGTACAACAGTGAACAGGAACAGGAAGGTAATCATCCCCTGCATTCTGCACTGGTGAGGCCACACCTCGAGTATTGTGTTCAGTTCTAGACCACTCACTATAGGAAGGACATTGAGGTGCTGAAGCGTGTCCAGAGAAGGGCAATGAGACTTGTGAAGGACCTGGAGCATATGAGCTATGAGGAGCACCTGAAGGAGCTGGGTTGTTCAGTCTGGAGAAGAGGAGGCTGAGGGGAGACTTCATCACTCTACAGCTACCTGAAGGGAGGTTGGAGCCAGAAGAGAGCAGCCTCTACTCCTTGGTGGCAAGCAACAGGACTAGAGGAAATGGTTACAAGCTGCACCAGGGGACATTCACACTGAAAGGGTTCTCAAACGTTGGAATGGTCTGCCTAGGGCAGTGGTGGAGTCACCATCCCTGGAGGTGTTTAAGCAGTGTGTGGACCTGGTGCTTGGGGACATGGTTTAGTGCTGACTCTTCAGTCCTGGGTTGGAGGTTACACTGGATGATCTTTTAAGTCTCTTCCAAACATGTATTCTGTGATTCTGTGAATAAGAAGATAATATCCTGCAAAACCAACAGAGACCTTTAATCCCTTCCACTTGCTTTCTTGACAGTATTAGACATTTGATTAATTTCACCTCTTTACACAAACAGTAGGTAATCCTTAGCACTCTTCCATTTGAAAAAGACAAGTAATTGATTCTATGTTCTGTGTTTATGTAGTGTGATATGATACATTTACAGAGCTCACAAAACTGCTAACGTAGCTCTTTGATTGAACTCCTGCTTTTAATCACGACACAAAATAAATGCATTATCCATGTTTGGCTCTGCCTTTAAGTTCCACCACTAGCAAAGAGTTTTATTGTGATGAATATGTCCAGAACAGAATAAACATGGTGGGCTGGGCTCTTTTCAGTGGTGCTCAGTGATAGCACAAGAGGCAATGGGTACAAACTTGAACACAGGAGATTTCACTTAACCTTAAGAAAAGTTTCTTTACTTTGAGGGTGACGAAGGCTGGATGTTAGGAGGAAGTTCTTCCCAGAGAGAGTGATTGGCATTGGAATGGGCTGCCCAGGGAGGTGGTGGAGTTGCTGTCCCTGGGAGTGTTCAAGAAAAGCCTGGATGAGGCACTTAGTGCCATGGTCTAGTTGACTGGATAGGGCTGGGTGCTAGGTTGGACTGAATGATCTTGGAGGTCTCTTCCAACCTGGTTGGTTCTCTGATTCTATGAAGCTTTGGAACAGGCTGCCCAAAAATGTTTGGAGTCTCCTTGTAAACAAGTTTGGACAGGCACGGAGGCACCAGGTCCTTTTGTTTTCCTTTCCTGTGGCTGCTGCTCCCATCAGCAGAAGGAGGGAGAGCACGTACAGGCAAGACAGGATATGTTCAGGCCTATTTGGGCCTATTCAGGCCTTCCACAACAGTGCTCAAAAACACATTGAGGTCTCTTAATGTTCATAAGCATAATTTGGCCCAATGTTACACCATCATGGTATGTTCTTACTCTAGTTGAAGCATTCTTTCTGTAAAGTTTTGATGAGGCTTGTGTTCTTATTCCTCCTATTGAATAGTCCTTTTGTATACACTACACTACATTTCCTCTCCATGCTTTTCACTCCTGTAGTTTTAATGTAAGCTGGAGCACCTGTGACTGTAATTTTGCTGCTGCATTTTCAGCACTGACCTGAAATAAGACTTGATGACATGTTGAGAACACCAGATACTCATTTCTGCCTTTTCTAATAGCTGAAATAATTTTCATTAGTGACCTGAGGGAGATAGATGGAGTTAGATGGTGAAAACAGTATTGAATCACTCTTATCTGGGGAATGATAATGGAGGTGGTGAAACGTAATTAATGTTGGACATAACACTGAAGAACTTCTCTTGCACTTTTCTAGCCAGTGTATGGGTTGAGGCTGTGGACTATTTTTAGAAACAGTCAGCAAGTTCCTTTTACAGTGTTGCCTCTCTTCTGATGTGGTAAAAAAAAATTACAGCACTCATTCTGTAAAATTTCCTCTGCATTTCTGAGGGTAAACTCCCAGTCGTAAAAGTAATGTATTTTTATTATTGAATTCTATGAATAAGTCAGTAGCAGAACTGTCCTTTTTGTGTGTTTCAATGAACAGTGGTAATTAGGTTGTGAATTAGCAGGGATGACAACGTAAATGCTCTGTTTTATGATGGTCATTACAATTGTGTTGTAAAGTCAAAGTTGATGCTAAGATTATGGAGAAAGATCCTGCAGTCATAAAATCATAGAATCAGCCAGGTTGGAAGAGACCTCCAAGATCATCCAGCCCAACCTATCACCCAGCCCTATCCAGTCAACTAGACCATGGCACTAAGTGCTTCATACATCCACCACCTCCCTGGGCAGCCCATTCCAATGCCAATCACTCTCTCTGTGAAGAACTTCCTCCTAACATCCAGCCTATACCTCCCCCAGCACAACTTGAGACTGTGTCCCCTTATTCTGTTGCTGGTTGTCTGGGAGAAGAGACCAACCCCCATCTGGCTACAACCTCCCTTCAGGTAGTTGTAGACAGCAATGAGGTCTGCCCTGAGCCTCCTCTTCTCCAGGCTAAACAACCCCAGCTCCCTCAGCCTCTCCTCATAGGGTTTGTGTTCCAGGCTCCTCACCAGCTCCGTCGCCCTTCTCTGGACACGTTCCAATATCTCAACATCTCTCTTGAATTGAGGAGCCCAGAACTGGACACAGCACTCAAGGTGTGGCCTGACCAGTGCTGAGTACAGGGGCAGAATAACCTCCCTCGTCCTACTGGCCACACTGTTCCTGATCCAGGCCAGGATGCCATTGGCTCTCTTCACCACCTGGGCACACTGCTGGCTCATCTTCAGCTGTCTACCAGTACCCCTAGGTCATTTTCTTCCTG
The DNA here is from genome assembly GCA_013400475.1 of Tricholaema leucomelas. Taxonomy (NCBI): domain Eukaryota; kingdom Metazoa; phylum Chordata; class Aves; order Piciformes; family Lybiidae; genus Tricholaema lacrymosa; species Tricholaema leucomelas. The sequence continues at coordinate 865,369 of WAAF01014016.1, forward strand.
ACTGCTCTCCAGCCACTCTGTCCCCAGCCTGTAGAGCTGCTTGGAGTTGTTGTGGCCAAAGTGTAGAACCCTGCACTTGTTCTGCATGTCATCTTATTCTACAGTCATCTTGTTCTTCTTCGTTCTAAGTATTACACCAAACAATTCTACATGAAATGTCTTTGTTTAGTGCCCTGATAAGAAATCCTGTATTGTTTAAGACTTTAATATTCATGAGTACTTATGGTAGAATTTATTAATGACAGGAATCCTTAATTACTTTGCTAAAGCAATTAAGTGTTCTTTAACCATCATTAAAACTTTTGTTCTCAGTCAACTACATACCAAAACACTTGGAGTGAGACAATTATTTGAATAGCTGCTAGGAATCTTAATTTTGCAAAAGTGACGTAGAAAATGACTTAAAAGAATTTAATGTAGACCAAAGAATTAAGTATAATTAAAAGCCAGTAAATAAAATAATTGTATTTGTGTCCATAGCTGTGAAAAAGAACATTGTAATCTAGCCAAGCTACAAGTGAGAAACAGTGACATGATTCCTGAAGAGGATTTTTTAACTGATATTATTCCTTAATCAAAATTCTACATTTATAATAGCCTTCATAAACAGCACAGTTTTAACTGAAGGGGGAAAAAGTGAGTATTGCCACTAATAATAAATGAGTGAAGAGAGCATGCTTCTTAAATAAGCTATAAAGAGCTACAAAAAGGAAAAGGACTTCCTCAGCCACAGCCACGTCTCAGAGCTAGGCTGTAATGTGCTCATTAAGCTGAACAGAGAAGCAACAGAGCTTAATGTCTGCAAAATTCAGATAGGACAGAAAAATGCTCTGCAGAGGCTCCCTGGGTCAGGCACAAGGTGGGGCAGCCAGGAGACTTGCAAGTCCTTGGAAAAGAGGATATTCAAATTGGCTTACAGTTAATTTGTTTACACTGTGTTGAATTCAGCTGGAGACCTGAGCAATTGGTTTGTAATTCGTGGGTGAAGCTTCAGAGATATTCTAAAGCAGAATGCACACAGAATAAGCCTTAAATGATAAAATAGATGTCAGAGTCAAGCAGATTGCATTATCTGCAACATTATCAAGCCCTGCAGAAGCCAGACTTGTGCACCTTTATTACTGAATAATCAGTAACTTAGCCTATGGAAGATAGCATATCAAAGCCATTCGTCATGCTGCTCCGGATATAAATGATGCAGTGTGCAAGCCACAGTACTCAGGTGTGGCTTCTCTTAAGCTTGTCTATGCAGACTTCCATATCTCAACAGTGAATGCTATGTTTACATATTCAGTAGCTCAGTAAGAATAAGCTCTTCATTCTTCCTGGCAGATTAGTTAATTACCATAGCTCAGTGTTGTTCTAAACTGTGTCTCTTGAACAGAACAAGCAAGGGAAACAAAAGTAACAAAGTTAACAGGGTAATTGAAATAGTTACATCTTAAGAGATCCTCTGCATCTCTCACCACTGGTTGGTTCCTAGATTCATAGAATACCAGGTTGGAAGGGACCTCAAGGATCATCTAGTTCCACCCCCCACCATAGGCAGGGACACCTCCCACTAGAACAGGTCGCTTAAGGCCTGATCTAACCTAGCCTTGAACACGTCCAGGGAGGGAGCATCCACAACCTCCCTGGGCAACCTGTGCCAGTGTTTCACCACCCTCACTGTAAAGAACTTCTTGTTAACATCTAGTTTAAATCTTCTCTCTGCCAGTTTAAACCCGTTACTCCTTGTCCTGTCATTACAAGACCTTGTAAATAGTCCCTCCCCAGCGTTCCTGCAGGTCTCCTTCAGATACTGGAAGGCTACTCCAAGGTGTCCCCAAAGCCTTCTCTTCTCCAGGCTGCAGAGCCCCAACTCTCATAGCCTGTCCTCATAGCAGAGCTGCTCCAGCCCACTGATCATCTTCATGGCCCTCCTCTGGACTCACTCCAACAGTTCAATGTCCCTCTTGTGTTGGGGCTCCAGAACTGTGCACAGTACTCCAGGTGGGGTTTGATGAGAGCAGAGTAAATGAAGAGAATCCATCCAATGGATGATAATTGGAATACCATTTGCCTAAAAATTCCTGATACTCCCAACACTTCATGCCCTCTTAACATGGATTTCCCTGGCAGTTAATTAGCATGTAACTCAGTGGCACTTCCATCCCACAGTGATCTGTGTTCTGCAGATTAATCCTATGAATCATGGGAACATCTGCAAGAATGGATGGAATGCCAAAAAATATGCTTTTATATGTAAAGAATTTGCTGACTATTACCAGTAATTGCCTAGTAAATTCCTTCATGAGCATTACTTACATCTCAGAGGGTTAAATAACATCCCTAAATAACTTAGGATACTTAGTAGAAAGTGGCAGCATACATCTAATTTTCTAATGCTTCATAATATCCTTCAGAAACATTTTGCTTTGCAGATGACCATTGCTCCAACCAGGTGAGTCAAATTATTACTCTCTTCACACTTCTGCTTGATTATAGTCATTAGGAGCCTTGAGGTTTTGATAAGAGGAAGTTATTAGTTTCAAGAGGATATTCTCCTTCAACACTATCAGAGGCACTCAGGTTGTGATCTGATCTTCTTAAATTGTGTGTGAGTTAGGCCTAGAGATTAATTGCAGGGGTCCTGGGATATTCATGCAATATTAGATAGATCTTCTTGACAGAGACTCCCTTTTGTTGTTTTTCCTCTAGTATGTAGTACCTATTTATGTTGTAACATATGTATGTTGTACAGATTGATTCGATACCTTCACCTTTATGTTGCTACCAATGCTAATATTAGAACTGCTCCAAATTGGATTTAATAAAGAACTCCTCTGATTTAGAAAATCTTGACCTACATCTTAAGCAAGTAAAATTTTGAGCTGAAATCAAATATTGTAGCATAAGCATATAGAAATGACCTTTTGAAGTCTCTCTCTCCTCTCTACCGCTCTAGAAATGTCTGAAACTTAATCTGCCTTTCCCTCTGCTGAAACACGTCTGACCTGGAAACCCACAGCAGCAGCTTCAAGGCACATGCATAGATTCTGAACGTGGTAGACTTGCTGTTGCTGCAGGTTTCATATTGATTTTAGGAGTTGCTATAGTTAAGCTGTACAGCCTTATCTTGAGGAAAATACTTATGGCCTCAGCAGCATTTGAAGGGCTAATAATTTTGCCCTTGGAAATTAAATGGTCTAGTAAAATAGACACTTGTGGGTGTCCAAAGCTTTCTGAAAACTACTGAATTCTGGATTGACTAGAAAATTACTGAATTCCAGTTGGTTCTAGTGCTAAAGAAAGTGGTAGCCCAGGTTATGTTGACAGTTAAGTGACTTTTCCATTCATGTAACACTTGTGTGCCCTTCAGCAGAAACCACTGAGCTAAAGCAAGGGTCTTTCTTTCAGTAAATCAGTACAAAAATGCACTGTTCTTTCACAGTGACTGTCTCCAGCTGCCTTGGATGGTAGCACATGACTTACAAGAGGTGGACTACCACAGTTCAAGATGATAAATGAGGATGGTTTGCTTTTTGTTTTATTGCTCTTTAGGTTTTATTTTTTATCTTCTAGCTTGGTGAGTCCTATCTAAAGAGTTCATGTGATAATGCCCACAACATTTTCCCATTGGACCCAATGAGCTTCTCTCAGGGAAAGAGTGATCTCTCCTGCCACAGAATGACACCTGATGAAGGCTACATCAGCAACAGAATAGGCAGCTTTTTTTCACCAAGTCAGGCCACAAACAGTTTTTCTAATAGAACAGAGGGCCTAGAGTATTTATATAGCAAAAAAGCCTATATCAATGCTTTGATACTGATCATAAGTGAAACTGAGATGTGCACAGCCCATCCGCTTCATCATAGAATCAGAGAATCATAGCATGGTCTGGGTTGGAAGAGACCTCTGAAGGTCATCTAGTCCAACACGCCTTGCAGTCAGCAGGGACATCATCAAGTAGAGCAGGTTGCTCAGAGCCCTGTCAAGCCTCACCTTGAATATCTCCAGGGATGAGGCCCCAACCATCTGCCTGGACAACCTGACCCAGTGTTCCACCACTTTCATAGTAAAGAGCCTGTTCCTAACGCCCAAACTAAATCTGCTCTTCTGTAGTTTGAAGTCATTGCCCCTTGTCCTGGCACCACAGGCCTTTGTAAACAGTGTCTCTTCATCCTTCATTTGGGCCTTCTTCAGGTAGTGGAAGACTGCTATTAGGTCTCCCTAGAGCCTACTCTTCAGGCTGAACAACCTCAGCTCCCTCATCCTGCCTTTGTAGCAGAGGTGCTCCAACCTCCTGATCATTTTTGTGGCCCTCCTCTGGACTCGCTCCATCAGGTCCATGTCCTTTCTATGTTGAAGGCTCCAGCACTGGATGCAGTACTCCAGGTGAGGTCTCACCAGAGCAAAGTGGCCAAATCACCTCTCTGGATATGCTGCCAGTGCATCTTTTGATGCAGCCCAGGATGTGATTTGCCTTCTGGGCTGCAAGTACACACTGTCTGTTTATGTCCAGCTAACACTGTAGGCAGTAAAGTTGCAGTATGTGTGGATTTCATGAACAGAAATGATTTTTCAGTAACCTGATACTCAGGCTGAAACCCCTATCAGATCTCTTCTCTGACCTTGAAGAGATCAATGAGACTTGCACACAATAGATCTAACCATGAGGTTAAATGTTCTTTGAATTAAATTGTTCATCTGGTGTGCTGAAGAAAGATGAAGCACTTCAATCTTCTCCTGAAGTTAATAAAACAATTAGCTAATTTTGGAGGGCCATTTACTTTTCTTAAATAGCAGCTTTCTCTTCAGACATAAGATACTGCTGTTGGTCCATGTCACCTGCTTTTGCTGGATTTTGTCTTCACAGTCAGTGGAGATCCTAAATTGTTTCACAGTATGAAATACAGTTGAGAATAAAGATGACTTAATCTTCCTGTTTTGCACAGGTATAATATTCAATTTAAATTAGACTTTTGTTTTAGCAGAATAATAATGAAACTGTAAAAAAAAATATGCATGCATGGTGAAATATCTATTAACATCTTATGCTTACTGGTCTTATTTGAATAAGGTGATTCATTCAGAAACACTATGTAAAAACAGTGCTGTCAGCTTCTTAAGTAGAGGTTTGAAAAACTATTTCCTTAAACCCACACAGAAGTTACCTGTTCTTTCAACTTTAACATGGAAGAGTGCCTATTCAATTACCAAATAGGAGTTTAAATCCGTTTTCTAGCTGATTTCAAGCTAGAAGCATCACAATTCTGCACAATTCTGCAGCCCAGAAGGCAAATTGTGTCCTAGGCTGCACCAAAAGAAGCGTGGGCAGCAAGTTGAGAGAGTTGATTCTGCCACTCTGCTCTGCTTTGGTGAGACCTCACCAGGAGCACTGCATCCAGCTCTGGTGCCCTCAACACAAGGAAGACATGGACCTGTGGAGTGAGTCCAGAGGAGTGCCAGAAGAGGGGGGCTGGAACACCTCTTCTGTGAGGACAGGCTGAGGAAGCTGAGATTGTTCAGCCTGCAGAAGAGAAGACCCTGGGGAGACCTACTAACAACCTTCCAGTACCTGAAAGGGGTCTACAAGAAGGCTGGAAAGGATCTGTTTACAAAGGCCTGTAGTGACAGGACAAGGGCCAGTGGTTGGAAATTACAGAAGAATAGGTTTAGGTTGGATGTTAGGCAGAAGTTCTTTACCAGGAGGGTAGTGGAACACTGGCACAGGTTGCCCAGGGAGGTAGGTGAAGCCACATCCCTGGAGATATTCAAGGTGAGACTTGACAGTGCTTTGGGAAACCTGATCTAATGGAAGATGTCACTGCTCACTGGAGAGGGGGCTGGACTAGATGACCTTTGAGATCTCTTCCAATCCAAACCATTCTATAATTCAAAGAATTAAAGAATCATATGGTGATGACATTTAAGAGCTATAAATGCATGCAGCCTATATGTGAAAGAGTATAAATGATTAATAACTACATAGAGGAGAGCTAAGCCTGTGCCAAAGTGCTTACGGTTTAATGGTCAGAAACTGCTTCATTTTGAATCGATGCAAAATGACTGCAAAATTTCTTGCAATGCTATCCCTTGAATACACTTTAGCTGTTACAAGGCAACAATCAGGACAATGGAAAAGGAGGTGTGAAAGATAAGAGAAGTAAACATCATCAGTTCAAGCTTTGGTTGTTTTTTTTTTTTTGCTGTCAAATATAAAGTTGATATTTAACAAAATGTAATAGTCACTTTTAAAAGCTTTTTATTCTTTCCTATATGCTGTCAGAATTAGAGGCTGTAGTGAAAGTTTGTGGTGAAGTTTGCCTGCTTTTCCCTATGGCATTTGTACTGCTTTACCTGGGCAGGAATTAGTTGGCAGAATGGGATCAATAACTAGACAAATATACACAGTGTGTTTTGGAGGTGGTTGATAGGGTTTACAGTATGTGAGAATTTGTTACCATTTCTATGGATATTGTTGCTTCTCTCCACAGGCCAAATCTGCTTCTGCAGAGCTCGCAGATTAGGATGAACAAATGGGCCATGAACAAGCAGTGTCAGAAGCTGGTCTGTTAACAGAGAGATTGGGGGAAAAACTCATGAGATTTCAGGCTGTCTGTTGCCTGATTTCTGGACTAGTTTGAGGGTATACACAGCCTTTCTGACCTTTTGTTTCCTTAGATGAAAAATTACAATAGAATAGAATAGAATAGAATCGAATCAACCAGGTTTGAAGAGACCTCCAAGATCATCCAGTCCAACCTATCACCCAGCCCTATCCAGTCAACTAGACCATGGCACTAAGTGCCTCATCCAGGCTTTTCTTGACTTTGATGTTTTCTTGACGTTGATGTTAGGTGTGATGGTTATATCTCCAAGTGATTGTTCTGAGGAGTTGTTAGTTTTACTGGGCAGATGAATTGCATAAATCACAGCTGTTGTGATGATAAATCCTGACCTGAAGCAGAAGACAGAGGTGATCCTATAAGCCATGCCTCTGTAGTTTAACACAGCATGGTGCAAAAGCCTAGCACCAGCAAACCTGCTGTAGAACTAGGGGCAGAACAGCTGTGTGACTGTAGGGCAGTGCCAAATGTGGAAAGGCAGAGCTTGAGAACTTGGAAATATAATTTCTTATGTGGCTGCACTGCTTTGAGGATGCAAAATCAGAGTCTGGTGTGTACTGTATAAGTATGTTCTATGTACAGGCACTACATTCAGTGTTCTATATTAAAACAAAAACAACAAATGTCCACTCCTATGCATGTATTTTATACATTCATATGGCTGGAGAGCAGCCCTGAGAAAAAGGACCAGGAGGTTGATGAAAAGCTCGACATGAGCCGGCAGTGTGGGCGCACAGCCCAGACAGCAACTGTGTGCTGGGCTGCATCAAGAGAAGAGAAGGCTTTGAGAGGACCTTGTGGTGGCCTTCCAGTATCCGAAAGGGGCCTACAGGAGGGCTGGGGAGGGACTATTTACAAGGTCTTGTAATGACAAGACGGGGAGTAATGGGTTTAAACTGGCAGAGGGGAGATTTAAACTAGATGCTAGAAAGAAGTTCTTTACAGTGAGGGTGGTGAGACACTGGCACAGGTTGCCCAGGGAGGTTGTGGATGTTCACTCTCTGGAGGTGTTCAAGGCCAACTTGGATGAGGCCTTGAGCAACCTGTTCTAGTGGGGGGTGTCCCTGCCTATGGTGAGTGGTTGGAACTAAATTATCTTTGAGGTGCCTTCCAACCTAAATCATTCTGTAATTCCATGTTTGTAACAGACCTACATCATGCCATATTCCGTACTCAGTCCGCCCTACAACTTGGCAGCAAAAAAAGCCCCAGATACACAACCTGCAATTTCCAACCACTGAGTGCAAATGAGTAGATGACAGTGCATGCTCAGAGTTGGCATGCAATGTGCTTTGTCTTTCTTTTGCACAGTACAAAGCTGGACAGAATCACAGAATTACTGAGACTGGAATAGACCTCTGAGATCATAAAGTCCAGCCTATGACCTAGCACCACCACACTGACTAGAACCATGTCACCAAGTGTCACATCCAATCTTTCCTTAAACACTTTCAGGGATGGTGACTCTACCACCTCCCTGGGCAGTCCATTCTAGTGTCTAATTACCCTTTCTATAAGGAACTGCTTCCTAACATCCAACCTTAACCTCCCCTGGCACAGCTTCAGGCCATGCCCTCATCTTGTCACAAGTTGCCTAGGAGAAGAGCCTGACTCCCTCCTTACTACAACTTCCCCTCAGGTAGTTGTAGAGTGTGATAAGGTCTCCACCTGAGTCTCCTCTTCTCCAGGCTAAACCACCCCATCATTTAAGATCTTCAGGTTTTGTAACGTTTCTATTGTTTGGTTGGTTTGGGTTTTGTGGTTTTTTTTTTTTTTGTTTTGTTTTGTTTTGTTTGGTTGGTTTTGTTTTTTTTAAAACAAAAAAGGAGAATAGAAAACTGAAACCCATGGATGGAGCTTTTCCTAGATGTAAAGACAGGAAAATATTGAAGACATGGAATAATGACACGATTTCAAGAGTTACAACTGGAAAGCAGAACGACTGAAAGGTCTGCCAGAGTTGCACGTGTGTTTTTAGCAAGCAGGATTCTGCTTCAGGGCACAAATGGAATCTGGAAGACAGGCAGCAGTGTAGCCTTCTTATGCATAGAAATAATACTCTTTAAGCATGGATAGATGGAATGTGTAGTTAAGAATAAGAATCAGGTACTCGGTAAGAATCAAGTACTCAAGCATTACGAGACATGACATAGAAACATATGCTCCATTCCCAGAGACCGATTATAAGCAGCAAGCAAATGAGGAGTGTCAGTTTCAATTCACATAAATATTTTTCAAACCAGACATTTCAACACAGAGCTGAAAGTCTCTTGTGCATACTCAGAGTCTTTTCCTCTCAGTTTTGTTCATTATTTTCTCACAACAACTCCACCCTATGTTAATACCATTATTACCAATACCAGAGCTCCAATTAAATCCAACAGTATAAACCTGAGACATTTATGTTGTGCTATAAAATAATTACCTTTAAACAACATATAGAGCCAAGGGAGGGGGTTACTAAAATGATTTTTGGATCAGTTAGGATGCCAAATTCCTTATCTTTGTTATGCCTGGTCCTGAAAATGTTTAATGTGATTTCATCATCAGGGAGGTGGTGGAGTCGCAATCCATGGAGGTGTTTGAAAAAAGAGTGGATGTGGCGCTTGAGGCTATGGTCTAGTGATGAAGGATGCTGGCATGAAGGCTGGACTGGATGATCCTGGTGGTCCTTTCCAACCATAGCGATTCATAGTGATGAGATGTTATGCTGAGGGATTTGGTTTAGTCAAGGAGTTGTTGGTGTGAAACTAATGATTGGACTCAATGATAGAATAGAATAGAATCAATCAGGTTGGAAGAGACCTCCAAGACCCAGTCCAACCTAGAACCCAGCCCCATCCAGTCAACTAGATCATGGCACTAAGTGCCTCATCCAGGCTTTTCCTGAACACCCCCAGGGACAGTGACTCCACCACCTCCCTGGGCAGCCCATTCCAATGCCAATCACTCTCTCTGGGAAGAACTTCCACCTAACATCCAGCCTATATCTCCCCCGGCACAACTTGAGACTGTGTCCCCTTGTTTTATTGCTGGTTGTCTGGGAGAAGAGACCAACCTCCACCTGGCTACAACCTCCCTTCAGGTAGTTGTAGACAGCAATGAGGTCTGCCCTGAGCCTCCTCTTCTCCAGGCTAAACAACCCCAGCTCCCTCAGCCTCTCCTCATAGATCTTGGAGGTCTTTTCCTACCTAAGAAATTCTGTGATTCTGTGATTCTCATTTCTCTGTGTTCCAGAAGTGCAATTCCCATTCTGTAATACTCCACTATCTAACATGGACAAGGATAAATACCCTTTGAAATCAATGTAGCCTTGTAAATCACCATCGAGTTTTGCTCACAGTTTGGGGTTTTTTTTTACTACTTTTTTTTTTTTTTTTGATGTCTTTGTTCATTATTTTCAGACACAATCAATGCAGTGGATGTATGAAATCAATGGACTGCCTCCAGAGACTGCACCACCCACAAGGCCAGCAAAAGTTGTTTCCACTAGCAGTTACAAAAGATCTGCCACAGTTCGACAGCGCAACTTTGTACGTGAAAATCTGAAACTTACAACCACTGGAGTATCCTCCCCGATCAAGGGGGCACCTTTGGTCTGGAGGAATAAACAGAGAAACTTATGACCAGTTATGGTTTCAGTAAGGGAGGACACTTTGGTTAAATAAATTCTGCAGATAAAAAGAAAATCCATTATCTTTCTTTCTTTCTTTCTTAGCAGATATGCTGTACTTTCATAGAATCATAGAATTGTCAGGGCTGGAAGGGATCTCAAGGATCATCTAGTTCTAGCCCCCTTGTCACCTCACACTAGATCAAGACCCACATCCAGACTGGCCTTAAGAACTTCCATGAATAAGGCTTCCACCACCTTCCTGAGCAACCTGTTCCAACATCTCACCACCCTCATGGTAAAGAACTTCCTAAAATCCAATTTGAATCTACCTACTTCTAGTTTAGCTCCATTCTCCCTACTCCTATCACTACCTGACATCCTAAAAAGTCCCTCCCCAGTTTTCTTGTAGGTCCCCTTCAGATACTGGAAGGCCACAACATGTCTCTGGAACATGTCCAGAGCTGGTGAAAGGCCTGGAACACAAACCCTATGAGGAGAGGCTGAGAGAGCAGGGGTTGTGCAGCCTGGAGAAGAGGAGACTCAGGGCAGACCTCATTGCTGTCTACAACTACCTGAAGGGAGGCTGTAGCCAGGTGGGGGTTGGTCTCTTCTCCCAGACAACCAGCAACAGAACAAGGGGACACAGTCTCAAGTTGTGCTGGGGGAGGTACAGGCTGGATGTTAGGAGGAAGTTCTTGCCAGAGAGAGTGATTGGCATTGGAATGGGCTGCCCAGGGAGGTGGTGGAGTCACCATTCCTGGAGGTGTTCAAGAAAAGACTGGATGAGGCACTTAGTGCCATGGTCTAGTTGACTGGATAGGGCTGGGTGCTAGGTTGGACTGGATGATCTTGGGGGTCTCCTCCCACCTGGTTGATTCTGTGATTCTATGCTATATGTGGGAAAAACAAGTGTTTTCTAGGACAGAAATCAGAATTTATATATCAGAATGATCCAGAAGCTTCATAACTGACTGCTAGTGTCAAGGAAATACTGCTGTGACAGCTTTGTAAAAGTTTTGCTTCCCTTGTTTTGCTTTTTTCTCATAAATGTTGCTTTCCTTTTTAAAGTGACATTTGTTTGCAGGATGCTCAAAACCTTGTAATTCTACCAGAGATGGACTAATATGTGGCACAGAGGTGAATGACTTGAAAATTAAATGGTGCTCACTTGAGCAATTTTGTTTTGCAGTGTGCTTGCCTGAGCTTGCTGCTGCATGAAGTAGATTTTCATATTCCACCATACCTTCAGAAGTTTGAAAAACCCATAGTCAAATATTATGCAATAAGATAAATTCTGAGAGGCATTTTCAAAGGTGCAGTTCATTTATGTTATTTTTTTTAAACAAGGAAGCACAATCTGTTTTCTGGACCACTCACAAGGTTTTTTTAAAGGTGTATGTAGTCACTCATGAGCTATGCAAGATATCATCAAATGATAGAATGGCTTGAGTTGGAAGAGACCTCAGAGATCTAGTTCCAAGCCCCTTGCTGTAGGTAGGGACACCTCACACTAGAACAGGCTGCTCAAAGCCTGAATGAGTCTGATCTTAAAAACTTTGCTGTGAGGGTGGTGAGACACTGGAGTAGCTTGCCCAGAGAAGTTGTGGACACTTGTCCCTCAAAGAACTTCCTAATGTCTGGGATAAATCTATTTTCACAGTTTCACAGTATCACCAAGGTTGGAAGAGACCTCATAGATCATCAAGTCCAAGCCATTACCAGGGAGCTCAGGGCTAGACCATGGCACCAAGTGCCATGTCCAATCCTGCCTTGAACAGCTCCAGGGACGGCGACTCCACCACCTCCCTGGGCAGCCCATTCCAGTAGCCAATGACTCTCTCAGTGAAGAACTTTCTCCTCACCTCAAGCCTAAATTTCCCCTGGCGTAGCTTGAGGCTGTGTCCTCTTGTTCTGGTGCCCTCTTCTGGACTCACTCCAATACTTTGTGCTCTTCTTATGATGGGGACACTGGGGATAATGCAAGGGATAATTGATCTCTTGGAAAAACCCCACAATTTCTCAGCAGCAGCACTAGATGATTTTCAGAATGATCAGTCCTGTTCATTACTTGCTCCCTACTTTTTGCTAGAGTTACTGAGCCTTATTACAAATCCTGGCATTTCAACTCATGGAAGGGAAGAACTGATATGAGAAAATATTATAACCTGCCATTAAAATATATATATAAGATATTTAAACTTGGAAAATTCACTCCAAAGCTTTTGCAGCCACCCTTAAATCAGAGCTTCAGAACATTGAGATCAACAGCTCAATGTCCAGGTGGAGACCAGTGACAAGTGGAGTTCCTCAGGGACCTGTCCGGGGCCCAGTGCTCACAGCATCACAGGATGTTAGGGGTTGGAAGGGACCCAAATTGATCACCGAGTCCAGCCTCTATACCAGAGCAGGACCACACAGTCTAGTTCAGGTGACAGAGGAACACATCCAGACAGGCCTTGAAAGTCTCCAGAGAAGGATACTCCACAACCCCTCTGGGGAGCCTGTTCCAGTGCTCTGTGACCCTTACAGTAAAGAATTTCCCCCTTGTGTTGAGCTGAAACCTCCTAGGCTGCTGTTTATTTCCATTGCTCCTTGTCCTATCCCAAGGAGCAAAAGAGCAGAGCCTGTCCCCTTCTTCCTGACCCCCAGCCCTCAGAGATTTATAAACATTTATTAAATCCCCTCTCAGTCTTCTCCGGACTAAAAAAGCCCCCAGGACCCTCAGTCTCACCTGATAAGGCAGTGTTCCAGTCCCCTAATCATCCTTGTAGCCCTCCACTGGACCTTCTCTAGCAGATCCCTGTCCCTCTTAAACTGGAGAGCCCAAAACTGAATGCAGTACTCACAGTGAGGTCTCACCAGGGCAGAGTAGAGAGGGACTGAAAAAAGAGCAGTCCATGTGACTTAGCTTAGAATTCATCTAAGTTGCTGTTATCACAATCTTCTTACAAAGAAATGGCAAAGAACGAATACAGCCTCAAGGTTATGGCTTTTGAAGAAGCCCTGTCAGTGTTTTCTATGCTTTCATGCCATATCAGAGCAGCCACTAGCAGAGATTGGAAGAGGAAAAAAAAGATTATATTGTTTCTCCACACCCTTCAGGATCCTTCTGGAAAGGAATCAGAAAGGAGTATCTCAGTTCACATTCAGCAGTGCAGGCACCGCAGAAACTCAGATAAATGAGGAGATGTTGGCCAACCTCATGACATTTAACAAGGCCAAGTGTAAGGTCCTGCACCTGGGTCAGCTCAATCCCAGGCACAGATCCAGGCTGGGTGGTGAATGGCTGAGAGCAGCCCTGAGGAAAAGGACCTGGGGGTCTGGGTTGATGAAAAGCTCAACATGAGCCAGCAGTGTGCACATTCAGCCCAGACAGCAACCCTGTGCTGGGCTGCATCAAGAGAAGTGTGGGCAGCAGGGCAAGGGAGGGGATTCTCCCCCTTTACTCTGCTCTCGTCAGACCCCACCTGGAGTACTGTGTGCAGTTCTGGAGCCCCCAACACAAGAAGGACATGGAACTGCTGGAGCAGGTCCAGAGGAGAGCCATGAAGATGCTCAGAGGGCTGGAGCAGCTCTGCTATGAGGATAGGCTGAGAGAGTTGGGGCTCTGCAGCCTGGAGAAGAGAAGGCTTCCAGGAGACCTTAGAGTGGCTTTCCAGTGTCTGAAGGGAGCCTACAGGAGGGCTGGGGAGGGACTATTGACAAGGTCTGGTAATGTCAGGACGAGGGGGAATGGGTTTAAGCTGGCAGAGGGGAGATTTAGACTGGATGTTAGGAGGAAGTTCTTTACAGTGAGGGTGGTAAGGCACTGGAACAGGTTGCCCAGGGAGGTTGTGGATGCTTCCTCCCTGGAGGAGTTTAAAGCCAGGTTGGAAGAGGCCTTGAGCAACCTGTTCTAGTGGGAGGTGTCCCTGCCTATGGCAGGGGGTTGGAGCTGGATGATCCTTGAGGTCCCTTCCAACCTAAACCATTCTATGATTCTATTACTGTAAATAATTGCTCTTCATGGCTAATTGCTAATTTTGGTTAGAGAGCTCAAAGTGCCTGTACTGACACTACTTATGTGTTATAAATACAAAATCACAAAATGAAGTTTCTGACAGCCAGTATGATGCTTACAGATGATGTCTTAATCATAGTCTTACATGACACATGAGTAAGTTGTACATCTGCTCCTACTACTTGGCTAAGCAGCATAGTCACCACTTGTTTATTTATACTGCTTTCTCCCTTGTCTCTTTATACACCTCAGTACAATGTAGAAATGGTTATTTTGGGAATAGAGTCCACCTTTAAATTTATTACTAAAATCCTGTGCAACTAACAGGAATTATTTAGCTTCTGGTTTAATGTGACCTGTCCAGTAGTGGGGAGAACCTGCCTGATAGGGTTGCAGGACTCTACAGTTGGAGCACTAACTCCTAAGCTTCTAAACAATCTGAAAGCAACCATACTTCTAAGTGTTTGATCTTTGGTTGAGCTTCATTTGGCACAATACCACAGAAGGGAACGACACAAGGATAATATGGGAGTGTTTTCAAGGTGCCCACTACTATTGTCTGAGCTTGAGATTGGTTTTGGTGCCACATAACAGAAGACTTCAAGACTGCTGTTCTATCCGCGTGTGGCGAGCTGTGGTACCGATGACATCCTGAGACAACTTCAAACCTGATCTCACTAGTTAGGAAACAATTTTTGTTTCTAACATGCCCTTCAAGAATACTGATAAGTTTAAGACTGGTGTCTTAATTGTAACTTGTAAATAGAATTTCTGAGAGAGTTCAAGAGTACATCCCAACAGGGGCTGAACAGAATAGAGTAGAATAGAATAGAATCAACCAGGTTGGAAGAGACCTCCAAGATCATCCAGTCCAACCTATCACCCAGCCCTATCCAGTCAACTAAACCATGGCACTAAGTGCCTCAGCCAGGCTTTTCCTGAACACTTCCAGGGACAGTGACTCCACCACCTCCCTGGGCAGCCCATTCCAAGGGCAAATCACTCTCTCTGTGAAGAACTTCCTCCTAACATCCAGGAACTTCCTCCTAACATCCAGAACATAAGAGATAGATTCTCGTTTCATTGGTTTATGATTTTACTATATAATCCAAGGTTCAGAGTGTTCTTGGCTCTTGCTTGCTTTTCCCACTGGCTCTCCCTCTGGCCTTGCTTCTCTGCATCAAGAACTGTTTAGGCTTTGGTAAGGAGCAGCAGCAGGATAGAGATAACTTCTTAGCTGTTACATAACCCTGTGGACTTTTTGTCTAGGAGGGAGTCTGGGTTTGTACAGGTGGATCAGTTGGGCTATTGTCTAGTTGTATATGTATATATGTATTTGTATATGTTTATTACCTTTTAAATTTAGCCTACTTTGTAAATAATGACTTCATTTTACTTACAAATTCTGTGCAGTGTGGTAACTTACCTTTGTGGGGTAAATCCCAAACTCTAAGTGGTGAAAAACCACCATGACTAGTAAGAGCCTAGTATTAACTCCTGTGGCAGTGCAGATTTTGTCTGACTGGAGAATTGAGAGGTAAAGGCTGCTTTGGGCACATAAAGTAATCATGGTCAGGTAAAGAGCACGTTTTGACATTGGGCCATGTACTTTGCTACTGCTAGCTGCATGGAAACGTATTATCTTAAGACAACTCTTTGGGACTGAAGCCAGGTTTGGGGAGGACATAATGCTGAACCCACAATGTCCCTGCTTGAGTGAAGTGACATGGTAGCAGCCAAATCTTAGCATGCACTTTTTTTCCTCTTTAATCACAAACCCAAACTATCAGAAAAAAAAAATAGGAAACTTCTGTCTCATCCTGCATATAGCAAACACCAGGGGGGAGGAAAGGCTAAAAGTGGCTCAGTAATATCATAAAATCATAGAATCATAGAATGGTTTAGGTTGGAAGGGACCTCAAGGATCATCCAGCTCCAACCCCCTGCCATAGGCAGGGACACCTCCCACTAGAGCAGGTTGCTCAAGGCCTCATCCAGCCTGGCTTTAAACACCTCCAGGGAGGAAGCATCCACAACCTCCCTGGGCAACCTGTGCCAGTGTCTTGCCACCCTCACTGTAAAGAACTTCCTCCTAACATCCAGTCTAAATCTTCCCTCTTCCAGTTTAAACCCATTCCCCCTCATCCTGACATTACTAGACCTTGTCAATAGTCCCTCCCCAGCCTTCCTGTAGGCTCCCTTCAGACACTGGAAAGCCACTCTAAGGTCTCCTGGAAGCCTTCTCTTCTCCAGGCTGCAGAGCCCCAACTCTCTCAGCCTGTCCTCATAGCAGAGCTGCTGCAGCCCTCTGATCATCTTCGTGGCTCTCCTCTGGACCCGCTCCAGCAGTTCCATGTCCTTCTTGTGTTGGGAGCTCCAGAACTGCACACAGTACTCCAGGTGGGGTCTTAATAAATATTCCTAGGAGGAAGGCATAATATTGAGAACTAGAAAGAAAATCCCAGGTTTTGACTCACTATTTATTTGCTTATGAGAGGCTTAATAATTTTATTTCTCCCTGCAGTGACTGCTCGTTCCAAAATAAATGACTGAGCAGTGCTTTACTGCTGACACAGATCACAGTTTGTTGCTAATAGAATGTTAACTGCTTTTTAAGTAACTCTGAATAAACCTGCTGATCCATAGAAGATTCATCTGAATAGGAATCAAATTAATCTACTAGCTTTTCTACTTCCACTGACACCAAACATACTCCTCTGCAGTTGGCTGCAGCTATTGTAATACCCATAGTGTCAAATTTCCTCTGGAAGGGTAGTTTGCATTTTGAAACCACAGCACAGTGACAATGTGGTAAGGGCACGCCAGGATGTGGATGCCAAGGTCATTGCACAGAGGTCTGTCCAAAAAGCACTGCTTGGAGGTTAGAGAAATAAAGGTGTTTTGTCAGGAGTATCTTTGTTTCTCTCTCTACCCCCACCTCTTTACTCCAGGATTTACCTATTTTTAGCAAAGCATCCACTTTCTCATGGTCAAAAAAAGAAATAATTCTACCAGTTGTGTGGTGGGTTTGGAACTTCCAACACAAACACACACAACTGAAATTTACCAGACTAGCTCAGAGGGCTTGGAAGCAAGACGAAGCTCTCTTTACAGCAAAGCTAAATGTACCAGCATTTATACACAACAGATTTACAGGTATTTGCAATTACATGCAAATTAGAAATAATACAGAAAGCCAAACTCCCTCCCAGACAAAGAAAACTGCTCAGAAAGGCTCAAAAATGCCCTCTCTCTCTCTCCCTTTCCAGACAGACAAACAAAACATCCAGCAAAGCTTATGCTAGATAAGATTAGTAGAGAGATATTAGAGCAGAAGAGGAAGCGAATAGCTCCAGCATCCCAGACCAGAGTGGGACAAATTGTTTACTTTTTGTCTTTTCATCCCTCTCAGCAAACCTATGAGTGATGCAGACTTCATAATTATCTTCTTTTCACAATCTATGATCTAATTTCTCTCATCAAAATGTTCCAATTAGCCTCAAACCAGCACAAGCTGAAAACCTGATACTTCACTGTTCATCCTATCATATAATCATAGATTCAACCAAGTTGGAAGAGATCTGCAAGATCATCCAGTCCAACCTAGCACCCAGCCCTAGCCAATCAATTGGACTATGGCACTAAGTCTTTTCTAGAACACCTCTATGGATGATGACTCCACCACCTCCCTGGGCAGCCCATTCCAATGGCAAATCACTCTCTCTGTGAAGAACTTCCTCCTAACATCCAGCCTAGACCTCCCCTGACACAACTTGAGACTGTGTCCCCTTGTTCTGTTGCTGGTTGCCTGGGAGAAGAAACCAACCCCCACCTGACCATAGCCTCATATATCAACAGATGTCACCAAACCACTCTGGCAAAAGACCAAGGGAGAAAAGAAATTCAGATGTATAGAGAAGGTTAAGACAATGATGTAAAGTCCTAGCATATATTAAATGAACAGTGCTGGAATTCATCCACTGAGATTCAATTTACCAATCTGTCCAACAGTCAAATGCTCATTTTTTTCCTTACTAATAATGGAATTATTAGTAATGAGACCCCAGGCTTCCTGGGTGTCTTTGCTGCAGCCTACAGGCCTGACATTGTGACTATAAAGTATGAAAGCTATCTGTGTTCTGACTGCATCTCCTCAGTCCTGCTTACTTTATATAATAATGAAGCTCAAAATGTACCTTGCAAATCAAGGAAACTCTGCAGCTGTCACTCTCAAAAGAAATCAGGAGAAACAACTTCTCCAACCCACAAGTTTCTCTGCTAGCAGCATCTCAGAAGACAAGGTTTTGCTTTGAAGAATCTAGGCTATGAAAAATATTTCTTGATGACCTGTTAACAAAGGAACTTCAGGGTGAGGCATTCTTTGAAGTTAGAATAGAATAGAATAGAATAGAATAGAATAGAATAGAATAGAATAGAATAGAATAGAATAGAATAAACCAGGTTGGAAGAGACCTCCAAGATCATCCAGTCCAACCTAGCACCCAGCCCTATCCAGTCAACTAGACCATGGCACTAAGTGCCTCATCCAGGCTTTTCCTGAACACCCCCAGGGACGGTGACTCCACCACCTCCCTGGGCAGCCCATTCCAATGCCAATCACTCTCTCTGTGAAGAACTTCCTCCTAACATCCAGCCTATACTTCCCTCGGCACAACTTGAGGCTGTGTCCCCTTGTCCTGTTGCTGGTTGCCTGGGAGAAGAGACCAACCCCCACCTGGCTACAACCTCCCTTCAGGTAGTTGTAGACAGCAATGAGGTCTGCCCTGAGCCTCCTCTTCTCCAGGCTAAACAACCCCAGCTCCCTCAGCCTCTCCTCATAGGGTTTGTGTTCCAGGCCCCTCACCAGCTTTGTTGCCCTTCTCTGGACACGTTCCAGCACCTCAACATCTCTCTTGAGTTGAGGAGCCCAGAACTGGACACAGTACTCAAGGTGTGGCCTGACCAGTGTTGAGTACAGGGGAAGAATAACCTCCCTCGTCCTACTGGCCACACTGTTCCTGATACAGGCCAGGATGCCATTGGCCCTCTTGGCCACCTGGGCACACTGCTGGCTCATCTTCAGCCTACTATCCACCAGTACCCCCAGGTCCCTTTCCTCCTGGCTGCTCTCCAGCCACTCTGTCCCCAGCCTGTAGCGTTGCTTGGGGTTGTTGTGGCCAAAGTGCAGAACCCTGCACTTGGCCTTGTTAAATTTCATCCCATTGGCCTCTGCCCACCCATCCAGCCTGTCCAGATCCCTCTGCAGGGCTCTCCTACCTTCCAACAGATCAACACCTGCTCCTAGCTTGGTGTCATCTGCAAACTCAATGATGCTGGACTCAGTGCCCTCATCCAGATCATCAATAAAGATATTGCACAAGACTGGGCCCAGCACTGATCCCTGGGGCTCACCACTAGTGACAGCTGCCAACTGCATGTGGCACCATTCACCACAACTCTCTGGGCTCAGCCTTCCAGCCAGTTCCTGACCCAGCACAGAGTGAATTTGTCCAAGCCACAAGCTGCCAGCTTAGCCAGGAGCTTGTTGTGGCAGACAGTGTCAAAGGCTTTGCTGAAGTCCAGTTAGGGAGCATTTTCCTGGTGCTATTTAGGTTGACATATTATAGAATCATTTAGGTTGGAAAGGACCTTTAAAAGTAATCTACTCCAACCCCCTCCAATGAGTAGGGACATCTTCAACTAGATCATGTTGCTAAGAGCTGCATTCAACTTGACTTTGAATGTTTCCATGGATGGGGCATGTAGCATCTCTGTGGGCAAGCTGTTCCAGTGTTTCATTTCCCATAATAATAAAAAAACCTTCCTTGTATCTACTCTAAATTTATCCTCTTTTAGTTTAAATCCAAGTTGCATTGAAATACACCCTATTAAAACAAAATAAATCTGTCCCCATCTTTCTCATCAGCCCCCCTTAAAGTATGGAAAGGTGCCAGTAAAGCTGCTCAGAGCCTTCTCCAGGCTGAGCATCTCAACTCTCTCAGCCTTTCTTTATGGAGAGCAGCTCCAGCTCCCTAATCACTTTTGTATCCTTTCTCTGGACCCACTCCATGGGTCCATGTATTTCTTGTGCTGAGGACTTCAGAGCTGGCTGCAGTATTCTAGGTGAGGTCTCACCAGAGCAGAGTGGCAGAATCACCTCTCCCAGCCTGCTGGCCATGCATCTTTGGATACAGCTGTGATGGTTTGGATATGTTTAGCTTTTTGGGATGTAAGCACACACTGCCAGCTCATACCCAGCTTTTCATCCACCAATACTGTCAGGTCCTTCTCTGTAGGGCTACTCACACTCTCTTCAAACCCCAGGCTGTGCTGATGCACTTGAATTGTTGACCCTAAAAAGGTTCACAAGGGCCTACTTTGTAAGCTTGTCCAGGTTGTTCATCATGAGAGTGGTGAGAGCCTGGAATGGGTTGCCCAGGGAGGTGGCTGAGGCCTCATCCCTGGAGGTGTTTAAAGCCAGGCTGGATGAGGCTCTGGCCAGCATGATCTAGGGTAGGGTGTCCCTGCTCATGGCAGGGGGTTGGAACTAGATGATCCTTGTGGTCCCTTCCAACCCTGACTGATTCTATGATTCTATGATTCTCTATGGGCAGTGGGTTGAATACATGAAAAATCCATGGACAGCACTAACTCAGCACTCTTGCATTACTTCTGGCTTAAACTGTTGCAATCAAATGTAAAACCTGGGATTTGAAAATGTTTTTCTGTGCCATTCATCTACCTGAAGAGTGTTAATTAGTACCTGCATCCCATTTATCATTGTCTTTTTTTCTGCCTTAATGTTTGCTGTCTTAAAACAAAGACAATAATAATTAGAACAATCCAACTCTCCAAAAATTGGCTACTTTGCCCAAATCTGAGCCTTAGCAGTTATTTGTCATTATGGGATAGTTCCTAAGGAAATTGAACCTAGGAGAGATATTGTAAAGGGGAGAAACAGACGAGCGAGTCCACAGCTGCGGAATTAGATCTTCATGGTAAAAAAATCATATTGTATAGGAACTAATTCTAAGGAAACTTCTTTTGCCTTAGGGAGCAGCACCTAAGCATGGTGGCTATGATCATTGCCCTGTCAAGAATGAATTTTCAGACAACATGATGTTAACTGCACTGAGCCACAAATAGGCTGCAGAAATATTAGATTAGCTCATTAAAAATAACTATTAGTTGAGGGTGCAACATCTGTAAGAGCTGTTTGCAGGTCAGAGAAGCCAAACTCTTCGAGTTCAGTGGCAAGAAGTGTCTGGAATGACAATACTCATCCCTGCTCTTACCTTGGACTGTAGAGGACAAAAGGCTGCAATGAAGCTGTCTGGAGGTTCCCTCTTCCTCGACCCCTCCTTTGTGCTGTAGTGCTACAGCTGCCAAGAGCAGTAGCAGTGTTTAAGGTAGAGCTGTGCTGCTGTAAATAAGAGGGAACAGCTGGGTGATATTGCCACCAGGGGTCTCATGGCTCTAAATATAATCAATCTGTGGTCCAATATAATCCTTTAACTTTCAGAGCATGCTGCAAATTATCTCTGCACCCCTTCCCTAGGCTTGTATTACCAGGAATAAATTACAGAGAGGAAATACTCATTTAGCTTACTGATGAGAGGTGATAGTGAATTGTGATGTTGCTCTTGGGAGGAGCTTTTACCTATCATCTAGGGCATCTAAAATCATGGTTGGCTGCAGTTTCTATCACTTCTCAAAATGTAAAAGAGCCCCAACTTGATTATTAACAGAGAGAATTAATGACAGAATTAGCTAGGTAGATTATCACTGTCTGAAAGAACTAAAAGTAGCATGAAGAGGGAAAGTGTACATGTAGAAGGCTCACTGAAATTATCTGGGAAGTGAAAACTTGTAAGTGAGGAACAGCTCCACTGAAGAAAGTAGGACAAGACAGCTGGCACAGGAAACTGACAAGGTTATGGAGGCTTATTTAAACTAGAAACAGGAGGGGAAAATTCAGCAGGTGTTAAGGAACACTTGAGCCAGTCACAGACATCTGCCAGGACTGTCAACACTGTGACAGTATCTCTGTCACAAAATAAAAATATAAGAAAAATTATGGGAAAGCCAAGGGAAGGAACAGTGCAGCTCCATCCTAGTGGTGCACCAAGGAAAATCAGACACCACCATAGATATTTTTGGTTGTTTGGTGTGATGGTTTGGGTGTTCCCCGCCCCCCACACTTTAGAAATCACCCAGACTAGACTCAGCCAGCTCTGGAAATTTGAATGAAGCTTATATTTACAGCTGGCACAATTTACAAGCAGATATTTACAGTATGTACAGTTATAGACAGAAATATACAAGGTAAAAAAAGGTAATACAGACACAACTCCCCTCCCAGAAACCTGAGTCCCCAGGAGGGGCTCTCAACCACCCCCTCTTCTTCCCCCTACCCCTCTGAACCTTACCCCAGTCCCAAGGAAGAATGGAGGTTCGGCCAGGGGGATTAAGAAGCAAAGGTGAATCAGCCAAAGCAAATGAAGGGTGAGGTTAGAAAGCAAGATGGAGTTCAGCAGCCTCAGCTCCCCAGCAGGCAAAGAGCTGAGAGCACAGCCCAGAGCAAAGTGCCCCAAGCAAAGTGACTTGATAGAATGTTTTGCCTTTTCCTTTCTATACGTCCCAGCAAGGCTGTGAGTGAAGTAGACCTCACCATTGTTTTCATTTCTCAGCCTATGATCTAATTCTTCTCATCAAAACATTCTAGCCAGCTTCAAACTAGCACATTTGGTTTGTTGGTTTTTTTTTTTCCCAACAGTAAAATTAAATAAATAAATACCAAACATGGTTTGAATCTCTTCTAGAGAGGAACAAAATGAAAGCATATTTCCAAGGAACAGTAAGTAGTTGAGAGGAGGGCTATTGTAATTCTGGTTGTGAAAAGACAGAATAGCCCTTAACTGCACTGTAATACTGGAATTGAGTGCACCCTCAGCAAGTTTGCAGATGACACCAAGCTGTGTGGCACAGCTGACTTGCTGGAGGGCAGGGATGCCATCCAGAGGGACCTGGACAGGCTGGAGAGGTGGGCCCAGGCCAACCTCATGACGTTTAACAAGGCCAAGTGTAAGGTCCTGCACCTGGGTCGGTGCAATCCCAGGCACAGATACAGGCTGGGTG